>VZRH01002954.1:261135-400926 GCA_013397555.1 Urocynchramus pylzowi
TTTTTTTTTTTTTTTTTTTTTCCTGTTACAAACAGACCAATTCTCAAACCTGTTGCAAATGAGGAACACCAGCAGCTCGGTGCCACCTGATTTTCTGCAGCCTTTCTAAAGGTGCTTCCTCTTGGAATTTAGTTCTACGTGTTTTGACACTTGCACAGCCCAATGTAAGAAAGAAAAGCTCCATTATCCCTTTTTAACACACTGCCCATCAATCCAGGGGAGCACTGGCACCCATCTCACCCCTTCCTGCCTCTTCAGGAGAGTCTCACTCCTCTGCTGGCAGTCATGATCTACAGCAATTAAGAAGAAATAAAACTCCTTGTTTTTACATCTGTACAGAAACAGGAACAAGCAAGACCTTGCCATTAACACACAATAACAAACCCAGATTCCTCCATGTTTCTGGGGTTCAGCTGATACCACATCAGCCAAGAGCACAATCAGTAATGAATTTGAGTTCTAATTCCAGCTACAGCTGTACATGAGGAGCTCCTTTATAGCTGCACACAGAGTTTTCCATAACTGCAGATTGAGATCTGCAGTGTAGAAATACTGAGCTTAATTCTCCTTTTTCCAGGCAGGCCAGGTCTTGGCTTAAAAAACAAAGCTGAAAAGCCCCAAACCAAACAACTTGGTCTTGGTCTAAATCCTCCCTCTGCTTGGATCTTCAAAATGATACTGACTTCACAGAGATCTACTCTCTGATTTAAAAGACTCCATGAGCCTATGAGTTCAAAAAGAAAAGTTTTATAAGTACAAGTTTAAAACAAACAGACTCTCCATGTAGTAAAAATTACCACTTCTGCCTTACAACTAAAAATGATCATTAAACGATGACGCTCCAAAAATCCAGGAAAGGCTCTTCAAATTCATGAGAAGAGCCAGAATAAAGCAGAGCTCTCAATTACTGAGAATATTTAATGGCTTTCTATTTCTTTTGTGCACATCCATCAGTATTTCATAGTCCAAAGCTGTCTCATATGAACAATGATACATTAAAATGTATTTTGATTTATTTATCAAACTAAGTTAAATTATGTTTAAACATTTCTGGTTCTAGTTCTAAAAATGGGAGTATTAAGATTCACCACATTACAAAAAACCTGATTCTCCAAGTCCATATGCCTAATATATGCTTGCCATGCCTGACATGACAAGCCCTATCCTAATCTGGAATTTAGCTATTATTTGATACTTTATGTTCTAAGATTCCTTCCCTATGTCTGAAGCTTTAATTTAAGCCAGCTGTTCCACAATAACTCAGCATGTGTGGGATTTTCCCAATAGATGAAAATGATAAGCAGGGGTTTTTTTTATTTTTAAAGATATATTATGTCCATTGAGAGATGGCTCCTTTTAAATAAAGACAAAGAAATTGCCACAGTTGGTTCAGCCATGTAATGTAAAAATGATTCTGTGCAACACAGCTGGGTTTGTTGCTGGTATTGCATTGGCCACATTATGGGTTAATGTACAAAGTTATGTTGGGTTTTTTAGCTTTCCATTTTTACTAAACTGTGCACTTTGTTTCATGCTGATAATTAGTACACAAATATTAGCATAACAATATAATATTCTAAATAGGCATTTTTATTCAAATTACAGCATTCATTGAAGATTATTTGTGTTCATAAGGGAGGGTGTTGAAGTGCACATCTGTACTATAGAATGCCACTGGTGTATTATTAAAATACAGACAGTTTTAGCATTGAAATATATTGTTTTTCAATACCATTTTGATCACAAGAAAATGGCAAATGGCCTTTAGAAGAAAAAAACCACTATCATACCAGAGTCAATGGCAGCTAAAGGGTTAAAATCAGCACAGGATTTGAGAGTAACAGAACGTTTTCCTGCAAACTCCTTCTATGGTGTGATCCAGGGGAAGGTCCAACTCAAGTGCTGGATGTTCATACAGGATTTCCTATGACTAATGCTGTCAGCATTCAAGACTTTTGATTTAAAATGTGGGTGTTATACACAGATAGGAAATTTACCATTTACAATTTCGTATTCAAAAGTGAATGGAAATTACTGTGATTTTCAGATTCATTTTCTGTATGTGGAATGATAGCATAAAATAAGGAAGTCACTGAGTGGCATATGCTGGGAGTGCCTGCCAAGCTTTTACACAAGACTTTTGTATTTGGATGGGATTCACAGGTAGCTTGTACAGGAAGGCTTTTCCTTCCTTATTTTTCAAAAGCTTTACTGGATGGAAATTATGCCAGTGAGTAAAAGAGGGGAAGGGGGAACAAACCACCATCCTGGTGGTTCTGGTGTCAATTCAAGCAAAACTGAAAGTTACATCTAGATGACATTGATGCATCCTGTTGTAAAATAAACTAACAAAACCAAGCCTTGGGAGCACAAAAGATGTTTTTGATTTGAAAGATTCAAAAACAAAGTAATACAGAAACCAAACCAAACTGGAAAATACAAACTTGAGATGAAATCTGTTACAATTAAGTTCAATTTGCCAATAGTTCTAGCAAATCTGCCAGGCCATGTACACTCTCCAGCAGGTTTGCTCTGAATTCTGTTGCAAGCTCTGGCTGCTTCAGATAATGTTTAAATAGAGATATTTTATTGAATTAAACATGAAGTCACTAAAAGCACTTGAGCTGTCATTACAATATCCCTTCTATTCACTTCTTAATGTCATGTTTATCCCATTTTCATGATGCAATATTAACTTTTAATTGAAACTGAGATTTCCCTGTGTCTTGTGACACAAGGGAAAAAGAAGGTTGATTCCAGCTATTAAAAATCACTATTCTTTCCTTAATCTGGGTCTTCTAAAATCCCTAGTGGGCATATTACTGTTCAATTATTGAGCCAAGGATTTTGCTTCACTGGGAGCCATATGATATATAAATACATTTACAGGTAAATTACAATGGATCTAGTAAATTACAATAGATCTAGATGCCTGTTCAGCATCTACCACATCACCTGACAGGAGTCCCACAAGTCTCAGAGATCTCAATTTAAACCTCAGAGTCTTGTAAACCTAGAACTGCTATTTAGGCAAGGAGAGGGCAAAAAAAAAAAAAAAACAACCAGAAAATAAAATGAAATTTTTAATAAAGCACAAACCAAAAAAGCTTTTAAAACTTTCTCAAAGAGGGAATGCTTCAACTGCTCAGTAAAGGAAACTGAATTACAAATGAGTGTGTTGAGGTTAGAGAGACAGTGTGGAAGAGACTCAAAAAGGCATAAGATAGCAATATTCAAAAGATGAAAAGGAGAGTAGTGCAGGGACTATGTAAGACATCAAAAGCTTTAGGAAGGATGACTGAAGAGATGCAGCTCTTGTAAAGACTGCTGGTGGAGGTGTGCAGTTCTCTCCAGCTGGACATCAGAACCAAACATTCAAGTTATGGAAGCTATTATTTATTAAATAAAAAGGATGCTGAAATAATGAGTCAAACTTGTGCTTTGTCCACAGAGCAGCTGTGGCACAGGTACCAACCCTGTGTACTGTGAGAAAAGGCATTCTTAGAAAATCCATGCTGTGTTTGCATTACTCCTGTGACCAAATCTAGGGTTTTTTTTTTCCAAAAGCCTCTTTATGCAGCAAATGATTTTCTGCTCCCAGTGCAGACTAGAGGAGTAAGGAATAAAAGACTTAGTTCCAGGCATGGCAACAGAGAAGTCTGAAATGAAAGGTGCAGTTCAGATGGGACTGCACATGATCTGCACAGCGATGGAAACTGAGGGGGCAGCCAGGTCATGGCTTTCCCCTGCTGCATGAATCACTCTTTGAATGGAAATTTGAGTAGGAAGATATCATGGCTTGGGAACAAAGGGAGCTGCTGGAATATCACAGGTGCAGCCCAACACAGAAGGGTGTTTTGGGACATGCCAAGGAAAGCAAACACCATGAATCTGGAGGAGTTGTCAGGACTTTGTGATTTAGGGAGCTCTCCAAATCAACAAGGGTGTTTCTCACAGAGTCAAACAGACCAGAGGACAGCTGAGGTCCTGAGCCAGTGCTCCAATGAATCAGGTCCTCAGTGCTGGAGCTTTATTCAGAATTCAGAAAAAGGCAGGAGTTGCTTATGTCCTGCTGATGTTCCTGGGAGTCAAACTGGCACTCTCTGGAGCTGGGGGTGTAACCATATCCTCTGCTGAACTGGAGCTGAGGTGAGGTGCAGGAATCCAGACCCTGACATCCAAGAAGACACTTTCTGGGGGAACCAAAATAGTCAGTTACAGGCAGAGGATTCCAACAGAGGACAGGGGAAGCTGCCAGAACTGGGAAGGGGAAATAGCATGAAAGAATCAACTCTATATCCCTCTGAATGAGAAATACTGTGAGACTGAGCAAAATATACCAAATTACAGAACTGAGAACAGACTAAAACACTAATAAGAAAGAAACAATTATATGCCTGTAATTTTCTGCTACAGCAGGAAAGTTAAACTTCATTTTGATGTATAACAAACAAAAAATGAATGCAACTAAAAATCCAAGATGATTTTAACCAGTTGATCAGGTTGGAGTACAACTAAATAATAATAAAGGCAAATGGAATAAATAAATGAACAAGCAATTGCTTCCATATATGTTTTTTTCAGAAGAAGAAAGGAAAATAATACAATTTTTTTTAAAAAAATGTGGTCACAAGGTAGCCCCTTGAGTAATTTCAATTGTCCAAAGACTAGGAAAGTGCTATAGATAGAGAGATTTAGCTAGAACAGTGAAGATGTACTGATGATAGATTTTTATGGTCACCAAGAACAAAATGCTGCTTGGTACTGGTGTAAATTCAGAATAGTTTTCACTAAGTACTCTACCTCTACAAAGCAAATTTGGCCAAAAGGCTTCTCTGGGAGATGCAGTGACAGCACCACTCACACCCTTCTGGGAGCAATGCTGGGCCTGTAAGGAAGATTCTCCCTATCTTCACCAGTTACAGAACTTCTATAAAGTATTTTCTTCTCTAAGATTTCACTGACAAAGTGCATGTTCCTGACTCAAAATCACAAGGGCTTGTTTGGTTTACAATGCAAAAAAAACCTGCCCATTTTGGAGAAAAACCCTGTCCCTCTCTCCATTTGGTTTTGCTGATCCTGGAAACTGCCTCAGCTTTTAGTAACTCAATACTTTTACATCATTTACATTTTATCCCAATGATAGGATAATCATCAGACACAAAAATTGTAATTTTTTTTTTAACTTTGCATTATGAAAGTTGCAGTAGCTAAACATATCATTCATCAAATCAGAACATTTTTTTCTGTTTCTTTCAAACCAACTTTTATTTTATTTATTATGTTCTGAAACAAGATGTTTCTTTTCTTTACCTCTGTGAAGCTAAACTAGCAACGTTTTTTTCCTTCAACCTCCACTATGTAACTTTTTAGAAAACAACCTAGCAAGTAATGCCATGAAGAACTTAGGAAAAATACTTTCATTATTCGAAACCTGAATGGCACAAAAAATGGTTCCTAAGTAGTTTGGTCACTCTTCTTAAATTCACTTCTAAATGCATGATGAACTGGAAAACAGTCCTAATCCTCACTTAGGCTGAGTTCTTTATTTGTTAAGCCTCATTCCTGGAGCTGGATGCAGCCAGCCTGCTCTGCTGGCAGTTACAGCCATCAGTGGCACTTTGCAGATGTGCACTGTCCACTCCCAGCTACCCTGGCTTGGGAACTGCATGCAAGTACTCATTAATCTTTGGGAAAAAGAACAGTTTGCATTGCATGGGTGCAGGGCTTGGTGTGACCTTCATTTGTTTATGCCTGGGGAAACAGCCCTACAGTGCTGAGATAAGACTGTGGCTTGTTTTGGAAATAGAATAAAATACCTGGGGTATTATACCAGCTGCTGCATTATTGGTATTTGGAAAGCATCCATGAGCAGTGGACTAATGTGGGAAGCTGTGGCTTCTGTAGGTCTCTCTTTCAAGCACTGTGCCTGCCCCAGGCTCTGCAAGGGTGGCTCTGTGCTACCAAGAGGTGGGTGGGGTGGGGTGGGATGGGATGGGATTGGGATGGGATGGGATGGGGTGGGATGGGATGGGATGGGATGGGAGCCTGGCTCAGGCAGGAAGGCCCTGAGCCTGCTCTCCACAGAAATATGACTGACACAAACTCATCACTCAGCAGCAAAGCTCCCCTTTGGATTCCCCTCATTTACTGCAGTTCATCTTTAGGCAAAACCAAGCTCTGCCCTTTGCCTCTTGCAGACATCCTGTCTGCTCAGCTCTCCCAGTGTTCTAGCAAGTGAAGCTCACTGTAATCATCACCATGAACTCTTCCAGCTCTGCTCTTTCTCAATCCAGCTCTGCCTAAATATAGTTCCACCTCAACCAGCTCAGCCACACTGAGATTGCTGGTTATCCAAAGCAGAGCTCTATGCATGAGCCGTGTTTATTAAGGAAAATGCCTTGATTACCCAGAGATATTTCTGCACCCCTCACGATGTTTAGATAATGATGTTGGCTGTATTACCTCTTACAGGCTCGTTATTCCACAGCGAGATCCGTCCCCAACAGGCAGCTCGGCAAGAGCCTCGGTGGAGGAATGGTGACCTCTGCAGGTGCCTCAGTCCCGCAGCCACATCCCCTCACGGGCTCCTTCCACCACACTCAAGGTGTACTTTGGGTCGCTTTCATCTTTGAGAAATTAAAATAGAGAAAATTAAATGTATATTTGATGATGACATGGCAACATCCAATCAGCTCGAGAACACGGGCATGCGTTAATTTAAGAAATAAATGTTCATCGCTGAGAAGTCAGAAAACAATACTTCAAAGGACAAAAACTTCAAAGCACTCTATAACTTCAAAGCACTGCACCAACAGTAATAAACACTTAGGACTTGTCTGTGAGGTAGAAAAAAAATTTTCCTTTTTTAATGCTTGTGTAAACAGGGAACAGGGATTAAGGGATTTGCCCAGGGACACAAGTTAGGAGCAAAACTGAGATTGCATGTCAGAAATACCTGACTCAAGTGCCCCAGCTACAGCCAGATTTAAACAGTTCCCTGCACAGACACTTATTCAGCAGAGGCCAAAATTGATGTCTTTCCTATCAAGGGCATCACCTGCCCTTCAAACCTACAAATTTAGTAAAGCTCACAATTTTCTTTTTATAATAACTTAATAAATAGCCTTTTAAAATACCTAATAATCCAGTCCTTGGATACATGGAACTGAAGAAGCCAGCAGAAATAAAAGTGGTCTGTGAAGACCTTAAGCCACTCTGACAACAAATAAATATAAAAGATAACAAAGAAGCCCAAAGATTTGCCTCTTCCTTCTCTCCAACTTACTTGTTTTCTTAGATCTCTAGTAATATTAAATACTGCCAATTTTATTTTTAATGTGGAGTTTACTGCTGATCTGACACATTTGTGGTCTCATGCACTTAATTAAAAGAGAAGAGGTGTTGAGCCTTAATATTTTTCCCTTCTCTAAAACATTTACATGTCAAATAAAATGAGTTAGTAAGTGAAAAATATATCAACAAAAAAGCATGCTTCAAATAGCCAATTCTGAATCTCTGTGAAGTCATTGTTGGAACAAAGGCTTAATTCTAAAAGTGGATAAAATAATAATTTAAAAATAGGGGCTTTTAAAGCTTAATTTCTTAAAACAAATCTATACAACAAGCTTCCAAAACTTTCTTGCCAAATATGATTATTGTTTTAAGACAGAATTTCCTCATAAGTCATATATTTATAAGGAGAAACTTTTTGTTTAAAAAAATGCATAATTATATTTTGAGGACTCTGATTTGCATCTCATAACACATCATTTGCTGCTTGCTACTTTCCAAAATAAAGTGAAGTGGCTCTGAAAGAGATGCTGCCTGCAAATATTGTTCAAATGTTCCTCCTCAAGGCCAGGGAGGAGAACTGCACCCTTCCATCTCCACTAGAACCTGCTTACCAAGGAAATTCCTGTATTCACAACATTGGGAAATTACTGCCATACTAATGGAATCTTAAAGAATATCACCATTTCTTTTTCTATTTTTTTCAGGAGTTCAAAACATTCCTGTGCCATCTATAATAACTCTGCTCAGCACCCACACAGCATTTTCCACTGCCAGAGCTCACAACATTCCTGTGAAGGTGATCAAGGATTGTTATCTCTGTTTAGCATGGGAACAATAATAATGACAACATAAAGATCCCATTTCCCAAACTGAGTAAGGACTGATTTAGTCAAGGCACAGGGAGATCTTCAGGACTTGGTTCAGTCAGATCTGAAAACTAAATAATTTGCAGCTTACAGACTGAGTCAGTGGCAGATTTGGGAACACTGTTCAGGCCACATTAAACCATGCTATGAGTTAACAATCATTAACTAAATGACAAAAGTTTTGCTATTCTTGGTGTAGTGCCCTTCTTTGCATTTCAGAGGAATTACTGGGCTCTTAAATTGGCTGTCAAATTCGCTGACTTGGTAACTGGCTGGCTTTCAAAATATATATTAAAAGTCTTGCCTTTCCCAGCTATTTCTTCAATAAAACTTTTTTTAATAGAATAAATTTTGTGATCTTATTTATAAAGTTAAAGTCAACAGTGAAAGATTAAAAAACGTACCAATCACCTTGTACATACTATTAAAGAAAATAGATGCAAAGGGAGCAGGACCCAGCAGAAAGGGCACTGAACTGAGAAACTGATGGCAAAATTTCCCATTTGCTTAAATAAGGTCAAGCTTTTGGCTTTTCAGCTCATTTTACCTTCAGCTTTTCCCAAACTCTGTAATCTCAATTTCTCTCTCAATTGGTTTCAAAATGTGTGGATAATTACTATTTTATTTCCTTCTTTTCCACAGGGAATTTAAACACCAATAAGTTAAATTAATTACAGCTAGATCCCGAGGTCCTACATCCATATGGAAGACTACACAGATTTGAAGCTCTAATTATACTTTAAATATTGCACACTGAATCACATGCCTTGATCCACCTCATGTAAAAGAATTAACTTCCAGACAGACTCTGGGTTAGAGCAGGAATGACAAGCTAAATGGCCTTAAATATACCCCTGACTGGAGTTGTAGCTCATATTAGAAAGGCTGGATCACTTTTTATAACCAGCTGCTTATACAGTTTATTTTTATCTAGGTCTTTATGCTTTTATTTCATTACATTATAGGGTTTTCACCTGCATAGCTGGCAGTGTGCACTCTTTCATTTCAGATCATACAAGGTGTGTGATCATGGCAACAGTAACTATGCTGTGAATTTTCTTTTGTCATGTTTAATTGACTGGTCATTTAGGAACCAGCTTGGTCAGAGGAACAGAGAGACTCGACTAACAGCTATCTTCTATTCAAATACCAGATTCACAAAAGCATTTTTTTAATCCCTAATTATGCATTAAAAATCTGGAAGAAGCCTTCCAAGTGAAATATCTTTACATATCACAGACTTTTGTTTTGTTATTAAGCTGTACTCGTTGCTAAGGAAGAACAGAGAAGATCAAAGGACTTCTAACAACCAGAAACCCAAAGGTGAGGGAGTTTTGATTTCTTTAAAGATTTATCACTGATCTACAATGATTGTTAGTTCATAGTTCTACGAAAAGACTGAAATTATGTGAGCCTGCTTTGCTATTTCCTATTTATTTCCGTCAAACAATACCTCAATTCACCTTTTGATTAGCAACATGATCAGGCATTCAAGCAGCCTGTTCACAAACCCATATGCAATTGAAGTCCTAAGGACTAAAAAAGAAGAACTTGTACAAGGCATAAATGACCCAGACCAGCTCCTGCACTGGCTGATAGAAAATGGTATTTTTACCCCAGAAAAGAAGCTGGTCCTGAGTTTCTACAGGACACGAATAGCAAAGAACTCTCGGGTTTTAGACATACTCATTTCTCAAGGTGAACGAGCCTGCAGGCTCTTTTTTTATCCATGTTTAAAGCAAGTGGAGCCAAAACTTTACAGCAAGATAAGAAAATATGTCAGCGAAGTAAATGAAAGCATTGGAGATGCCAGAAGACAGTTGGTTGGATATTTACTTGAAAAAGATAAAGAGTGGTTTGAAAATAGCAGCAAACAGCACCAGGGGAAAAAAGACAGACCTGGGGAAAAAAAGCACCAAGGGGCTATTAAGAAAAAAGGAAAAGTAACTCCACTTTCAAGGGCAACAAAGCCTAGAAAAGATCCTGGTGCTGTTGACATCTTTGCTGCAGTAGCTAAAGGCTCCCTTCCTGAGTTAGAGGAAACTCTGAAGGACAATGATCTCAATGTGTTAAACCCCTCCAGTGAAACACTTCTGCACGTTGCAGCTGCTCATGGCCATCTGTCCATCATGGTGTATTTGCTCAGCAGAGGCGCAAGGACAGGTGTGAAGGACAGGAAAGGGAGAACAGCCCTGCACAGGGCTGCTGAGAAAGGCCATGGAGGTGCAGCCAAGCTGCTTCTCCGAGGTGGTGCTTCCGTGCACACTCTGGATAAGGAAGGCAAGACACCACTTCACTGGGCTGCAGAGAATAACCACAGCCACATACTGAAGATGCTCCTGAAAGAAGAGGCAAGGAGCTGCAGGAATCAGCACACCTTTTTACACATGGCAGCTCTTAGAGATGAGAGCAGCCTGGCCAAAATCCTTCTAGAGGCTGGTGCCTCCACTGAAGCAAAGGATGAGAGAGGACAGACTGCTCTCAGTTATGCTGCTTCTCAGGGATCTGAAAACACTGCAAAAGTACTTCTAGAAGCTGGAGCCACTGTTGATTCCAACACGGTTGAAAGAGCCTTCAACAGCGACCACCCATCCATCTTCAAAATACTCCTGGAATATTCTAAAGATTTGTCTGCTGACATAATGGAGTTAGCTCTTTTTAGAGCTGTGCAGAAGAATCTGCACAGTGTTGTAGCAGCTTTAATTGACAGAGGCACAGATATCAATGCCCACAACACAAAGCATTACACTCCCTTGCTGCTGGCCTGTGAAATGGGCAAAGCAGAGTCAGCAGAAGTTCTAATGGAAAAAGGAGCCAACTTGGGAATAAGGACTCCTGCTGCAGACACAGCTTTGCACTTGGCAGTGCAGGCTGGGGCTGCTTCCATCGCAGGTCTGCTCCTGAGCAAGGGGATGGACTCAAACCTCAGGAACCAAGCTGAGGAAACCCCGCTGCACACTGCTGCCCTCCAGAATCACGGGGCACTTGTTGGCCTTTTAGTCAGTGCTGGGGCCAGAATTAACGCTGTCACTGAGGACTTGGCTACCCCTCTGCACATCGCAAGTCACAGAGGTCACGCTGATGTTGCCCGACAGCTGCTGCACCACAAAGCTCCTGTCAATGCTCAGGACAAGCAGGCAAAGTCCCCTTTACATTTGGCTGCTGAGCAGGGACACAAAACACTGGCAGAGATGCTCCTGAAGGCCAGAGCTGATCCCAACGCACAGGACAAGGAGAAGAAGACTCCCCTGCACGCTGCAGCTCTGAGAGGACACCTCAGCATCGTGGAAGCGCTGTTGGCTAAGAAAGGGAGAGCTGGAGCTAAGGACATGGATGGATGCACCCCGCTGCACTATGCCACCATGAAAGGAAACACAGACATCCTCAAAATTCTCCTGGCCTCGGGGAAAAATAAAAATATCAACGACAGAAACGTTTGGAGGAAGACAGCCCTGCATATTGCAGCGGAGCACGGACATGGAGAGCTGATAAATCTCCTGCTGAGCCACGGGGCTGCCATCAACGCCTCGGACTGCAGCAGGGACACCGCCCTGCACTGCGCCTGCAGGGCCGGGCAGCTCAGCGCTGTCAGCGCCCTCCTCAGCTGGGCACGAGGGGAAAAAGCAAATTTACTCGCTGTCAACAGCCTCAGAAAGACTCCTCTGCAAGTAGCGGAGTTTAACAAGACAGAAAACCAGGCTCGAATTTTAACGCTGTTGAGAAAGAAAATGTTAATAACAAAATGAAGATGGTAAAGGAAAAAACTTTAAGTGCAGAATTCTCTTTAATGTAATTTGGATAGTCCTAATGTGGAATATGATTGAGAATTATGCTTGAGCTGGCAGAATTAAGTTAGCAAAAGTGATCTTGGGAAAAAAAGATGGTTAGACACTGTTAAACTTTTAAGTACTGATTGGTCTTCTGCTTCTCTATGAATCACATATTTGGGATCTATTTGAAATGCTCTTGCCTTATAAACATTGTGTTTGAACTCTTCTAGTACAAATCAAGACAAAGAAAATATCTTTTCATATATCTGTGAATATTAGCCTGTATGGATAGCTTAGTTAGGCATTGTTTGGCAAAATCACAAGTTAAAAAAACATCTATTATGAACAGGAAGATGTCTGTATTTCCTCAAGGTATTCCAGACTACAACGATTATTAACAATTATTTTTCTTTGTATCTTTTGCCATACCATTGTCTAGATTTTGCAATTTTAAATAGAGAGAACAAAAACCATCGCATTTGCCATTTATTAATTTCACTTTTATTCCAGCACAAAGATAAAATATGTAGAATAAAAAGGTTACAACAGAGTTTCTTGGTTCAAAATATTTGTATTGAGATGACAACACAAATATAAACAGAAACACTTTCTGAATCAACAGAAAGTTCCCTGGGGTTATTTCCCTAATAATGATAATCAACCCTTACAGTCCCCTTCAGATTACAAGCCAAGTTACCAAAAACACCCAAACACCTTTTGAGAAACAAAACGCAGATTTAAAAATGCATGAGACTAAAGCTGATTTTTGTTATTGATAAAACAACACTTTAACCTGACCCTTGCAATGCCGGGTGAGGGAACAGACATGACCACGAATTTGAAGGACTTAGGGGCACACAGCCCATGTGGGCTCAGAGGATCACAGAACCATTTAGGATGGAAAAGACCTCCAAGATCACCGGGTTCTACCTGTGAGCAATCATCACCTTGTCAACCACCATGTCAACATCACTGAGTACCACTTTCAGTCTTTTCTTACATACCTCCAGGGATGGGGACCCCCCCACCAACCTAGGCAGGGTGTTCTTATGTTTAATCACCTCCTCTGTGAAGAATTTTTCCTAACATCCAANAGTTCCCGGCCTTATCCCCTCACCGGCCGGCCCTGTCCCTCAGCTCGCCGCCCGCCCCAGCCGCCCTGCGCTCCGCCTACCCCAGCGCCATCTCCGCCTCCGCCGCGGCCGCTTCTCGGGGCGCNCCTCGCTCCCTGGGAGCTGAGCCCGACCCCCAACCCGGCTCATCCTCTGACAGGGAGTTGTGCAGAGAGAAAAGGTCCCCCCTGAGTCTCCTTTTCTCCAGGCTGAGCCCCCGAGCCACTCCTCACACTTGTGCTGAGGCCCTTCCCCAGCTCTGGACACCTCCAGCCCCTCCACGTCCCCCTCGCAGTGAGGGGCCCAGACCCGCACACATCTCTGAGGGTGCCCCTCACCAGAGTGTGCTCCAGCCTCCCATCGCCGCCTGCCGCACTCCCCTCAGGCCCTGCCTGACTGTCACCCCTTTCCCCTTGGCTCTCAGCCCAGCCATGTCCCCTCAGCGCCCCACCATGTCCCCTCAGCGGCGGCCATGTCCCCTCAGCGGCGGCCGTGACCCCTCAACTCTCGGCCATGTCCCCTCAATCCGGCCGTGTCCCCTTATCTCCCGGCCATGTCTCCTCGGTGCAGCCATGCCCCCTCANCCGGGCGCTTCCCGCCGCTCCGGGAGAGACCTTGGAGTGTCACGGCGCGCCCGTGGAGAGGGGGCAGCGCCGGTGTGGGGCACCGTCGGGAAGGGCACTGAGAACGGAGCTGTGATAGCGCTGGTGTGAGGAGAACGCGGATCCCCCAGAGCCCGGAACAGCGCTGCGAGGCTGCTGGGAGAATCCTTAAAATACCCACGGAGAAGGTGCTGGGTTGTGTAACTGTGTTAGCGAGCTCGCGGAGGCAGGGAGGCTCAGGAAGCTGAACGCCGGCAGGGAGGTGGAGAAAACGGGTTCACAGAATCATGGAATGTTAAGGATTGGAAGGGACCTTAAAGATCTTCTAATCCCAGCCCCCCTGCCATGAACAGGGATATCTCCCACTAGAGCAGGTTGCTCAAGGCTTTATTCAATCTGGCTTTGAACGCTGCCAGGGCTGGGGCATCCACAATCTCCATGGGTAACCTGTGCCAGGGCATCACCATCTCCAAGAATTTCTTCCTAATATCTATTCTAATTTTTCCCTCTTTCAGTTAGTACCCATTAGTTCTCATCCTATCGCTAGAGTTCCTGCAAAGAGTCCTTCTCCAGCTTCCCTGTAGCCCTTTCAGATAGTGGAAGTTTGCTATCAGGTCTCCACACAACCTTCTCCTCTCCAGGCTGAACAGCCCCCCTCTCCCGGCCTGTCTTTGTAGGGAAGGTGCTCCAATGCTCTTATCAACATCGTGGCTTCCTCTGGACTTGCTCCAACACTTCCATGGCCACCTTATGTTTGGTAACCCAGAGCTGGATGCATCACCTCACTCCAGGTGAGGTCTCACCAGAGCAAAGCCCTCTTGGCCGTGCTGTTTGGATGCAGCCCAACATTCCACTGGCTTTCTGGGCTTCAGCAAATTCACAGATCAGGGATGCTGAAAGTGAATAAGCAGTGACTGAAATGCCTCAAATCGAGCACTTGCAGGTGCTGGGAGAGAACGAGAGGTTTGTATCAGAGACACAGTGCCCTCAAGTAGCCCCTGCCACTGCTGCAGACAGGCTGCTGGCAAAGGGGGCTCTTCATCCCACCCTCTCCTGGGTATGCTCAAAAAGAAGCTGAAATTGTATTGATCTTTGGACATGGAGACTCATTCTGATCCTTTATCCTATAAAGAGATGTTTGAAGTGCTGCACGAAACAGTTCAGAGCAGTAGGTGAGTTTAATTTAGTAGCACTGCAGGGAATATAGGGCTAATTAGTCTTTAGACAAGCCTGAATGTTCTGGAAGTAAAGATTTTTGAAAACAAGTAATTACATGAATTCCTAAGGAGATCTTATGCTGCATAAAAACAAAAGGAAGTTGATCAATGATATTTATCAATGACAGATCTCCAGTTAGTAGTTATTTACAGAAAAGATTAAATATAAACTGGATAAAGTCTCTATGAACATGAGATTAAATATTGGGAAGAAGCTCTTCCCTGTAAAGGCAGTGAGCCCTGGCCAGGTTGGACAGGGCTTGGAGCAACCTGGTCTGGTGGGAGATGTCCCTGTCCATGGCAGAGGGTTGGAATGAGATGATCTTCCAACCAAACCATTCCTGGATTTTATTCTGTGGTTCTAACAACCATGTATGAGAGGATTCTATTAAACCTTGTGCAAGCAGGAGCTCTCCTCAGCAGGCAAAGCAGTTTGTCTTTACAAGAAAATGCTTTTACATTATTGGGGGTAAGATGTAGAAATGTTAAGTGGAGATAATACAACTCAATGACATTCAGTATTAAAAGTACAATGGTTCTGAACACTGGAATCTCTTTCAGAGATCATGAAAACACAGCATCAAGCCTGCTGCAGGATCACTATCTCGATTCATCTTGGAGAACTGGTAACAGTCTTGTAAGTATTTTTTTAATCAATGCTGCTTGTAGGAAAGTTATCAGAGCTTCTGTGTTCTCTCTTCTCTCCATGTACATGCTCTTTTGGGTTTTTAACCTGTGCTTCTTCTTTACTTTTACAAACTATTTCTTGTCAGTACTCAAGTACAGTGTGACAGAATTCAGGTATTAAAATGTGTTTTTGTTGTTTGCAGCCCTGGACGTTGGACAGCAGCATTAGTGAAGAAAACAGGGCTGTCATTGAGAAGATGTTGCTGGAAGAAGAGTATCCTTTTGCTGATTTGGTTTTATGTTTTCCTTTAGAATGCTAAAAAAACCTCCTATTTCCATAAGAACTGGACAAATCTTTCCCTGTTAGGTGACTGGAGCCCTGTCAACTTCTAGGTAGATTGCAGAAATCCTGCTGTAGAAACTGCAGTATTTGTTTCTACAGCTGGGTAATTCTGAAGCAGTGTAATTTATCTGATTATTAAAATTCTCACATGTACAAATATCTCTGATGCTTTGGAACCTTACTTAATGACTATTTCAGATATTATTTATCCAATAAATCACTTTCTGAAAAAATATGGCTCAACCAAAAGGAAGTGGAGAAAAAATCTGTGAAAAGGTGAGATCTGTCTGGGACAAATTCTTAGTTAGCTGAGTAGAAATAAAAAGTCTTTCTAAAATCCTTGTTTGCTGGATATGCACCAGCAGCACAATTTCTAATTTTTATTTTCACTCTTGCATTTGCAGCCCACACAAGAAAACTGGAAAAGTCATGTATGTACATTTTAACAAATTAATTGCATTTTTAAATGTGGTGTCTGATTTTGTTAAGTTACCAGATACTATTTCAAAGAAAATTAAAGTTTGTTTTGTTTGGCTGTAAAAAATTATTTAAGAGACCTTTAAACAGAAAGAAATATTGTTGTGTGTAACAAGAGGCTAGAGTAAACCAGGTTTTTGGGGAGTTTTTTGGTAGTACAGTGGTCTTTATGATAAAAATTTGTTAATTCTAGTTGCCTTTTTACCTGAACTTTTCTGTTGCCTGCTGTGATGTATTTCTGTGCTGTTGGTCACTGATGAACATTGAGTCGCTTTGAATTTTCCATCATGATGCAGAAGCTGATGTGATTCTCAGTATTTTATTTACGTGTCACATTCATGTCTAGAGCAGTACTTTGAGTTTTGCCAAAGATGGGGAGTAGTCCTCTTGTCAGAGGGTGCCTTGAGTGACTAGGATTGGAGAATATCTGGATTTGGGAAAGTACTGATTTCTGCTTCCTGCATTCCCAGGGTGCGTTCACCTACAAAATCACCTGGCTGTTCCTTGAAGTGGACATCAGAGGAAAAAGAGCTGTTTGAACAAGGACTGGTGAGTTTGTTTATATATATATAAAATATTTTAAATTGAATTTATGAGTTTATCTTGAACAGTAAAGTATTTGACATGAATAAGCATGTTGTATAATCACAATGCTGCATTAACTATGAGAAGTATAGTGTGTTCTGAAGGCAAGTCAGGTTATAAACTAAAATCCTTTACTGTTGCAAGGTCTGCAGAGATTACATGGTTGTGCCAATTGTAAAAGGGTTTGCTTTGCCAAGCACAAGGATTCCTTGGGAATTGGATTGGAATTGGAACAGGCAGCAGAGTGCCTGAAATGAGTAAAGAAGATCCTTTTGTTAAGAATAACAGTAACTCTTACTACTGGATGCAGTTTCCTTGTTGGTAGAACATAAATAGTGAGGTTCTTTACCATGGGTTTGCTGTAGTGTTTGTGCATTTTAATGAATAATGAAGTTTGAACTCATTTGACCCATGCAGTGCCATGTGTGAGATGTCAGAGTTGGGGTCACTTCCATGTGCTTTGTTGCTTCAGGTGAAATTTGGCCGCAGGTGGACGAAAATTGCCAAATTGATCGGCACTCGAACGGTTCTCCAAGTCAAGAGCTATGCTCGGCAGTACTTCAGGAACAAGGTAAATGGAGCATCCCTGGAGCTGGCAAAAAGCTTGGTAGATTGGTTTTAATCTGTCTTTTCAGGGCATTGCTGTCAAAGCACGTAGTCTATTCATTCCCCTGTTCAGAGAAGTGGAATAGCCTTATTTGCAGATTTAAATGTGAAGTCAGACCTGATTTTAAATCATTAGAGTGACCACTTTTTTACTGCTGGTAAAGCTAAACAATAAACGCAGTATATTTGTACCAGTATATTGCTGGTAAAGCTAAACAATAAATGCAACTGTACTCTTGGTTGTTAGTCTGAAAATACTGGTTTTCTACTACACAGCTCTTTCTGCTGTGTGTTGTAGTTTCATCTTCAGCCTCATTTGAAATTTCATGGGCTTTAAGAAGAAATAACTACTTTCTAGGGCTTTTTGACTAGAAATACATGTAAATTTATACTTGGCCTAAAGTATACCTATAACGCTGTGTAAAGGTCAATGGATTAAACTAAATTAAAATGATAAGTTGAAGAAGAAACACTTCAGAATATCTGCTGTTCAAGTAAAACAGTTCTGATTATTGGGGAGGCATATGATTTTGGTTTGTTTTTCCCTCCTAAAAGTGATTTATATTTTTCTAAGGCAAAAAATGGTGATTCAGAAAAAGAAGAGCAAAGCCAGTGTGGGAGCAGCCTTCCCATGGAAGATGGGGCAAGGATGGAAGCTGGAAACTTGAGAGGCCGTGCAGACCCCAACCTGAACGCGGTGAAAATCGAAAAGCTCTCAGATGATGAGGAAGTGGACATAACTGATGACACGGATGAACTGCTCACTCCTGCCTTCCAGCAAGAAACAGGAAAATCTGAATTATCTGTTATCCCAAAAAGTCCAGTTGAAGAAATAAAAGCAGTGGAACAAGGAGGTTTTTCATCTGCTGGCCACAGTTCTGCAACTGCTTTGCTTAAAGAAGATCCTCAGCACACCAGGCCAGAGACAGTGGATGCATTGGTATTTCCTGCTGTGGCAGCAACGTGTTCCCAGCACCTGAATGGGGATAAATCTGTGAATTTGGATTACCAGCAGTACAACCATCTTGTTGAGAAAGCTGAACGAGGTGGACCAGTCACATGTCGTGGGACTGCACAAGGAACCGATCAGGAGCTCAGTGAGGAGCAAAGAGACCTGGCTGATAATGGATTGCTTTTTCCTTCTCTCTGCCAAGTGGATGAAGATCACCAAGAGGAAGCAGAGGAGCTGAAGCCACCTGATCAAGAAGTGGAGGTTGACAGAAGCATCATTCTGGAAGAAGAGAAGCAGGCTATTCCCGAATTCTTTGAAGGGCGCCAGGCCAAAACACCAGAGCGTTATTTGAAAATCAGGAATTATATTTTGGATCAGTGGTGAGATGCATTAATTTCTTTTACTGAAATAAGTGATTAAGATGTCCTGGTCTGATGTAGTTAAAACACTACTTAGCACTGATAGCTTACTTCTGAATAGAGCAAAATTAATTGTAAGGTAGCTTGCCAGTGAAGAGCATTCATTATTAATGCTTATTTTGCATCTTCCTGATTTTTTTCTCTGGCATTCTGGAAGCTGAGCAATGAAAATACTTTGAAGCATTGAGAAGATGAATGTTCTGTACCAGAACAAGCTGCATTTATTTTGGCTGTGCTATTTCCTTGCCATTTTTGCTGTCCTATGCATAAGAATGGTTCTAACAAATGGTTCCTTAAAATAAGCAATGGCATTAATTCTGTAGCCCTGCCTTTACAGAAAGGCTGGAAGAAGTAATAGTCTGTACTAGAGCAAATAGTGTTGACCAAAGGAATGCCTCAAATTAGGAATCAATTTGCAGTGGTGCTTGTACACTTAAATATTTTATATTCCATCTGCAAAGGAGTGGTGTAAGGAAACATAATGACTTGTAGTAGGAGGTTCAAAATAATTTGATTGCCAGTTTTGGTTTGTGCTTGCTTTGAAGCAGAAAGAATTACTGAGTTTAACTCTGTCCTCATTCAGTTGTCTTGTGCTCTGACAGCTTCTAGTTGCAAAGAGAGGCTAAAATCCCATTTGACACCAGAGAAGTGTTGAACTGAGAAGATTCAGTATCAGCTTAAAGGAAGGAATAAATGCACAGAGAGTGAAAACAGGATCTCAGTTAAAGTCACCCAATTCCTTCGTCCCTCCATGGCTTGTTCTGCTCTTTGACCAGGTGCTGTGCTCTGTTTTAGGGAGAGATGTAAACCCAAATACCTGAACAAGACCTCGGTGCGGCCAGGCCTGAAGAACTGCGGGGACGTCAACTGCATCGGGCGGATCCACACCTACCTGGAGCTGATAGGAGCAATCAACTTTGGCTGTGGTAAAGACATTTCTGTTAGAGCAGTCAATCAAGAGCCTCTTCTGGTGCAGTGCTGAAGGACTGCCCAGGGTTAGGGTGTGCTGCTCACACAGAGCATGCACATTCATCCTTGCTAGGAGGGACCTTCCAAGCAGATTCTCTCATAACCTTGGAAATCTAGAGGAGCTTGTAACCTATTAACAGGATTAGGAATTTTGGGTTTACACAAAACCTTCTGTTTTTTTTTTTTTATTTCCCTTTCCTCATGTTTAATCACACATCAGTTGGTGGGATGTCTGTTTTGTTTCATGGTTTTCTGTGTGTCCTGATACCAGCTGTGTCTGAAATTCTGCCCTTCTTCTTATTAGGCAGAATTCAAGTAATTGTTTCTTTTCCCACACTAAATTATAACTATTTTCTCAATAAACACCACTACCTTCATCCTCAGGGCTAGTTTTTAAACAATTCAAGTGTTAAAATTAAGTGACCTGTTAAAAGTGAATGTGCACCTGTAACTTGATGTTGGTTTAGAGGCTCTGAATGAATTTTGGTCCAAAGCTGAATGACCATCACCTAGGAGAGGAGCAATGTCCTGCAATTATATTTTGTCTGAAGTAAAGTTATTAAAAATTAATTTACAAGAAGGAGGTTTTATTGTTTTAAAAGTATAGTGGGAGAGGGCTACATCATCACTCAGAATTATGACTATCGAGAGATGCCTTTGCTGTCAGTGTTTTGTTTGCTTTCTCCCTGTGCCATTTGCTGTTGTCACTTACCCGTGTCATTCCTGTGTGTGTGGCAGTGCTGAGCAGCCCTGAGCTCTGCTGCCACGGGAATTGTCCCTGTGTGTCCTGCAGAACAGGCCGTGTACAACCGGCCCCAGCCCGCCGACAGGAGCCGCTGCAGGGAGGGCAAGGACACGGTGGAAGCCTATCAGCTGGCCCAGCGCCTGCAGTCCATGGTACAGCCTGGGGGCAGCAGGAGCAAGGGCAAAATCCTCCCAGCTCGCCTTTATTTGCAAGCCAGGGCACCTCAGGGAATGTCTCCTCTCACTCAGGTTGCAGTTTCCTTAGGGTGCCTTGTGATTCAGGTGTCAGTCTTGGTACAGGTGTCTCACACCCACTCACATGTTCAGGTACTTCACTCCAGCTGTTGTCACCTGTTGTGTAGGCCTTCCCCTGCAGCCTGAACCCCTCTTCCCCATAATTTATTCGCCACAAAATAGTGAAGTGCATTGCAGTATGTGATTAAGTTGCTTGCATTTCAACTGTTAAATACAGTAGGTATATGTTATGGCTTACTGAGAGCCCTATGCACACAATTAAATGCAGCAGTAACTCATTTATGACTGCATGAATTACCAAGGCTTGCCAGAGTTAATTTTTATATTCATACTTAATGTAGCATTTTTAAGTACTTCACAGCAAAGTAAATCAGTTGATGAGAGGAAAACTAAATCAATCCCACTTTAAAAATAATAAATTGGAATGTAAAGAACTGTAGCATACACTAAATGTAAACACACTGAGTTTATAGCTTTGTGTGTTGTCTGAGCATTAATTCAGAGCTGCATAGTAGTGCCCTCTTGCTGTCAAGGGTGCTGATATCCCATGGAACACTAACAGGCTTCACAGCCTTAAACCCCAAAAACTTTACTGATGATAATTCCTGACAGATTGTGAACTACTTCATTCTACAGAAATCCAGGGTGTTCTTTATTTTCTGGGAATGTGTTAGAGTGTCAGTACCACTCCTGGGGCAGTGACCTTTTGGACAATGTCCTTTTGGCTGCCTAGATGAAGGAAGTGCAGTTTTTTCAGGGTAGGAGCTTTGACTCATGGTGGTTTCTTGTCTCAGCGCACGAGAAGACGGCGAGTGCGGGACCCTTGGGGAAACTGGTGTGATGCAAAGGATTTGGAAGGACAGACATTTGAGGTAACCCTCCTGTGTTTTAAACTTACCTTAAGTCATCAGTTCCAATTGCTGGCAGGTGCTGTTGCATCAATCAGACAAGAGAACAGTTGTCATAGGGATTTAACCTCTCGTGGAAGTGTTATTTGAAAGTCCTGCAGCAGCTGGTACATCTTCATGCTGATAAATACAGCTGCATTTGGGGTTGCACAGGGGTTTTATGCCCATAAAACTCGTTGCCTTGTCTTATAGGGGATTTCATGACCCGTTGCTTTCAGTTAACTGCCCTTAGGGTAATGGTAGGGGATGGGAGAATAACATTTAAATGTTATTTTTCCAGTCCCATATGGTTTCCTTGTGCTCATAATGCAGGTGATAATGAGTTCCTAATATTAATTCTGCTACTAGCAATATCCCCAGTAATACTGTGGTTTATTAAGTGCTTAAAAAATTCATACAAGGTTAAATATTTTATGGGAGAATTGGAAAGAAAATACATGTCTGTTCCTACAATTACAAATTACATGAAAAGTGAAGAACTGTATCCAATTTTCCTGTATACAAAACCTTTTTAATTTTCAACCTTTCAGTAATTACCTGTAACAATTACTTTCATAATGGTATCATGCCATCCCTATTGTTGAATACCTGTGGGTTAATAATTCCAACACTTCCTGGAAAATACATATTTGGATGGAAATAAAGGTTGAAAGCATTCATCCCTAAGGAGGGGGCATAATAAATTCTGGCCATGCTTTGTAATGGCAGATGGTCACACCTGGATTTACACCTGGTTTGTGATGTGGGCTGTGATTTTACTGAATTTGAATGATTTGGAGAGTGAGAGAATTCTCTTATCAGGCACTTTTTGGACTTGATTGCAGATTGCCATTCCTTCCACACTGCTTGGTTCTGCCATGGCTGTTGCCTCTATACTGAATAGTCTTGTAATAGACAAATTATATTAAGAGGGAAGGGTTATCAAGGATTTATTCTGGGCTGGTTTTGCAATCAGGGCTGAAAAAGCACTTCAGGCATTGAAACATTCAATTTTTAAAAATTCTTTTCAGCATCTCTCAGCTGAAGAATTAGCAAGAAGGAGAGAGGAAGAAAAACTGAAACCTGCAAAATCTTCTAAAGGTTCGAGACAAATCAAAAGGTATTTGGTCACATTGTGTTCAGACATAGATCTGCTAGAAATGGAACAAATGTCCTCTGCAAAGGCTGGATCCCTGCATCCTGGTATCCTGGTCTGAAATAGCAGGGATGCTTTTCAGATGTTCTGTGTTGGAACTCAGGAGTGTGGGAAGTGACATTTTGATATTTGGTGGAAGCCATCCTAATGTGGGATGAGAAAATCCAGTGAAGAAAACAAGGTTATTCCTCCTCTGCCAAGGAGACAGTGGGAGACTTGAAAAGTTTCCTGACTGTCCTACATCTTTAGAGAAATTTTCTTTCATTTTATAGTTCCTTTGATCCCTTTCAGCTGATACCATGCTGTTTGTTCACAGAAGAAAAGCAGGTATGTACCTCTGAGTGAATTACTAAGAAGGCTCCATTGCTTGGGTTACTTTTCTTATTATTGTGTTTATCATTTCAGGAACCCTTTCAGGTGAAAGTGTCTTCTGAAGCACTTTTAATAATGGATTTGGTGAGCATTAAGTTTTATCTTTCAAAATGCTGTGATGTGTATGCTGTGGGTTTGTTTTGGTTTTTTTTTTTTAATGAGCAACATAACAGGACCAAGAAAATAAAACAGAGAAGCTGTGGCTGCCCCATCCCTGGAAGTGTTCAAGGCCAGGTTGGATGGAGCTCTGAACAACCTGTTCTAATGGAAGGTGTCCCTGCCCATGACAGGGGGGATAATGAAATAATCATTAAAGTTCCTTTCAACCCAAACCATTCTATGATTTTTTTCCAGTCAGACCTAGAAGTGTGAGAATCTAGTATTAAATAAAACCCCTAAAATGAATGGGTTTTGTATTGTGCTTAATATACAGCTATTGACCTTCTGGAAAACTAATAAGAGCTTTGCTACTTTACTGAGAGCTTTACTACTTACTACTCTTTGTCATACTTTAAATGTAATTTGCTTAAAGCTACTTTCTGAAACAGATTGCCCTTCTGAAATCTATGGCTTCATTTTATCCCAGTCTGGGAATTGATTTTGTGTTTGTAAAGCAATGTGTGGGTTTTTTCAAGAATAACAGGCTGTACTAAAATGTGTGCAGTTGTTCAGCACTGCCCAGGCTGCAGTTTTTGAAGCCAGCATTGCCTCGTGTTTGGAAGTGTTGCACTCTTGCACTACATCTGTGGTGTGTGTATAATAAGCAAATTTAATCTTTTCTGTTTGCTTTAAATGAAGTGCTGGGTATTTGAGAGTCTTGAGTTGTCTTGAGTGTTCCTTCTACATATCCTTGAGAAGTTACTGCCTTGTGAGAAATCCCTCAACTTGGACTTTCCTACTTGTTTGATCTCATTCCAGCACTCTCACGTGTCGCTGGCAGAAGTGATTGGGCTGCTCGGTGGAAAGTACTCTGAAGCTGATAAAATTGTGGAAGTAAGTGTTTGTCTTTTCACATTTTCCCTATAATATTAAAACCAAAATGATCATAGTTACAATTTGAATAGATGTAACTTATTTCTAAATGGCAGCTAATTAAATGTATTAAAGTTGAAGTTCATTACTGTAGTCTTGAAACATGAGCGTTAAGCTTACATTCAAGTGTCAACTGCATCATGAGGAAGATCTGGCAAACACCTCTTAACACTCTGTAAGTTTTCTGTAACTGATTCACAGAATTCACAGAATCACAGGGTTGCAAAAGACCTTCAAGATCATCGAGTCCAACCCATGCCCCAACACCTCAAACCCTGCCACAACCAGGCTTTCTTTAAACACATCCAGGGATGGTGACTCCACCACCTCCCCGGGCAGGCCATTCCAGAACTTCATCACTCTTTCCATGAAAATCTTTTTCCTAATATCCACCCTATATTTCCCTTGATGCAACTTGAGACTGTGTCCTCTGGTTCTGTCAGTTGCTGCCTGGTGAAAGAAAACAACCCCCACTGGACTACAACCATCTTTCAGGGAGTTGGGGAGAGTTATAAGGTCACATCTGAGTCTCTTTTTCTCCAGGCTGAGCACCCCCAGCTCTCTCAGTGGTTCCTCACAGGGTTTGTGTTCCAAGCCCCTCTCCAGCTTCATTGCCCTCCTCTGGCTCAAGCTTCTCAATGTCCTTCCCAAACTGAGGGCCCAGAACTGGACACAGCACTCAAGGTGTGCCCTCACCAGTGCAGAGTATGGGGGAAGGATGACCTCCCTGTTCCTGCTGGCCACACCATTCCTGATACAGGCCAGGAGCCATTGCACCAGGGCACACTGCTGGTCATGTCCAGCCAGCTGCTGACCAGTACCCCCAGGTCCCTTTCTGCCTGGGCACTGTCCAGTCACAACATCCCCAGCCTGTAACACTGCAGGGGGTTATTGTGGCCAAAATGCAGGACTCTGCCACAATAACCCCCTGCAGCTTGATGGAGGATCCTTGCACCGGTGCAGCTGGAGGTTCTTTCCAGGTGTGTGCAGCAGAGCCGTGCAGCAGCCTGAGCACAGGCCTGCAGTGCGAGATGGACCCCGTGTCCCAGACTCAGGCCTCGGAGTCGCTGGCGGCCAGGGGCTTCCAGGTCATCGGCTGGTACCACTCCCACCCCGCCTTCGAGCCCAGCCCCTCCATCCGCGACATCGACACGCAGGCCAAGTACCAGGTACAGCAAACACCCCCCAACACCCAGCAGCCCCAAAGCCTCCCTGGGCTGTACACTGTTGCACTGATGTATCTTAACTCAGCTCAGCGTGATTTGATATAAAAGCTGTTCTTCAGGTTTCAGCTTTGCTGTTCTGAATAAGACTGGATTTTGTATGTGGTGTTTTTGGTGTTTTTTAGAGCTATTTCTCCAGGGGTGGTGCCATGTTCATCGGGATGATCATAAGCCCTTACAACAGGAATAATCCTCTTCCCTATTCCCAGATCACCTGTCTGGTCATTAGTGATGAGATCAGTTCTGATGGTTCCTATCGTAAGTACCCCTGTTTAATCCAGTGTCTTAATTCTCCTTTTCCTTTTGGGTGTTAAAGGGAAGATGTCTGGTTTTATTTATTTATTTATTTATTACATAAATACTGAGAAATCAGTATTTATGTATTTATATTGATAATATGATGGCATTATATAAATGGTGTCATTTATACTGGTAACGTGGGCTAGATAAACCCAGAAATTTCACTGAGAGAATAAACCTGTGGGTTGTCTGTGCTGTCAGGACAGGAATACACAAGTATAAAAATGCATGAGATTGATCTTCTGTGTTAGTGCTTCCCACAATTCCTGAAAAAAGTGAAAGGGTTGGGACACAGGTCCCTGTTATTTACATACACAATCCACATGAACAGCTTAGAAACTGTTTTCCACTTGGCCTTTGCTGCATTACAACATTCTGAACAGATTCTCTGCTTGAGGAGACAACTAAATAGCAAAGAATTGACTGCTACAGTGGCCAAAAATCCTTAATTTTTGAGTAATGTGGCATTCAGCAGGTCAGAGGATCAAAGAAAGGTGCCAGCTGTCCAGGGGAACACAAGGCACAAAGGCTGAAATGGTGCTGGCATGAACCCCCACCTAAGGGAACAAATTCCTGATTAAAAATACCATTGGCATGTCATGAAAACAGAATCTTTCCCCTGCTCGAACAGTTAAGGACATAGCACATAAAACTTGCTGTATTGCAAGTGATGATCAGATCCTGCTCTTTTCCTGACACGGATTTGAGGAAAATTCCCCTGATAACAGGAGATGGTTCTGGTAGCTGCCTGTTCTCTCTCCTCCTCCCTCTATTTATAAAGCCCTATATTTGCATCCACACTCCAAGGTTTCCAGTTCTCTTGGCACAGCTGTAGCTGAGGCCTTGTGTGCCCCCAGTTGCCTCTGTTTTTTCCTCTGGAAGCAGACAAGGGAGCCCATCTGCCTGGAGCCTCACTGCACAGTCCTGGGGCAGGGGCAGCAGTGGCCACATCTGTGCCTCAGTTCCTGTTTACCACACTGAGACTCCTCCTGCACTTTTATCCTCTTTTCCCACACATCCCAGCCTTGTGGGGGGAGTTAAAATACTGACAAACTCTATTGCCCTGAGAAGTAGACATTTTTGTAGTCATGTGCATTTTCTGTCAGAGGATTTCAGATTTCTGTTTAGCTCCTGAAATCAAGGTTTTACAAAATGCCATCTCCTCTGACCCTTTGGAAACGATTTACTGAAATGTACAGTCTCTTTCTTTCTCCCTGATTTTTGGTAAATGAATTGTATTCTGCAAATAACTATCTGATGGTTCTTTTAAAATATTTTCTAGAATTCTCTTCCCCCACCTGAAGTAAACTAGAAGAATTTCTTCATTTCTTGAAATTGAAAACAATAATCAGCACTTCACCATCAGCTCATTCATCCTGAAAACCCAAACCTTATTTATTAATTTAATAACCATTTAACTCTTGAACTACAAAAGTGCAACTAAGTTAGAAACACTCAATTAGTTTTTTCATTTCTGGGTTTGTTGTAGATTTCTGTCCTTCCTTATGGAATGGGAATTGGCAAGGGCAGGGAGCAGAACAGATTTGTTCCTACTCCCACCAGAATTAAATTTGGAATCCAAAACACGTCATCCTTTAACCTCCTTAATGTTGTCAAGTAACAGAACTACAGGCTTCTCCAGTCAGTAATAAATGAGGAACAGTTATGGGGAAGGAAGGGATTGCACCTAAACTAAACAGGAAAAAAAACAGTGGAGTGTAGCAGAAACACTGAATAATGATCTTCAATTGATTGCAGGCCTGCCCTACAAATTTGAAATGGAACAGATGTTGGAGGAGCCTCAGTGGGAATTAATATTTGAAAAAACAAGGTGGATAATTGAGAAATACAGATTTTGCCACAGGTTTGTGTCCATTTCTGTTACAAATAGCCAGGTTGGAATTTTTGTACATTTATTGTTACATTTCAGTCAAGACCCATGGCTGCTTTCTCCAGCACTCCTGTTTGTTTTTCTTCCAACAGCAGCGTCCCCATGGATAAAATTTTTCATAGAGATTCTGACCTGACTTGTTTGCAGAAAGTAAGTTTTCTTCTTTTAACTTTTTTACGTTAAATGTTTAAGTGCAAATGTGTTTCATGTCAGAAGTCACCTGGAGTTACACTTCTACAAATCAGAGAAGTTAATTAATGATAATAAATGATTTCTGTGGCACAGCTTATTTACTTAAAACAAAGTGAAAATAAAGATCCTCCTCTCAGAGAGGTGGGGGTGTGGTTCTGTGCAGACACCAAGTTTGACCCTCAGTTTGGAGAGGAATTAATGGCAGTTAATGACTCAGGTCTCTCCTCAGCATTTTGTGTGCTTTCAGTCTCAAGACCTGCACACGTCCCTAGAGCAGATTTGGCCTTCCTGGTCCTTTGTTCATCAGTAAAATAATGTTGTGTCATGTTTGTCATGGATAAGTAGGAATTTTAATTTTCCAGTCAGTGTGGTCACTGCTCTGGAGCTCTGACTAGTGGCAGCTGTACCATTATGGCACAAAGAAGACAGAAACTGTGCCCAAAGCAAAAGACATAAACAGAAAACTTGCACACAGTAATTGCACACATTGATTTTTTTGTTCCCTCTCAGTACATCTTTGCTTATAAAGTGCAAATCTAAACTTGAGTTGGTAGAATGCTCTGAAATTTAGTTGTTGGGTAATTTGTTTTAAAGACTTGGGTTTAGATCACCCTGTTCCTTTTAAATTTATAATGTACAAACAATTTTGTAGTTTTCATCCTAAATACATAAATAAAAATCTCTTTGCAATACTTATCACATAAAAGAGGGGGGAAATGACAATTTAAAACAGATGTCCTTTTCTTTTGCCTAGCTTTTGGAGTGCATGAGGAAGACTTTGGGCAAGGTAACAAACTGCCTCATTGCTGAAGAGTTCTTGACTCAGATAGAAAACTTATTCCTTTCCACATACAAGAGTGAAAAGAATGCTGAAGGAAGTGAGAATGAACATTCACATGAATTGCCAGTGTGATGGCTTTGGAATTTTGATTTCATTTTTTTAATTTCTTCCCCTCCTCTCCCTTATGTCAACTCTTTCAGAATTGTTATCCCTTTTAATAGTGACTGTTAAGAATGCAATGTCATCTCACTGTTGTGGTTTAAAAACACTTTGAAAACTCCTAATGTGTGACCTGTGTGCCTGAGGAATGCTTAATGCTGATGAGTGCCATGGAGTTAATGATTGACCAGCCTGATGTTTGGGAAGGAGGACACCCTGTCAAGAAAGCTGTGTGTGCATCAGTCTGCAAGGAGAGTTTGTCCTCTCTCAAGTCTTTCAGTTTGGGAATTTTCTCTAATGTTTTTGTCTACAAGTGCACCTCTAACTCAGAATGAATCTGTTCCTTTGCTTTAGGGAGTGCAAGTTTGAATGAGTTCACAAAAGGGAAACTTAACTGAAATGAGAATTTTGTAGCTCAGACTTTCCTGATGTCCAGTAAAAGGTTTCATCCATTTATAGCAAAATACATCACCCAATTTTGGTTTTTTTACTATTATTTTTCTTATTCCTTTTCCCCATTGATTCTGATGGTCAGGTAGCTTTTTGGCACATTCTTTGCCATCCTGCTTCTATATTGGGAAGAAAAAGCTGATGAGTTTCATGACTTCTCAGTAGTGGCTGTGCTTGTTTCCAGTGGAAATGATAACTCCTGTCTTACTACAGGTTACCTTTCTGACCTTCCATTCTACAGGGAGGTTTTATGTTGTTCTCCAGATCATTGTGGTTTGTCCACTTCTAATTGCCACTGTTTCCTGTGGAAACCAGAGCTCCTGATTGATGGCAAACTGAGTGCAACGAGCAAAAAAGGATTTGTGGTTTTGAAGAAAAAAAAAAATCCCCACTTTTATATTCAGAGTCTTCTCTATAATGTACAGTTCAATAGAAAAACACTTGTTTATATCAGTTCCTCAGTTATGATTTCATACAGGTATATATTTAGATAAATCAGTCACAGATTGATCTTGATTGAGAAGTTTCCTGGTTGCAACTTGGAAATACTTCATGAGCTGTATCACTGTGAATCTTTTTAGAAAAAAACGTGCTTTAAATGTTGCTTTTTAAATACTAAGGAAACTTGACTGGTCTACAGGTATTACTATTTACACATGTTTATCTTGGGCAGAGTTTCTCAGAGAGGTCTAAAATATATTTGAGAGTTTCAAGCAAGACTTGGAGTTTATATCTAGAGGGGAGACAATGGACCCAATTTTTATTTTAAGAAAGTATGTGTGTGTATATATATATATATATATATATAGTTCTACATAACATAAATGGAATTTTGAGATTTTATATGTTTCAACTTTTTGTTTGTATAAAGAGTTTGAAAAGCTTTAAAATCAGAGTTGCATCCCAAGGAGGGAACTCCTTCACAGGAAGTTAATGTTACATTTTTATCAAGCCTCATAAGTCTCTCTGTCACTAAGGGGAAGGAGCAGAACCCGATCAGGTGAAAATGTGAGCCCTTGAAACTCAGTGATTTTCCCCCATTTAAGAGCTGTGGACTCAGAATTACTGGTGGGTGTTGTGTGCTCTCTCTATGTTCAGATGTGCTGGTGCACAGCTGTAGGTCCCACTACTGTGTGTAATTTACCACTTGGTGTATCCATCTCTCTGGCCTGTTGGCTCAGTCTGCGTTTGCTCTCAACTCTCATCTTTGGGGCTTCCTGACCACCAGTATTGCATGGATTCCTGGATTCCTGGCTGAGCTACACTCCAGGTGGGAGAGCATTCCTCCTTCTCTGTCATGGGGTGTTGTGTTGCAGTTTTCTGGAAAATCCCCCAGTGTCAATGTCCTGACAGTTCCAAGTAGAGCTGCAGGGAGGAGAATTTTAAAACTCTTTTGTCACAGCACCATGAAGTAGATACTGCTCATTGTCCACACACAGTTCCCAGCCCTTTAGGGATGAGTGGTAACAATGTCCTGGCTGCTTCCCTCTTCAGTGATCACTGAGGTAAAGTCACACAGTTGTGTTGTTGTATTCAACAGTGGTGTTGCATAAGGAAATTTTTGAATAACCCAGACTTTTGAAGCGATTTTTCTGAGGACATGGGGCAGGATTGAGCCTTTGATACACACATAAAAGCTCCAGAATTCCAAGTGTTTGTTGCAGGGTGGTGTGGGAGAAAATACAATGCTTGTACCATCAGGATCCAGTCTAGCACACAGAATTCTGTAGGAACTGGAAAGAACACAGTTGTGATGCTGAACAATGATTTTGTTGACAGGAGGCAGGGTAAGAAAATAAACTAACTTGCTTTTCATCATTTAGTTTCACTGAGTGGTTAATGATAGGAGTTTGGAAGTTGCATGCTTCCCAGGAAATAAAAATCTGTTTAACTAATATGCCAGTTCTACCAAACACATTTTAGGCATGACATTTTTTTATTAAAAAGCTTTTTTTTCCCCATCCAGGCTTTGTTTCAGTGGACCTGTGCAGACTAATCTGCTCTCCTTTCCATAGGACCAGTGTTACACCTTACCAAGTTGTTGCTCAGGACATGAGAAATTGTTGAGGAGTGATCAGATACAATTAAAACTGGAATTCAGCAGGAAAAGATAGAAGAGGAAAAGATAAATTAACAAAAAAACCCACAAAATAGACCCAAACAACCCCTCTCAAGATGCCACTTCTGGCAAATATCCCTATGGGCATTTGTTGGCTGAATCATGTTTTGCTGTCCCACTTACCAGCAGTGTTGCCTCACAGGGATGCAGATCTTGTGTGCAAGGGGAGGGAACATCCCTAATTTTATTTTTCTTTAACTAACCAACTTGCCAAAAACAATTCAGTTGAAATAAATAAAACCAAGTAAAAAGTTAACGCTGTTGCCATTGATACTCATTCAGTACTGTTTTCCTTCGCTTGCTTCTCTGCTATTTCTGCCTGATGATAGACAAGAGTCTACTAATAAAGGCTGTACGTGCAATGCCCAGAACGATGTGTCTGTATTTGTCAGCTCTTGTCGCCGAGCCGGGGTCTGGAATGTCTTTGTTCCGTGTGGGTGGCACTGCCCGAGTGGCAGAGTAAAGCTCGGTTCCAGCAGAGGGAGCTTTGTCACAGCTGCTGCGGGAGAGCTTCGGAGCTCGGAGCAAAACTCTTCTTGCGAGTGTGTGTAAACTTGCGGCCAGGGAGCGCATCCAGGCAGGAGTGCCTCGCTAGGGAGGTGCTTCCCTGGTTGTTTTACACCCGCTGTGCTTTAGTCTCCATCAGAAGATGATCCAGCGGTGCCGGGGGCAGGGATGCTGGGATGGGACCCCCGTGTCTGGCACACACGGCACAGTCCGGAATCAGCAGTGTGAGGGGTTTGCAGGGGCACAGCCTGGAGCTGCCCAACAGATCCCTCCCCATCAGCCACATCCCCTTCCCATCAGCCACATTCCATTTCCATCAGCCACATTCCATTTCCATCAGCCACGTTCCCTTCCCATCAGCCACATTCCCTCCCCCGATCCGATCCCAGTGTGTGGCTCCAGCCCTGTTACCAGATTCCTTCCCGCTGTGCTGTAGGGAATTCACTGCTGGGCAGGGCTGAGAGTGGCTGCAGGGGGAAGAGAGGCTGTGCAGGAGGACAGTGCAGCCCAAAAGGAGGCTGTGGCACAGCTGAGCACCCCAAAAGGAGGCTGTGCAGGAGGACAGTGCAGCCCAAAAGGAGGCTGTGGCACAGCTGAGCACCCCAAGTGTCTGCACGGGGAGGGAGAGGTGCTGTCCCGAGGAAGTGAGGGATAAGGACCTCATCCATCCCCACGGGAAGCAGCCGGTGGTTTAACATCCCAGTGAACACTGTAATCACAAGTGATGCTGGACAAAGTATTTAATGGCCTAGATAAAAGTATTCGGGTTGTTTAATTGCTGCTTTACATAGACCTACTGCCCTACTTTTACAAGGTTTAGAATTGTGCTGAGAAATTGTTTCCATGGAAGCAGAGATCACTAAAGAAATAATGCACTCCACATTTCCTACAGGATTATTCCTTTTACAGCCTGCTGTTCTAAATAATTAACTCTTGTAGTACTGTTGCAGCTTAGCATGGATTAAAAGAAATAATACTTTTTTTGGTGTCATAGAGGCATTACATTTTTTAATATATATAAATATATATAAGTAGTTGGATATACATACATACATACATATATATATATATATGTATATGTATATATATATAGTTGGAAAAACTTTAAAGTAAGTCCATTCCTTCCTTATTTACAGAGGGGAAAATCCACCAGTAAAAGAAAAAGTCAATGAAGAAGTGCACCTTTATTTTGAACTATATTTCACATTTGGCATTTAAATAATGTGAAATAAAATATAGACAAGATATGAGGAGGTAGGTGATGGTTAAATGGATTTTGACTTTGAAGGAGGGATGTGAAAATTAAAAGGAAAAAAGGACATTATTGTAGTGTGGATAAATTAATGACTTAGAAATGGGAAAAGAGTTGCTAAACTATTATACAATCATCAACATGACAAATTGACCTACGTGGCAGTTTTAATAATAGTTTTAGCTGTAGATCTCAATTATTTTCCAAGAAAGGTAACGAGTTCTTATTACCTGAAGGAATATCCAGATTGTGCCCTGCTTTGGCAGAGGGTATTTACATCCCATTTCCATGTGGAGCTCTGAGTTTACACCTATTCCCTGGCAGGCATGGTCCTTCCCAGTGTGCACAGAGCCACGAGTGCAGGAGCTGGCAGGGACTGGAGGTGGGGCAGAGCTCAGGTGAGCAGCACACAGGTAGGAGCTGACTGCAAGGCACGTGGCTGGCAGTGCAGTGCACACACAGCTCTGTGGTCATTACTGGTCTCAAAATAATGATTTATAGAGTCTGACAGGGTTTGACAAACCAGATGAATGGGACTGACTTAATGCAAACTGGAAAATCTTTGTCAGCTGCTGCCAAAAGCACATGGAAATGGTAAGACAGGTTTGTAGATCACTGGGAGACTTGGGAGCCACTGGAGTGTTCTGTGAAAGGCATTATTAAAGTTCAGATTGAAAAATTTCTTAAGAAATAACAAACAACTTTGTCAGGGTAACATAAGCATGAAAATCAGCATTCCTAGTGCTGCCTTGGGACGAGCATGTGCCAAAGAGAAGGTGGAAGAGAAGCTTTCCATGCTGGAAAATAAGCCTGCTCTCTGCAGGAGTGCAGCCATCAGCCTGGCCAGCTGTGGTTCCTCTTGAAACAGCCGCTGCTCCAGGCAGCAACCATCAAACTCCCAAAGGCTTTATTTAATAAAGCTATGAAAGTAGAAAGTCCATAACTGATAAGAATCTAGATAGTGGAATGATAAAGATACTGTGCAGTGAAAGACACAGGGACAACCACGATGGAAGTGGAGGAGTAGGATTTCCTGCAGAAGAGGAAGAACCTCTTTGAACAGCCATTTGCATACAGTCCATACAAAGTCTAAAGAAGGAAAAGGGCCAGCTGCTTGTCTTTAATCCATAACGGAAGCCCATGGCAGGAGCTTGGCTGCTGTCTCTTTCTTTCCTGTTGTTTCCTCATCAAGCAGGAGCGAGGGAGGCAGCTGGAGGCAGGTGCCACTCCCTGAGAAGTAACAGGGAGCTGGAAAGCTGTTGACTGGGATTTGGGAAGGAGATGCCAGTTGTTTTGGAAGAAGAACCTGTTTGGTGGGTCTGATTTGAATCAATAAAGGGAGCAGCACGCCAGTGTGTAGGAATGAGCAGCCTCCATCAGTGGATTAAAGCTTTGGATGCTGCCTGCTGTCGCTCAGGACTTTATCTGCGCTTTTCTCCTGCACTATGGAGCCTCTGTTTGGGGTTGTGCTGGGTTTGATTCTGGCAGTCGCTTCGGCAGCCCGCGACAGCTGTACCTGCGCGACCAACAAGTGGGCAGTGTGTGCCCAGGACGGCCCTGGGAACTGCACCTGCAGGCTGGCAGGTTCAGATCAGCCTGTAGACTGCTCAACCCTGACTTCCAAATGCTTCCTGATGAAGGCAGAAATGATCCCCCTGAAGGAGAAGCGCCTCTGGAGACCTCCCCAGGGGGTGTCAGACAGCGATGGCATTTACAGCCCCGACTGCGAGGACAGCGGCGTCTTTAGAGCCAGGCAGTGCAACCAGTCCAGCACCTGCTGGTGCGTGAACAGCGCGGGCGTGCGCAGGACCGAGAAGGGCGGCAGCGGCCTGAGCTGCAGCGAGCTGGTCCGGACAAGGTGGATCTACCTTGAGCTGACACACAAGAGGAGCTCCAGTGCCTTCGCTCTTCCCGACGTGGCAAAGGCCCTGACGCAGCTGTTTGAGAGCAGGTACAAGCTGCACCCCAAGTACATCGCAGCCATCAAGTACGACCCCCCCCTTATCCAAATCCGCCTGGACCAGAACAAGAAACCCAGGTGGGATGTAGATATAGCTGACGTGGCCTATTACTTTGAAAAAGACGTCAACAATGACTCCGTGTTTCCTTCCAACAGTACATTAACTGTCTCAGTCAATGGAGATGCTCTGGCTATTGAAAAGCTCTGGATTTACTATGTGGATGAAAAGCCCCCAGAGTTCTGCATGAGGCAGCTGGCAGCTGGCATCAGTGCTGTGGTCACCGTGGTGGTCCTCACCGCTGGCATTGGCATCGCCGTGCTGCTCCTCCTCAGGTGGCTGCGCACAAGGACATATAAAAAGTTCGAGTGTAAAGAAATGAGGGAAATTAAAGCCCCAAGCTTAGAACTGCCCTGAGCTGAAAGAAGAATGGCAACTACAGGAAGAAAAGGAAAGAAAAAAGGCACAAAATACAAAGAGCAGACTCGGTATATGTGATGGATTTGGAGTTTTTTCCTTCCTACAGGAATTTGTACAGTGAATGTTCTAAATTATTCTTGCTTAGTAAGAATAAATTTTTGGTGTATGAATGAATTTGGGAGTCAGTTACCTAAATATTTTAAATGACTCCTGCTTTGGAGGGTAAGAAAACTGCTACAGTTGTCTATTTAATATAACACAGAAGGCTTTCACTCCTGCTGCAGGCCTGGCTCAGATTGCTTAAATACTTAAATACTCTGTGGGGTTCTTGGTGTGTCTATTTACTGAAATTAAAACACTTGCCTCAGCATATTTGGGCTATATTGCTGCTTTTCTCATGGTAGACTTTTTTAAAATGCAGTTTGTTTTTAGTTCATGGGGGCTTTGAAAAACAAAAGTTTCTGGAACTTTTTCATCAGCAAATAATTTCATGAATATTACTAAATAACCATATAAAATAATGATAACGTACTCTGCAACATCAGAGGCTTTTATAGAGTGATTTATTAGGAAACATCCCAGGTGTTGGGTCCCTTCCAGGTGCAGAGATCCCAAGTTCCTGGGTTTGTATTCAGGCAGCACAGTGAGCTAGTCCCACTTGTGCTCTTTAATAAGGGTCTGACACTCCTCGTCAGCAAAGATCCCTTGATCCCCATGCAAGTGTAAGTTAACCTTGGTGTTCTGCCCATATTCCAACTCTGGTAATAGCTTTCTGTCTACCTAAATTCCCTGGGCAATTTTAATGGGAGGAGATATTTTTCAGTGTTGTACAGCTTCACAGAAACACTGCCCAATGCTCCGGGACAGGCAGAAAAAGAGCTTTATTCCAGTTGAGCTGTGGGGGGAATTTAAGAACAGAGTGTAATTACTGAACTTGGAATTTGGCCAACACACAACTGGACTGCTTTGCTACCTACTCATCTGCTGCATTCCTGGTTTGGAGAGTCATATCCACCGTGAAGGACATTTTAAAGAAAATAATGCTGCTGGTTGAATGTTGGGATATTGTCAGTTCCATTCTCTGTGCTGCATGTGGATGTCTCAGTCCATCACCCTCCTCTGCTTCCTGCAGCAGCCCCTGCTCCACCTGGGCACTGCCACAGGGCCAGCAGCTCTTTTCTTCACTTAAAAAATTCTGGGTACATAGTTTGGGGCAGATGCATCACATTTTCCCAAAATAAGATTTTTATGCAATTGCAGCAGCAGCATTAATACCTTCACAGTTTTGGAGCAGGGTCTATAACTCATTGTGTGCCTTACAGCAACATGTCAAAGCTGGTTGGTTGTCAGTCAGGAATACACACTTGTCTGAGAGAAGATGAAGTGAGAATTTGAGATCTAGGCTGGATCTTTCCATGTCATAGGAAAACTCAGAACTTAGCCTAACTCCACACAATTTTGCAAGTAGCCATTTATAAAACAGACTAAATTAAAAATCTAGAGCTGAGCAGCCCTCAGAAAATGAAGAAATGTAGGATGAGAATAAAAATTTTCCAAGTACATTGCTTAACCAATTTCTTAACTTATGCAGAGCAGATCAAAGCCATGTGTTTGAGAGGCTGGTGCTGTCCTTCGATCAGGGATCATGAGATGTACAGTCTTTTCTGGACATCTACAGTGGCTTTCACCAGTCTTTTAAAATCCCTGCATTTTTCTCTTTTCCATCATAGGAAAAAATATTATTTTCAAGGTGAATTATGAGATTTTACATTATAATATAAACATTTAGACATAACATTCAGTAGGAGATGCAAAAGTGACTAATTGTTGAAAAAAAATCTTAACAGGTAACAGTGTAAGCATCTTTTCTTTTTTGGCTCCTGCTTTTCTTTTTAGTAGCTGAAATTGAGAAGAGAAGCCATTCAAGTTATTATTATTCACTAAAGGACTGCCCCATGAAAGCCCTGAGTTGTGGTTGGTTACTTCTTTGCTAGTCCTTCAGCACAGTGGACTGCACACTGGTCAGGGACTGGAAATTCACTAGGGTTGGTTAATAGGAGGGATAAGGTATCTGCAGTTAATCAATAAAAGGAGATAAATTGAAATGCAGGGCTCAGAGAACCTCTCCTTGGACTAGATCATTCTACTTGAATAAAACTGTGTAGAGCAACTGCGGGATGTGGACTTGAAGAAACCAAACAGACCCATTGCCCCTCTGAGCACTCATTTCTCTCCTGCCACCTCTCACACCAAATCTCTTTTGCACGTGGCAGATCTCGTATTTTACTGTAACAGTCCATCACATTCTGCCTGTTTGACTTTCTTCACCACTCCTGATGTTCTCACTGAAAAAGAGACAATGAGCTCTTTTTCAGCTTTAAACTTTGCTAAATGAAAATGCTTTCTATTATTCAGATTTTGAGGCTGTTAACTCTAAAATTTCTAGCTGTCCTTTTCCTGATTACATCATCCTGTTTTAATGGAATGTTTGCTCATTTTTAGTTAAGTAATTCGGGCCTGTGCTCTCTGCAGTGGGTTCTGGGTTCTGTGGGTGATAGCAGAGAGTGCCTTTGTGCTGTTGCCTGTTTGGGTTATAAAGGGGGTGTGCTTGCTTTAACAATGCCAGAGCTGGCTGCTGCCTAAATTATGTTCTGCAGTTCCAACTGGCTGCCTTGGAAAGCTCAAATTAAACACATGCAGAGAAAAAAATCCCCTCTCTGCACTCCAACTGTGAAGAGGCCAGTGCTGCCCTTTGCACACAGTGCCACTACCCCTGGGCAACTGCACTAAGTGAGCTTTGGCCTTTGCTTTCAACTAAAACTTTTGTACCACTCATGATCTGAGGACAGTGCCAGAAGCAATGGCAGCACTACAGCAAGGAAATGAAAGATAAGGATTAAAACCCTCTTAAACTCTCTTCTCTCTACTCCCCCTGGTAAAATCCATGTCTGTCTGCATCTCTGAGTATTTACCCTGGAATTCTCTGACACGAAAAGCCCGTGTTGGTTTGTAGGTGTTGGTGTGTGCACACACCTGTGTGTTGCACACCTGCATTAAGAACACACACATCAAACCCTCAGGAAAACCTCGTGCAGCAGATCCTCCTCTGGACTCACCACTCTGCAGCCTCTAGCTCTTAGAAGAGGCAAAACAGTCAAACAGTCTTTGCTGTTGTGGAACAGCAAAGCATCCTCTTTTAGTCCCATCTTCCCCCACTCAAGAATAATCTTTTAGGGATGTTTAGACTGGGATTCTGCCAGTTGAGGTTACTGATGAGAATCTTAATGACTGCCATGTAAATACTGAGGTCCCTCTTGAAACACCTGCACCTCTGGCTGTCATTGACATCTGGAGACAAGATCCCTTCAACACTTCTTAAAATGTTTAAACCTTGGGGAATCATCCTGGAAAAAGCCAAACCAATATTTACTGCTCAAATATCGAAACCACTGTGTGAAATCACTGTTTCCGTGAACAGTTAAAGAAGTAACAGATTGGCCCTTCCTCCACTTCTCCTTAATTGGGCCACTTAATGCTATTAAACAGATCTTCCTTTTGCAGGTATAATTATCCTTTCCAAAGAATTTCCACTGATTTGCCTCAGGGTTTTAAATACTGCAATTACTTTTTTTTTTTTTTTTGGTCAATGCTAAAATTAATCTTTAGTCATTACCATTGCTATCAAAGCAGGAAAAATGAGCTCCCAGAACTTTTACTATTATTTTTTTAGCAGTTCTAACCAAATCTCTTGTACCAGGCTGCACCTAGTTAAAATTTTATCCATGCCAGGCAGCCTGACAAGATCCACATCTCATTTGCACGATGATCCCTGGTCCCTGAGGGATAACACTCCTACAGCTCCACTCCAGCTCCAATCAAGCACCACAGAAACAATTAGGGAGACTTTGCATTATCTAAATGAAAGATTGAATTATGAAAATGTGCTAATTTTCCACTGAGGTTTCTACATGTGGGCCCAGCAGTACTGGTGGTATATGCACCCAACCTTTTTCAAGTGGTTCTTTTGAGCCAAATTTATCTTTTGAGATCAATGCCTGTCCTTGTAAGGCTTAAATGAGAAATTTCTGCACTTTTGCTGTTCTGGTTGCACCCAGAAAAGCTGCTTGGAACAATGAGAAGGCAACAAAAAGGGCACTCCTTATTTCCAGCCTCTTCACACGTGTTTTGGAATTAAATTCAGCATTGAATTTTATGACAACCTTTAGAGGAACAGTTTTACAGTAAATTTCTGTTTGGTTCAGTAACTTCATTTTCTGGATTTTAAATCTACTTTTTTAAAAACATCAACAACAGAGATACTATGCATCCATAGTTAATACCAATTAAATTCTTAAAGAGTATCCTCTGACTGGTATCTCAGTGGGGAAGGGGAGGGCAAGGGTCAGTTTGTACATAACACAACACACTCAGTGGATCAAGGCAGGATATTTTAGTGCACAACATTTGGAAAAAACCTTGACATTAATGAAAAGAGTTGTCTGATCTTATAAATTAATGTGAACTCCTGATATTTCAATTGGCCAAACAGACTAAATGGAATTAAATCCAATTGCAGAAGGTGATGGAGTGCGTTTTTTCAGCCAGGATTTTAGCCCAACATTCACGAACAGAAGTGAATTACACTGAAAGCTGAATTACAATACTATCAATTAATAATTAGTTTTTCCTTGAATTTATATAAAACCCAAATATTTTAATATTTTATAGTGAGTTTTTCATTTGAAGCTGAAGACTGTATATTGTAACTGACAACTTTTTAATTGTGATGATCAAAATTGGTAGCAGAGAGACTTTAGTATCAAATACTGAAGTATCTGTATATCAAGCACAGAAAAATACTTTTTCTATTCAGAGTTAAAATACTTTTCATTACTTTTATTTGATTTGGCATTTGCTTGTGTGAGTAATTTCATACATACACAAAACCTCATTGGTTCAGAAATATAAAGAGATACACAAATACTAATGGACACACCCACAGAGGAAAATTGTACCTGTTAAGGTGTTAATTGTTTAATTGGATTTAGGAAATCACTTATAACCTCTAAATAGGTCTTCTACAGTCGTAAAAATTTTAAATTTGCTTTCTGTTTTTCTTCTGAAACGAGAATTATAGTCTTTTTTTGTAAAAAAGATGAGGCTTGTAAGCAAAAACACAGCTACAAAACTGTCTTAATCTACCTCTCTTTAATATAGAATATTCTATTTTATTTCCTCAAGGAAAAAAAAAAGTTGTACGCACACATCTTCATTAAAATTCAAGAGAAGCAATAATATAAATTACAAGTTAGAATGTTTCCTTCCACTACACATCTATTTAGAGAAAAAAAAAAACACTCTACAACTTTCCAATTGCTCAACTGTTTACCAGATTTTCATCTAGAGATATATTTAGTGCTGGTATTTGATAGATCCTATAATTACCTGTGCTGTATTTGCTGCTTGTCTGCTTTGGAGTTTTAATTGCAAGCAGTGATGCTTGGGGAAACTTTAGAAGTGCAGAATGTAGAGCACAACTTTTAGCCCCATACTTGCACATTAAAACATCCATTGATTTTAAGAAGAATTTAGCCAAATCAGGAATGCAGGAATAGCTCTTATATCCTCTATGCAGACAGAGTTAAATAATGCATTGGAGAAACAAATAATTGCAAAAAGAAACACATAAAGAAAAAACCCCAAACCAGTGTGTTTTCAGCCAACTCAATAAAAAGTGGAGACATTGAGGTGGAAAAATGATAGAAAAAATGGTAGAAGGCCTGAATGGCTTAGGAATAGAGAACTCTAGATAAAGAAAACAAGAAAAATAAGCAAATACCAAGTCTAGTAAGGACATTAATGAGAGTTTTCATCTCAGTTCATTTCCTGACAGCTGGGACACACACAAGCCTTGGGTTAGACAAAGTATTTTTCTGCTACTACAGCTCAGCTGGTTTTGTGACTGGAGCAGACAGTCACAAAAATTAATGCTGTGTTACTGACTGACAGATTTTTCTCTTCGTGCTTCTTATGATAATGGAGCCTGGGCAGGTCTTAAAGGAACTGTGTCAGAGGAAATTATAAGATTATCACTACATAAAGTTCCTTCTTGGCCTGGACTGCAACAACTGATCACTATGTACTTCCCTTGGCAATGACCATCAATGCTTAAGAACTGTCACAGGAGGGCTCTGGTAATAAAAAAAAAAAAAGTGGAATAAGGAATACCTCAACAAACACTGAACAATCCTCAGCTGTGCTCATACACGATGAAGGCAAAGATTTGTGTTTCTTTACCTTCCACAACAACAGGGCCTCTGTTTACATTCAAGGCACCAGGGCTTATGTGCAGCCTGGGCTGCCCTGTCATTACCACACATCCCAGCCTCACCCTCCCTCAGCAAATAACTTGTTTTTCGCGTCACATCGCTCAAGATGTATTTGTCAGCAAGAGGAGCAGGGCAAGAGCTACACATTAAGTTAGTAGCTTGCTATTTTCCTGGGAAAAACATCACATCTGCTCCTACCACAACAGCAGATCTGACTGCTCCCTGCCTGGGAGTGTCACCAGCCCTTTGGCAGCAGGAACCACTTCCAATTTCAGGTCCCCAAAAACAGAATTGCAGAATCAATCAGGTTGGAAAAGATCTCTGAGGTCATTGAGCCCAACCTGTGAGAGATCCCCAGCTTGTCAACCAGCCCAGAGAACTGAGTGCCACATCTTGAACCCCTCCTTGGGCAGCCCATTCCAATGTTTAGTCACATTTTCTGTGAATAAATTGATCTTCATGTCCAACCTGAACTTCCTCTGTCACAACTTGAGGCCATTTTGTCTTGTCCTGACACTTGTTACTTGGGAGAAAGACTGACCTCCACCTGGCTCCAAAGTGAGAAGGAGCTCCCCAACTCAGGGCTGCTCTCAGCCATGAGGTTGTTGCCCACAAAATGGGATTGTTACCTGGTGTGCAACAAGGCAATCATTACACACTTTGAGACACTCCGATTCTCAGAGTCCGCACATCAAGCAGGACCACCAGACTTTTCCTGCCATTATTTATAGGCAGGAATTCAGAGTTAGTAACTTTCCAAGCACAGCCCTTCTATTATGATTGATTACTAATTTACATACATGTTACTCTGACGAGTTAGCAATGTATATATATACATATAGATATAAATCAACCCCTTGATTTGCTACATCCTTAACCTTTCTCAGTTCCCGGGTGTCCTTGACTAGGGGAAGCTGACTTAGGCTTTAAAGGATACAAAGATCTTACATCAGAGAACACCCTGATTTAAAATAATCCTGACATATTTTGCAGCCTGGTGACACGGAAACACCGCGGGCAAAGCCAGAGTTACGGCACTCAGGAGAACGGGCTCTGCGCCTGAAGAGGGGCGCCCCTGCTCCCCGCGCTGCCACAAAATGGCGGGCGCCGCCTGAGAGCAGCGGCAGCGGGAACGGCGGCGGCCCCGGTTGAGGGAAGAGACGCGGGGCCCCGGCGGCTGCTGGCCCGTCCCGCCTCTCGCTCTCCACCCTGGCTCCATATCGACACCGGCTCCGCGGTGCGGCCCCTCCGCCGCCGCCTCCCGCGGTGGTGAGTAGGGGAGCCCGGTGGAGGAGGTCGTTCCCCGTCCCTGGGACGCGCAGCTGTGAGGCGGCCGGAGCTGTCCCCCGCCTCCCCGCCCGCCATTACCCGGGCGGGCGCCTCAGAGTGGTTCGTCTCCCTCATTCCCCGCTCCCGTCTCCTCGCATCAGCCCATGTCACGATAGTCGCGGTTACCCCCGAGGGTGGCGGGGGTGGGGGAGAAGCAGAGGCCGGGGTCGGAGCCAGAGGGTGAAAGTGACGGCGGCGGGGCCCCTCAGGCGGGAGGGCCTGGGTCTATTCCGTGCCAAGGCATTTCCATGTCCGTGAGCTGGAGGCTCCCGGCTGCCGGAGACTTGGTTTCGCGGTGTTTTGTCTCTAGGCCAGGAGTAAAGTAGGAGCAATGTGCTCACAGATCCTGGTTTTCCTCATGTATAGGAATGGCACCGGGGGGCAGGAGCCCCGCGCGGGAAGGTGATGACGCACAAGGGACACCTGCAGTCACTCTGATCTGGTGGTAATAAAAGTGAAAGGAAAAATATAAATCACACCTTGTTTTATTCTCTTTCACAGTCGGAAGCAGATGGGTGTCTTACAACTGTAACCGGATGCAGTTGTGACTGTGACCTTTTTCTGTGCAATGCAGATGCTGACAAACTAATACATGGTATCCGTTCAGGGGAAAATGAAATAGCGATGCAGAGTTTCTTGTTTGCGTGGGCTTCTTAATACCAGTCTGCTCTTTTTTTTTTTTTTTCTTTGTTTCAGGGTAAATAACCAAAGAAGTTATGAATATCATCTGTGGTCTGAAGCTGTCGGGCAGAAACTGTACTTGGTTTAATTTGGCTTCTTTGTGCAAGCAGGGGAAGTGCAATAACCTCTCTAGGTCTTACACAGGATGGTGCCGAAGTCAGGGTGACAGAAATAGATGCCAAAGGTTGGATTTGAGTGGAAATACTAAAAACTGGTTTTTGACTGGAAACCCTGACTCTTATAGAAACTTGATTGGTAAAGGACTGAGATGTCTTTTGGATGTCCCACCTACAAGTGGACAGGAAGTGTACAGGAATGCAAACCATAGTTCAGGAAGGTTTTTCTCCCAGTCTTCTCAGCCACTGGGGGAGAAGATCCCATCCCTCCTGATCAGTTCTGTAGGACAACCCCCACATCACTTTGCTGCTTGGAACATTCAGATCAACAGGTCTTTTCACACATCACTATCACTTCAGGCTGCACCAGTTCCTCTTTTCTGGATTATTGTGAAGCCAGCTCAGAAATTATTTGCCATCATTCTTGGCAGGTAAAATACTGTGTTACTTTCCTTTCAGTGCAAGACCCATCATGCAAAGTGTGAGTGTGGGGAGGGATGGCAGGTGTGTTTATAGTGTTTGACTGACAGTTTGCCCAACAAGAGGTGTTTTTTTCCATTATCAGAGGTGTTAGATGTATTTTTTTCTCTTTTCCTTCTCATTTACATGTGGTAGAGGGAGATGAACCAAGGCACTAAGGGGCATTCCTTCTCTTGTGGGAGGGAAGAAGTGCAGTGGAGTGGAAGCCAATTACAGTATAACCCCCCATAAGCTCCTACATGAGATGAGGCTGTAATAGAGAATACAGTAACAAATTCCTTTTCAAATATGTCCTAAATTAACACTCTTTGTATCTTACAGGAGCATAAGAAATTGGTGGAAGGCACTTCCTCCTAATAAACGGGAACTCTTCAAAGAAAGTGCAAGAAAAAACAAATGGAAGATCCTGCTGGGTGTCAGCAGCTTGGGAGTTGTATTTGTCATGTTTTATTTTACCCACTTGGAGGAGACACCCATCACTGGGCGTGCTCGACTGTTGATGTTTGGCAAAGAGCATTTTAGGGAGCTGTCACAGATGGAATATGATATGGTAAGATTTTAGACAAGACATTGAAAGTACTCAAAAATTGTTACTTTTTTAGTGATGAGATAATGTTAATATTTGAATTAATGAAATGGGCAAACAAACCTTGTGGTGTCCTTGATGAGTTTTGAACTTCATGCTCAGAACCCTGTAGAGTCCCTTCATCTGTTACTTCCTCCTCTTGTCCTCATCCTTCTTTAGAATTCCCTTTCCAGGAGAAGCACATATTGGTTACAAAGCATATAGCATGCATGTAGCAAACATTCTCAACTATTTCTTGTCCATTGAACTAGTCCCTGTAATTTTGAGTTCTGTGATTTCAGGTTGTAAAGTGAAACTTGATAAACCATATCCAAATGTATCCATATTCCCATCTGTCAGAGACACAAGATAAGAACAGAACAAGTACAGGATATTTTCAAATTACATGTTTTGTATACATTTGTCCACCTTAAAAATTAGGACCAATGATTTTTTTTTTTTTTCAGTGGATGGAGCAGTTCAAAAGTCAGATGTTACCTGAGACAGATGCTCGCTACCAGGTTGTGGAGAGAGTTGTTGGGCATTTGTCTGAAAGCAACAAGGATGTCCCCCAAGTCTCAGCTCTCAAGTGGGTTATCCATGTGGTGGATGAACCAGGTGTAAATGCTTTTGTGCTTCCAGTAAGTTGTACACCACACACACACACACAAAATTGAAACAGCACTTGGTATTAAGTCTCCCACTTAATTTTTATTCTCTTTGTTTACAGAATGGTCAAGTGTTTGTTTTTACTGGGTTACTGGATGCAGTTTCTGATATTCATCAGCTGTCATTTATTTTAGGACATGAAATAGCCCATGCTGTGCTGGAACATGCAGTAAGTCTTTAAAGAAAGCTGTCTAATATTCTTAAATTATTAATTCTAATTACTCTAGTTATGATTTTCCCTGTCATTACCAACCAAGTTTTCAGTGTGACTCTATGCAAAATTGAGTTTGAAATGAGTAGCCTGCTACAGTAGATCCTTATTATTTGTGCAGCACCTAATAACCATCAGAAGTCCTGTGGTTGTTCCTGTTAACACAAAAGCTGCCAGGGCTTTATTCACAGTTGTACAGGTAGATTATGACACACTTTCAAGAGTCATTTAGAGCTTGGTCTGCAGATCCCTCTCTTACAGCACAGACATAAAGAACTGGAGGTACTCAGGAACTCTGTTACTCCTATAATTATTAATTCCTGCAGAAGTGTATGCGCCTTTAAAAAGTATCCTAAAATACTTGGTACTGTTGTTATTGGAGTAGACAGTTTTATAATGTCAAATTCTAGAATACCCAGAGCTTGGTTCTTGTATGATTTTGGGTGAGCAACAGTTCACATCGTGGTTTTTTGGGCTCTGTTCAGCCAACCCTTTAAAGTTTTAAAAAATATTTCTGATAATAAAGAAGAACTTCTCTTGTTTGTATGGAGTCTGTGTCACCCAGCTGGCACAGAGAGAAGTGTTGCATGATCCTTTTAGTAAATGCTCTGATCAATTTGTTGCAATGTCAAATAGAGCTCTGGAAAACAGAATAATCTCATGGATTCTGAATTTAAAGGAAAGCAGCAGAAAATAAAAGATAAATACATTATGTGTACTGTCCCTTTATCCCATTAGTGATCCTGTCTCAGTGATGTGTTATCTCTTCTCAAATTAATGTAAAGAACAGTCTTTGAGGTATTTTTATAGATTATTCATTCACACTGAGGTGTTTCATGGCCTTTTTGCTGAAGAACTTTTTCTTCTTCTTCTTGTCTCCATCCTACCTCAAGCTTTGAATCTCTCAGAGACTCTGATGGGCAGAATGTATTTGTTCCAGCTGTATGCAGCTTATGTGAATTCTGGCCTGAAAGTACCTTGTATCCAACTGGATTTTTTTGTTTGTTTGTTTGTTTTGGTACAAGCAGGGAATGTTGTGCTTGTCCTGTTCCTGTGGCTCCACAGGAAAAAAAAATCAGTGACTTTTAAAGTGTTTCCAAATTCTGTTAATGTTCTGAAGAAATGTCAGACAGTGAGGAATGAAAATGGGACAATTTCTGTTTACAGGCAGAGAAAGCCAGCCTGGTTCACTTCTTGGATTTTCTCTCACTCATCTTTCTCACTATGATTTGGGCCATCTGTCCTCGTGATAGTTTGGCAGTGGTTGGCCAGTGGATTCAGAGCAAGTTGCAGGAGGTAAGACTGACATTTTCTATTGTCCTTCCTGATTTCCTTGGAAAGATTATGTTAATCTTTTGCTACCCTGAAGAGTAAGTTTGGGAAGAAAGGCAAGAGGAGAAATGTAACACAAATTAGTGTTTGAGTCTGTTATGGAATGAGATATGTTTTTATAAATCTGATTCTGCTTTAGTTGATGCTGATTTTCATTTGTCATGTTGAAGATCTTTAGGTTTCCCTAAATGGCTGGATTTAGTTGCACAGGCTGCAGGAACCTGCTTGCCAATTAAGACAGATGATTGTCTTTTAGAAAGGTAACTTGCCCTTTAAAGTTGTGTATGGTAAAATGCCATGTTTTTATTTTAAGTAGTTGTTAAATTCTTCCTAAACCAAGTAAAATATATGGAATTCTTTAAATAGATTGTTAGTGATAAGAGTGGTTTCCAAGATTAAAAAATTGAGAATCTAAACACCCTTTATACAAACCGTGCTGTAGTACAAGTTACTAAATTAATCTTTTCAGCCAGCAGATATTTCAGCAAAGTAAAATTCAGAGGCTTTCTGGTGCCAGTTTTCTTCAGCAGTGTAATTTACTCTCTGGACAGTTACTGATCCATTTATTTTTTAAAAAGTGTGTTTTTAAAATAGAAATTTGCTTAAATCATAAAACTGGAATCTGAATTGAAGTGAAAGATCTCTTTGGTTTCTTTGACTTGATGCTTTTCCTGAGATTTGCCCTGGTTCCTCAAAAACATGAAATTAAACATAACCAATCTGTTTTGGTAGTTCTTATGCTAATGGGTAGATGTGTGGATTCTGAACATAAATTATCTCTTAAGAGCTTGGATATTTGCACAAGTAGCTAAGAAACCAATACATTGATGAATTCTAGCCAGCATTTTGAAGAGCTGAATTTGGCAAAAACAAAGTGTGAATGAATCCTGAGACTGCTCATAATTTAGACAGCAAAATTCAACTCCCTGTCAGCATCTCTTCTCCTCTCCACAGAGAATGGGTATTTTGGCATCATGGCTTGGAGTTGTGCTTTAGGTTGGAAAAGGAATCTGGGTTTAAATTCCAAGTCCTGTGCAAAGGAAACATCATCTATGGGATACTGTCCTGGTTTAAAAGGCTGATCAAACTTCTGTAATGCTGAAGTGATAAATACTTGCAAAGCTTTCATCCCATAGACAAAAGAAGCTGAATAGGAAACTTAGTTTTTTTAGTCACCCAGGAGTGCTGTATGTATTTCCCTCATTCAGTATTTACCTGTTGTGCTTACATGAAAGTGAATAGTTGTGCACATTTTCTCAGGATGTTCCTCTTCTTCCATATGTGTATTTTGCTTTTTAAAGCTTTAGCATCCCATTCTGTGAGAGGGTTATTTAAGCCATGCTGTGGTACTTGCTTCTGTTTCAATATTTGTTTGTCCTTAGAGGCTTGACTTTTTGACCTGGTGACTATTGTGTATTTTTTATTATTGACTCTAAGTGTTTCCTAGTGATTCTTTGTAGGCCTTTGGGCATGTGAGCTCCAGTTCTGCCTTTCCCCCAAAGATCATGGATTTTCTTTCCTTAATAAATTGTTAACTTTTCTTATTACATTTATTTGGGGCTGTTCCTTAAGCGTGCATTTCTGGACTGAACCATATTGGCTTTGTTATAGAGCAGCAGTTATTTTATATGGGAACTAAAGCCTAGGAATTATTCTTGGAATAGCACCAAGCATGACTCTGAGTTTTACTCATGCCCCACACACCAGTATGTACAGATGCAGTACTTCATATTCCTTTCTTGTCCACCTCACACCATAAGATTTGTATTTCATGTGAAAACTGGTGATTTTGGGCAGTCAGCATCCCTGGAACTCCCTTTTCTTCAACATACACAGGCAGCCCTGCCTATTGATTTGAAAAATCAAATTAATCTTCTTTTTTGTGTCCAATTTCTGACACAATCTAAAATCCAAGGATTTTAGATCAGAGTTTGAAGTTCTAATTTTTCACTCTAGCACATTCACAAAAGATTTTTTAAGCAATTTAATTTTTCAGTAGCTGATGAGTACCACTGTATGCTAGATACCTCAGGATTCTTTTGTAGGTTACAAATTTCATTTCTCTGTCTAAAAAATGCTTAATAGTAAATAAAATAGTTTATTTTGCTAAGTAGGAAATGGTGCTTCAGGAACATGTGACTGACTAGCCAGGGGTTTCTTTGCTGTTTAGTGAATATATGTGCACCAACAGACCTGGAGCTCTTTTCAAGGCAATAAAACATGTATTCCACTTCAAGGAATTACTTTATCATCAGAGGATTTAAAAAATAAATTTCTAATTGCAATGTTTGAGGTCTGTATGGAAACTAAGAATTTAGAAAGTGACCTCATCTCTGCTTACTTCTAAACAATCGTGTTTGGCTTTTAAAGCCAGCTTTGGTTGACTTCTATTTTTGACTTAGGAAAGAAAAACTATCAGTACTACTTTGGAAAGCAGCAAAAAGTTATAATTACCTTTATGCACTCAAGGGACTGGACCACTTCTTTGGTGCTCTTCATTTCAAACTGGTTTGTGGTTTGTTGTTGGGTTTTTGGTGCTTTTTCCCCTGGAACTTTTAAGGAGGACAAATTTCTATAGCCAGATAAAGAGCTGATAAAACCTTTTTGAGCTGATGGACCTTTCTCTCTTCTCTAACCTTGCACATTTGCCACTGTTCAGTTCACATTTCCTAATGGATGACTAAACCAGGATGTTGTGACAGGTTCCTTATCTCTGCAGGAGCAGGCTGTTTAAACAAGTCCTGATTTGCATTTACTATAACATGACAGACTAGGGTAAGGCTGCCCAAATCTACATGAATTACATTTGAGAAAACCACCACTGCCTCTTAGGGTGTGTTAATGCTCTAGAAAAATGGGAGAGGAGTTTGGTCAGCTTTATGTCTTCTAGTTTGATTTCTCAAGGGCAGCTTGCAGCTTGTGTTAGGGATAGTCATGGCAAAGGAGTGATTTCTGCATGCAAATATTTATGGCTACATTCCTCATTGTAGGCAGTTTGTCATATGAAATAGATGATACCATGCTTAAAGGCATCATAAAAGTTTAGGGAACCACTAGAATTTTTTACATACAATTGCTGCAAGAAAATCTTGATGTCAATAGAAGAGTGAAGTGAAAATATTCTGGTGAAAAGTTGGTATTTAACTTTCAGTTGCTGCAAAATGAGATTGGCTGCTGATAGTGCCCATGAAAATACAACTAATTTGAATTAATTTCGACTGAGTAGAGGATCAATGAGTTACACATAATGGAATTAGAGATTACATTGAGAAAATTAATACTGATCACATGCAATGTGAGCATGATAGATAAACCCCATTGTTATGAGGAGGTTAAAAGACAGCTCTGAGGCTCTATCTTTGTACACATCCCAGACCCAGGAACAGAGCTTTGATGTGTTTCTTTGCAGTTCATGTTTGATAGACCCTACAGCAGAACCCTGGAGGCTGAAGCTGATAAAGTGGGACTTCAGTTTGCTGCAAAGGTAACTACAACTAATTGGTTTTATTAGCAGTAAAAATAAAATAAGCAAAAAAATAAGTACCAGACATTTTTCAGTTTCTTTTACAATCAGAGGGGGTTTCCTTCTTCATATGGAGGTAAACTGTAAGTTTTTGAAGAGTTGTAGTTTTATGAAGTGGTGGGAAATGAAATAGCTTTTAGGGAAAGACAAAGTTATTGTGGCTAATTGTATATAATAACATTGAAGTGTGTAAAGTTGTGCATTACCTGCACAGTCTCTTTTCTGTGTAGTTTGTTGCTAGTAAAAGAAAGCCCCATGTATTTGTAAAGAGGAGAGCTCTAAATAGGGATCTTGTATAAGTAGGATTTAATTATATTTAAAGATTTAAGTGAAATACAGCCATAACAACAATACAGATTTGCTAAAACAAGACAAAAATTTGGTCAGAAGCTACTCAGCATTTTTTCATAGTTTATTTTTTCAATTACTTTTTTTTTCTTCCCTGGGGAATTTAATTCTATATAAAAGGAACTGAACCAACTCTTTGATTCCTGGCTAAGTGCAATAGACTGTGTGAGATACTAGTGAGAGTAGCACCATCTAGTGTTAATATTTCATTGGCAAAATTTCCTTTTAATAATCATTAATGTTTCTTTGAGGAAGGGTTTTTAAAATTAACTTTGATTCTAGGATTAAAACTGCATTTGTTATTTGAAGTTTTCAAGAATAATACAATCCATTAAAACATGTAATTGCTGTGTTTGTGCTCACTGCTTTCTAATACTGAAAAAGTAGGGCCATACCAGAAAGAAATTAGTGAAGTGACATATGAGCATTTCTCTGCTTGTGCAGATGACCTTTTTATAATAATAATTTAAATAAATAAATTCAAAGGATAAAACACCACATCTATTCCTGGGTGAGGGAATGGGAAGAAATAATTTTCTTATCTTCTGACTATTTGTCCCTCTTTTTTTCTTAGTAAATAAAGGTTAGTGTAGGAAATCTTGTTTATTTTTCTTCTATACTTAAATGTAAAAATAGAGAAGTCTGTGGTGATACACAAAAGCAATTCTAAAAGTTACTGTTCTGTGACTTTCTACAGTTAAATATATACTTCTTGAAGAGAGTCAGGAATTCTATAGAATTACTGTTTTATTGTGTCATGGATTCCACAGATCACCCATGAAAGGCTGTGTAATCAATTACAGAAAAGCATTTCCAGTTACTTTTTAGGTATATTTAAGCATGAATTATTATCACCTTGTGTTTTTGACTCTCAACTTCTTCCTGTAACTTTGCCTAAATCTGTGGAGATGATTAATTTGTTCTAGTAAATATACTTTGAATTTGCAGCTGAGCTTTTTTTTAAAGAGCAAATATATGGCAGAAATTGTAAACCTTTCCTTCCTCCTGAATTTTCTTAATTCAGGTGTAAGTTTTTTAAGGCACAGGTGTTAAAAGGAATAGATCCAGTGTCTGCATGAGTTTTTTATCACTTTTAGATATTTTGGAACAGCTTTTTCCTGTCAGGTATAAGGACCATCTAAACGGTCTTTAGAAATTTAGAATTTAAGATGTCTTCTGTAATTCAATATCAGTTAGACTGTGTGTTTATTACTTTAAACTTTAATTACTGTGTATTTATTACTTCAAACTTTAATTACTTTAATCCATTTCCCTTCTGTTCTCAGGCTTGTGTGGATGTCAGAGCCAGCAGTGTCTTTTGGCAGCAGATGGAGTTGGCAGAAGCCATCCAGGGGCAGCCCAGGCTGCCCGAGTGGCTCTCCACACACCCTTCCCACGAGAACAGAGCTGAGCACTTGGACCGCCTCATCCCAGAGGTGAGCAGGGCTCAGGGAAGTGTCTGTTCCTCTTTGGAAACTTGCCAGAAGTAGTTTGATATTAATTGATTAATTAGCTGCTTTGGTATTGATTCACAATTTACTCTGATAGCACCATGCTTACCTTTCTCTTTATCTTTACAGAGATTCTCCATTGCAAAGCTTTCAACCTTAAAGGTTTTATTAAATGAGGAAAAAGTAAGATAGCAGAGATAAAATGTAACTATATTCCAAGTGGTTTGGGGTTTTTTTTTCTGATTTCTGATCAAAGTGTAAAATTTTTTCTTTTGAATGGCCTTTTGATATAGATGTAACAGTGCCACAGGTCTCATCCACTCTTTCTATTTTTTTGCCATTTTGGAAAGGCAGTTTTTGAGTTGGACCCCTAAATTGTCTTGACTTCTCTTGCTTTCATAGCAAATAAAAAAATAAAATTGAGTGTTAAAGCACTCCACTGTGACACTGTTTTTCAGCAAGCTAAACTGTGTTTGGAAATACTCTTTTTTATAACCATTCTTCTCTCTCTTTTTTTTTTTTTTTTAAATTCTCTGTCACTTTAAGTCTTTCTCAGTTCGAAACTGTAAAGACACTTGAAGATTTATTGGCAGAGGGAGCACTAAAATGTTGAGGTGTTTGCTGACTTCAAAGAAGAAAAAAAAGTTTCATGAATCCTTTGATGAGAATGAATACAGTAAATATTCTAAAGGATGGCATAAATCAAAGTCAGCTTTAGGGATAGGAGGCTGGAGAATGGCTAGACTGGATATTCCAAATTAATATACACAAAGTCTGTACTTTGCAAAAGCTAAAAGGCTGGGAGGATGTTTTTGATGGATTTTCTAACACATTTGAGCAGCTGAATAGAAAATTATTTTTGTTGTGGAGCCTCAGTTTTAGCTAGATTGAACATAAAGGGTTCAGGATCGTTTATTTTCATAGAGTTGTTGACTGGCTTATAAAGAGGTAATGAAATAAATTACTTCTTATGTTCTACCCCAGGCCTGAGCAAATAAGTTAAATAACTGAGCAACTGTGTAGAACTGTTATCTCTGTCTCATCTCTCATGGTTTAGCAGGTGGAGCAGCCCTCATCTTTTCACAGCTACTCTCACTTCCAAGAGCAGTGAAGGCTGGGAAGATCTTCCAAAAGATAATTGAGGGAAGATGTTTTTGTTTGCCTTTTACCTTAAACATTCTTTGGAGCAGGAAGAGAAAACAGGGGCTGAAGGCTTCCTGCTTTTAGCAAGTTCACAAGATAAGTGAGGTTGGCACTACAAAACTGGAATAAAGATGAAAGAAAATGTGTAGAGGAGGCTTCTTGTCTGAAGCATTGACTCCCCTTCTTGTGGGAGCTGCTGCCTTCAGGCTGGATTTCAGGCATGGAAAAGGAATCCCAGGCTTTTATTGTTGCTCAATATCAGCCCCTTTTTGTTTCATTGTTCACGTACTTTGAGCTCTTTAGAACAGGATGTTTACCATATATTAATTGCAATTAATTCAGAGCCCAGGAGAGAAGCCAGATTATCAAAAAAGGCTTTTTTATCTCTAGTATCTCTCTGTGAAGAAACTGGTACTTCTGAAGACTCAGTGCCAGATCCATCATGACTATTACTGGGTTTCATGTGCTGCTGGTTTTGGAGCTGAAATGGTTTTTAGGACAATACATCTCTTATTAGACCAGCTACTATAGCTGGGACAAATAGGGACAAGATTTTGGGCTTCTCTAATCTTTCTCTACAGACTTTTAAGCAGGTTCACAATAAGATGCAGTCATATAAAGTGAGAATTTTTCTTCAGGTAATGAAATATCACATCTGAATGAAGTGACTGAACAGTCTCAGGAAGTGTAAATTAAAGGGGAACTATCACAGGGATCCCTTTCAAGTCATTAAAAGACTGAGAGCAAATCAAATGAGTGTTAAAGATGTTACATCTGGTTTTCTGAGCAAGTTGGAGGCTACAGCCACACACATAAGCAGTTAAAAAGTGGTGCTGTCCTGGAAATGAAATGAAACAAATGAAAAATATTTGCTGTGTTTTGAAAGTATTTTCCCCTCAGACAGGGAGGTGTTAGGATAGTAAACCAGGAAAACAGAATATATTCTTAAATAGGAAACTGAAATCTCTTAGAATTCCTGCATGGAAGCTGAAGAGATATGTTTTATTTTCAGAAGAAGAAATCTTAAAATAATTTTGTATAAGGGTGAAAGGATGATGATTGTTCTGGAGACAGAGAGACTGTGGGAGTGTAGTGCCAGAGAGAAGCTACAGAATCTTCCAGTTCATCTCAATGGTTTGTTTTCATGTTCTCTGACTTGGGGCAGTGTCTGTTTCCAAGTGTGCTGTTCAAATTCAGCACTGTACATCAGTGGAAGCCTAAGCTAAACTGAATAAAGCAGAAGGTTATCTGCTGAGCCTTGCCTGTGATACAAAAATTCATCTTGATGTGACATTTGCTTTTTTAGCATCATGTTGTTGGCTCAGATTCCATTTTTGATTCACTGTAAGTCCTGTTTCCACTGTCTTGTGGAAATGCCATGGTGACATCATTTAGAGGCTAATAATAAGTTGGGATATATCAATTGCACTGCTTGTCTTGTTTGCTAGGTCAGTTAACTTGTCAAAAAAAGTTAATTAATTTACTTTGGCAACACTTGTTTTTGTCAAATCCACATTGGCTGCTTATTATTTTTATTAATTTTTGTGTAGTTAATGCTTTTTCCTCTGCTGCCTTTTGATATGGGAGATACATTTATTTTCCTTCCTTTGCAAAATTGGGTTGGTATATTTGCCCTTTGCTTATGATGTGAACATTACTTCAGATAATTCTATATTCTAGTAGTAGAATATGTTAATTAAGCCCTATCAACATGGAAACAAGAATAAAAACCACTGACCTGCATTTCTATCCTCCCTATGAAGTTATTAAATATTTTGTCACAATTTTTCTTTCCTATGCCAGCACCAGTGGAAGGTTGGAAGTATTAACATTATATATAAGCTGCTTTTCTTTTCTATCCAGTAAAGTCTATCAATTCCTTTAATCATCTTTTTACTGCTACATCATTAAGACTGGAAGGGCTTGAGACCAGCAGGTGGTCTGGTGTCTGTGACAGTGTGAAGGATTAATATTGGGAGCTAAAAAATTACTTATTTCTCTATTTGTCTCTGCTGGTAGCTTTACATGAAGGTGATAGGATGAGGGAGAGCTGCCTAATTCTTCTGCCTTCCCTGCTCCCAAACATTGCAGGAGGTGACTGTGATTGTATTAATAAGAAAAACAGCTTCACCTTTGTAACTTACAAGCAGGAGTTTGGATGTTTTATTTGGGATCTCCTGGACCAATAAGCAGGCAGGTGGCTGCTCTCACTGGAATGTGTTGTTACTTGTCCTGAGCTGGGAGGTGACAAGTTAACTTGGCTTTTCTTTCCATATCTGGAGTTTTTCAGTGGCATGTGAGGTGATGATGTTGAATAGCTGCCTTCTACCCCCTTGCACAGCTTTATGTCTAGCAAGAACACAGACATCCACAGGGTAAAAATGTTCACCTGATGCACTGGTTTTTATCTTTGCTGTTGGGACTTGAGGTGAGTGAAACCATGGAAATAGGTCAGGCTCTATAGCCAGGAAAACCCAGAGATACAAAATTGCTAAATTAGTTTAAAAGAGGATTATGTTGCCTTTTCCAGGATGCAGCCTAAATCTCTATATTCCCATTTGCCTTGAATAACACTGCTTGACATTAATGCAGTCTTGCAGCAGTTTATGTTGTAGAAGAGAACAAGAGAAAACTCTTGGTTTATCATAAATGTCAGTTTAGAAATGGATTGGTCACAGAAGCAGAAGAGTGTTCACAGTACAGTTACATTTGGTGACTACATGGACAATCATGCTGTAGAAAAACAAGCTGTGAAAGCTTTAGTCATATTTTTAAAAACTTAGACAGGAACAATATTTGCATGCCTAATCCAGACTTGTGTCTCCAGTAATTTGAATTTTACATTTCAGCAAGAAACAACTGGAGTAACTCTTGCTACGTTTTTGGAATGTGTCTTTTTCCAAAACCATTTGTTAATTTTAAATTCTGTTTGTTTCTAGCCATTTACAGCAAACTCTATCAGTTCACTGTAGTAAAGTTAGAGGAGAAATATGTTTTGGAACCTCCTTATAAAAAAAAAAAAAGTTAAGAAGCTGTGCTCTTCTATTTTAAAGTCTGCTGTAGTAAGATGTTTCCAGTGCCTCCTGTGGAAGAATAACAAAGTGTTTCAAAAAGATGGGTGAATGCTTATGCAGAGCTGTACTGGAATATTTGATTTGCTATTTCAGACAAAGCTAGTGGATATAAAACAGATTAAAAATTTCTGTTCTGTCTATAATGCACTGCTAGAACTGCTATGCAAACTATGTTATTTTCTTCCTCCTCATGAATCCATCTAGAACAAAGTAATCAGCATGTGTTTTCTGCTGACAGTCCCAAATACTGGCCAGGAGGCACCTGGCTACAGCTCAGGACAGCTCTGGCCACTGCTTTTCAGGAATCCATGATTATGAAGTGGAATAAAATGCACATTTGGACTGGTTTTTCTGTGAAAGGATTAAAAACAGAGCTGGATGTAAATCTGCCCATGGTTTATGCTGTTAATTGAGGCCAGGACAGATAATATTGAACAAATGTGACCATCCCACAGTGAGCATTGATTAATAGTAACCATCAGACTTGTTTTGGTCTTGGTGTTTCATTTTGCAAATCTTAAAAAAGTAGTGGAGATGTAGAACCCTCTAGAGCTCTACATTTTACTATATGATACATAGGATCTACTTTTCTTCATTGCTTTAAATNTCAAATCTTAAAAAAGTAGTTCTCAGTGGAGATGTAAAACCCTCTAGAGCTCTACATTTTACTATATGATACATAGGATCTATTTTTCTTCATTGCTTTAAATGAGTTATAGGAGGATCCATGGATACCAGTAGCTCTGTACAGCTTACAAAGCACTGCATCAGTTGTTGTGTGCCAAACACAGGAGCTGCCAGTTTGTGTGGTCTAATTAAGGGATGTTCAGCTTTGTGACAATGAACACAACTTAAGCATCCTTTAAAACAGCTGACTTTGAACAGGTTGGTATCAATTTCTCCACAGAGCCTTTGAGATGTGAGATTCATCCACTGCCATTCCTTTCTCAGATTGCCAGGCAGACAGGATGATCTGGGGGATTGTACTTGTGCTAATGAATTTTGGTTCTCTGGGAGATCGTTTGGCTCCTTTGTGCCCCTCCTTTCTTATTTGTAAAATGCAAGCAATGGCAATTACTCAGTGAGCAGGACTAACTTAATGTTTGGTATCTTACTTCTGATCTTTTTATCCAGAGAAATTGTTACATTCTAGAGACATTATTTTCTTGTGACATTATTTTTGAACAGAAAAAGGAAACTTGGAATATTCCAAATGCTTCTTGGAGATGAGATCACTTGTGTAACAGTGGTTTAGTTATACTGATGAACCATCTGGATCTCTGTGCCAAACAGTTAAAAGTCCATTATGTTATTGGAGATTTTCCCTCCTTTTTTTGAGTCAGACATCTATATACAGTTACTTCAATAATAGAACATATCTGAGGAAGTAAATTATTCAGAGTCCTTTTTTTTTCTTGATGCAGTAATTTTCATTTACATTTGAATGTAAATATAAATATAAAAATATGCAGCTGAGTGCAGTGTGTGAGCTGTGGCTGTGGGCTGTGGGCTGGATACACCCCCACTTAATTAAGTGGATTTCCTGCTGGGATTTTTCTTCTTTCTGAGGCATTTTAGAATATAGATTGATTCTACATTTATCTTCAAAGTAGCCTGAAAGGGCTACAAAAAGTTTTGTTTATATGTGAATGTAAATTAAAAGGTACTGACAAGTACAAGATGTGGACAAGTATCACAGAAAGCATTGGAGAACTTCCTGTCTGATTATGTTGTACCTTTTAGAGTATCCATCCTTGGAGATCACGGTGTGGGAAAATAATTTCACTCTTCATTTTTCCCATTGTTGTACCATATTGCTCCATTTTGTCACTGGAATTCTTGGTTTCTGTTGAGAAGTGGTTCATTAACAATTCAGGCTCATTATTACACTAACCAATGTGCAAATGCAAACCTGACTGGAAAGCCAAAGTCACTGACTGAAACCTTTCTTGTTTTTCCTATTTGATTTGTTTTCCTATGTGTTCACAGGCTCTTAAAATAAGAGAGAGCTGCAATTGCCCATCTCTTTCTGGACCAGATCCTCGCCTTATTTTCAAACTTAACATGCAACATCTCCTGGAATCATCTAAAGGTCGAGGACCCCCAAATTCTACAAAGCAAGATCCCTCAAAACCAAAACTGGACTTTCCTCACACTCAAAAAGTGGAAGATATGCCAGTGACTTTTGCAGTTAAACCCACGAACTGATGACATTAATTTTCACTTTTTGTGGAACTGGTGGTCCCTGAAGGTCTATCTTATAACACAAAATTGTCTTTGAACCATGAAGAAGATGTAGCCACTCAGATTCTCCATTTCTTTTATGTGATCTCTCACTCAAAGCAATAAGGAACCATGCCCACACAAGAAGAGCAGCGTGTTGGAGCAGAAAGTTTCTTATTCATTAAGAGTTACTAAAATAAATCACTTCTCAGGGGAAAGATAATCTCATACAATCCAGTCACACAGTGTAATTTTCAGCTTTATCAGGCTCACCTTGATCAGAGGACAGATGAGCCAGAAGCATCCCTACAGCAGAGGGAAAAGTATGATTTTCATCATTTAAGTTGTCTGGTTTATCTTGCCATAATTTGGGTTAGATCTACTCAGCTTCATTTGAGAAATAATGAGGAGAGCTTACTGCCTGCTCCACATACAGGGTGTTTAAAAATATTAAGCTGAGAAGTGATAATAGCTATGGGCTAGATACACCCTCACTTAATTAGGTGGATTTACTGCTGGGATTTTGCTTCTTTCTGAGGCATTTTAGAATGTGGATTGATTCAACATTTTTCTTCGAAGTAACCTGAAAGGGTTGCACCAAGTTCAGTTTAAAAAAAGGAGTGAAATAATTTTCAGGGAAGTCTTCCTTCTGGAAGAAGCACTGAAGGAATCATGGTAGCACCAAATGCTTTACAAAGATGCCTCTTCTCTTTTTTAAATGATCAGGGTGCCTCATCAGAGGGCAGGTTTGCTGCCACAACATTTGATTTGGATATATCCATTTGGATAGAAGTGATTGCTGATGTGGAGGATATTACATAGGAGACAAATACAAGGCTTCTTGACTGCACAGCTTTTGCAGATGACTTTATCATGAAAAGTGACTTCTCGTCAGGAAACTGGCATCTAAAGCTGAGCAGCCCTCCCTCCCTCCCTCCATCCCCTTGAAGCCACACTTTTTGTACCCTGGAGACAAATATGGACAATGTAGGTAAAGCTCTGCTTTCAGGATGGGTGACCCACTGAACCCAGCATGTTAATCTCTGTTTGCACATGTTTGAATTGTCCTTGCTTTGCAGTTGATGGAAATACTGAAATGTTGATCTTGCAGGAAGATGTACAAAGAAGTGGCAGTGAATTAAAATAAAAAAGGGAAATCCTGTTCCTTCATCTGTTAAGATGTATTTGCTGTAATGCTTTTTTGGTATTCATTTGATCAAAACAAAAATCTCTTTCATAAATAATAGTGTCTTACTTGAAGAAAACATCCGAAGTATTTTACAGTTTATCCTATTTTGAGACATTCTTTTTTTATATGGAGAAGGGTAGACTTAATCATATTTCTTCAATTAAATCAGAGTGCAAGCTTTTAAGAAGGAAAAAATAATCTATTCAGGGCTGTCAGTGACTTTAGTTGGAAAAACAGATTGGGAAACAAGTAATGCTTTCAAAGACTTCAGTCAATGAAGCTGGGTCCTTTGAGAAACACCAGCAAGTCCCTTGTCTCTATTCAGAGGTAGGTTGATGTCTGTGTAATGCTGATGATTCTAGGTCTGATTATACAGGTCTAGATTGGCTGCATATTGCTTACAAGCTGTTTTTAAATCTCTGCTCAATCCTGCTGGCAGGAGGCAGAAGGTCCAGCCTGACCATTATTCATCCATCCATTTTTATTCTTGGTGACAGGAGTTTTTGTAACAGACGCTCAGTGATGTGTTGCAGCATTTGGACATTGTCACCTGAAGGTAAACAGAAAAATACACCATTTAGATTTCCCTGTGGACCTCAGAGTTTATCCTGCAGCACCAAAACCCCAACGCTGCTGCCTCTCTCTCTCCAGTGTCACAGCTTGTTTTGTTATCCAGGGCTGCTGCTTGACGTGCAGCTGGATGCTCGTGTCTGGTAGGACTAAGGAGAGCTAACAAGAGTTTTTATGGCATTCAGGATGAAGTATGAAACTACACAAATTTTATATTTCTGCTGTCTGTTTAAGTGACTGAAGTACTGCAGTTGAAGGCAAGAGATGCAATTTTCAAGTTCACCAAGGGAGCTTTTTTAAAATTTGTAAGTAAATAGTCTTGTAACCATGATCATGGTGATGTGAGAGAAAAGATTTCAAGGGAGGGGTAATTGCTTATAGACTGACAAGGGGATTATGTATTTTTTCCAACTATACTCATCTAATAAAACACACCCCTCTTTTTACAAACATGTACACACAAATATTAAGTGCACACACAACATGCACAAGAGTTAGGTCTCTGCACTAGAACACTATATATTTAAATACTGTTCAAATTGTTTCAAATGTATAGTTTTACATATAAGGTGGGATGCTGAAAATTTCAGGTTTTCATTTACATTTTAATTAATCCCTAATACTTTTCTCAAGTGCTTTGGAAAGGGTTTCTCCTTTCTGCTTTGCTTGTGTCTAACACAGAAAATGCCTTATGTTCATCTGCCTCTTGGAGGGCCCCTTTTTCTTAAATTCTTGCTGAATACTCTGTATGAATCTGACTATATTGCTAAAGCATTTTCTTTTTTCTTTCTTGAACAGAAAAATTTGTTGCCTTCCATAGTAAACATTTCACTTTTTAAGTCAAAGAACATATAATAATTTTGTGTGGGCATATATAATAATATATATAATATGTCAATATATAAACTATAATATATTTTTATATTATTAATCATTAAAATATAATTTCAAACTATATCATTTAGGAAAATACTGTGGTTTCAAGCTTCTGATTATCTGTAAAAACTTTTCATATGGCACAGGAAGAGCAGCTCTAGAAGTGCTGTTGAAGGAATTCAGTCCTTGGAAGACACAGTATGTAAGAGGGAGAATAGTGGCTAAAGGGAAAAAAGCTAAGATAGACCAGTAAAAATTCATCTGGATTTCCACCTCCTGTACTTGGTGCTGCACTTCACAGCCTCCTGCTGGAAGAGTAAGTACATGGTACAAATTCCACTCTTAATGCATTTACTGTAGTGGAAACATTAAGAGATTTTGTGAGCAGCAAGGTGCATTCAAGGCAGTCCTGCAATAAAAATGGCTCCTTTTACCTTTTGGTTTATCAAATTTACTCTTTTGTTTTGGTTAGGGTTTTTTTTTTTTTTCCTTTAAACTTGAAATATAGAAGTGCCAGGAAAGCAAAGCAAACAGCTGTTAGAATGCTCTTTGTTCTTCAATTCTGTTTGTAGTCTCTAAAAGAGAACAATCCTGTAAGCTTGATGCTTTTTCCATAGATTATGTAGGCTGCCAGAGCTTTTTTTTTCCCTGGTGTGATGTTTGTATCTCAATACCCTTGGTTGAAAATCTATTTTCTCTGTAATAGTCTGTGTAAGCTATTTTACAGCCATCCAGATACTCTCTGGTGAAGATCTTTGTTTCTCCAGATCTTGGGAGCATTTGAAAGGGGAGCAGGATGATCACAAAATGTGATGGTAGAGGTGACAGGATGATTTTCCTGTCAGCAGTACAGGGTGTTTTCATTAGGTTTCCAGTCCATATTGCAGAGTGTGGGTTAAACACTCAGAGGAAGGACTGATATTAACAACTTGCATTTCTAAAACACCTGAAGTACCTCATAAATACAGTTTTTCCATAATACCTGCATAGATGATTCTTCTAGCAGTTCTATTAGAGATATTGGAGCTCACTAAGATGGAGATTTTAGCCAAGCTCCACAGAAACTCAGTAAAAAATCTGGAGCAGGAACTTTGGCATTCTGAGCCATTCGTTAGCTTACACTGTTTGCGTGTGACCAAACCAGAGTCCTCACAGCAAATTAAAGTGATGGGCTTTGGGTGATCTCTGCATTTATAAGTTTGTCTCCTTTCAATGTCTGTCTGCAGAGTTTGGAGGTGCCTCTTTGTTCATACTCCACTAGGTTACAGTTATTTGTTCTTGATGTGGTTATTTCTTAGCTACTTTCTCTTATGCATAAACTGGTTGTTGTTTGCTCACTGCCCATCATCAATAAGGAGCTGATGCCTACATCTCTTGACATGCTGGTTATTTCATATCAAGTAAGTTTGGTCTCAAATTTGTGTTTCTACAACAAAACCAGGGATTGTTTTTTATATTTATCGTAAATAAAGATAAGATAAAGCCTTGTAAAAGTTGGTTACAATTCCACCTTTTCCTAGAGCTGCAGGTGTCTCTGCTGGAAACAGCAAGGGCTGCTGAGAGAGAAATCAGGATGGGCAGAAGAGGCTCCTCACTGACTGAAGAGGAGATGGGGCTGGATGTTGTGCCTGTGATAACTTTATTGCTGGGGCTGACAATTGTCGGCAGGTCTGTAAAGAAACTGACTGAGTGTCTCTGGTGTCGCTCGCTGCTGCTGCTGCTGCCTGCACACACTGCAGCCATGCAGGAAATGTGCTCTTTGATCTCCTGGAGCCCCAGGCTGGGTGCCAAACCAGGCCTAGCAGAATATTCCTGGATCCCTTGTTCTGGCTGTGCTGGTTCAAGCCTGCTGCTCTTGGTATGAGTCAGGGGCTCTTACCCTGATTTATAGACATATGCAGAGAATTGTTATCTCCAGCACATAAATTCATTATAACTATTAAACTAAGCTGAAATTGAATCTGTTGACCTGGAAGCGAATGGCTCCATAACATTTCATTAATCCTCTGAGATGTTTAATTCCTGCTAATTTGATATTTCAGATACAATCTTCTCTACAGATATAATGGCTTAATTAGTATACATTACATGATGTCTCTTCACAGTACAGCATGTACAGTATTTATCCACTAGAAAAGTAATTCAGTAGAGCTCAATTATAATACATTGACTGGAGCATAAAAGTTGGAAAGAATATGTGCAGTAGTCATTGTATTTTAAGCATCAACATTTTTCAAGCAGTCTTCTGTTTGTTGATATCTATTGCCTTCTAAAAATGATGGTCCTAAACATTTTGTTACAGCTTATTAAAATATTGACTGAGAGTACTTTTTGGTCATACCACCAAAATCCATGTTAAGGACATCTATTTTGTAGCATTCAGCTTGCAAATCTTTATACTTAAGTCACCTGTTTCAGAACAAGTCTGTGTGACAGTTCAGGACAGTGGTGCCAGCTGGGACTGCAGGGGCCAAGCAAAGGAAAAGTAATGGATCTTTGGAGTGTGGTCATGTTCCTGCTTCCTTCCTGTAGAAAGTCAGTGGAAGCACAGATGTGAGGAAGCTCTTGAGCAGTACCTGAATTTAGATTCAACCCAGCCACTCCCCTCCAACCACTCTCTGCAATCTAAGACTTGAGTTAGTTAAATTTATCTTTTTTTTCCTTCTAACACTGATCTATATTGTATATTTGAACTCTAGAGAATCGCAGCTCCCTACTCCTCCCTGGGATATATTGTCAGATTCATTCCATGCATATCTGCAACAAGTAATGAAGGAGTAACTGCGGAGGGAATAACGCAGTGTGAGTTTTCAGTCACCAGGTGGCGGCTGGGCTGCCCGAGCCGGGCTCAGGCCCATGGATGCACTACCTGCGGCTTCAGTCCCGATTCAGTAAATTATCCTGGCCATTTCCCCTCGGTGTTAACGGCAGTGATTCCTCCCTAGAGTGAACTCGAAACATCAGGAGGAGAAAATGAACGTATTGAGCTAGGATGTTCTTATTTTCTTCTTTAGATTTCTCTTTTTAGAGGATGAAGAATAATGGAGAGAATAAGAGGTCAGCCAGACCTACTTGTTCAGGAGGGATGAAATGGGAGGACCCTGATTTTGTTCTCTGGTTTCAAAGCTCAGTGTTCTCTCTCTCCTCCCCCTTCCCCGATCCATGTGAGGTATTTCTTGAACTAAGAGGCTGAAGGGGAGTAACTGATCTTGGTGTTTCAAGGAGTTAAGCATATATCTCTTAGATTTCAGAGACTGCCAGATATATGAAGAGCATCTTCAAATTCTGAAGATTTCTGTGTTTTGATTAAGCACTTGAACAAAATGGCAGACAATCCTCAAAGTGCTCAAGGCCTCAGACAGCTAGCACGCTGTCTGGTGGGGTTTTACCCTCTCCTTTCCTGTATCCTCAGCTTTGTCACCTTCCCTTTACTTTGATCATGCAGACGAGGCTACACTGCTCTGTTTCATCATCTTTTCATCCAAAAAGTTAGAAGGAAACAAAACCCTTGAGAAGCAACAGGGTCTAATTTCCACTGTCTCAATGAGGCCTCTATTCTGTTCACATTGAAACTGCTGGCAAAAGTCCCAGTAGTTAGATCTGGATTTCTCCCTCCTTAAAACAATATTCTTCCTTTTGTGTTTTATCCTCTGCTTGTCAGAATCAGCTGATTATGAGCTCCTGCACAGATGACATTTTATCTGCAGTCAGCAGGAAGGAGGCATGAATTAGGGCTTAGAAGAAAATCTTCAATAATTAGCCACCAAGGAAGGAAAACATCCAAAAAAAAGTACACAGATGGAATTGACTTATTTCATTTGACTGGGCTGGAAAGTTCAGCTGTAATGATAGTGGTTAAATTAATTATGTTGATTTGGTGACAAGGAAACTAGCATGTCCCCAAATGATGTGTATTTTTTTTTGGACCCAGATGAAGTAGCTGCATACTGCTGGTGATGTGTGTCAGAGTTACAGATATCAGGTATTCCTCATGTGGACTTTTCACCCCATGCTCCTTCAGGATGTGATTCATGATGGCACAATTTGGTCACACACAACCCTTAAGGCAGGGTTTGGATAAGTGCAAGGATTTAGTGGTTTCTCTGAAATCTTTATTATTGTGAATAACTGTGATGGACACAGTTTTGGATGCTGTAGTGGGTTGTGATCTCTGTCATGAAAAGACACATTGTGCTGTAGCTGAATTGTGTCCTGGGGCTATGCTGAGAGTGCTGCCCATCTTCAGCAGTGAATGGCAGGAATGGTTCTGCATCATCACTCCCACACCTGTAACAGCTCTGTTCTGCCTCAGCTGCAGCTTCGGTGACCAGAGGTGTTTGTGGGCATAGCAAACATCACACACATCACACATGTCCCTGTATGGGATTGGAGAAATTCTCATGGCTGTCTTGGGCTGTAGAACTTAAATGTGCTTCAGCTTCAGCTCCTCGTGGCTGTTTGGTCTCTTCTTGTTCTGGCAAACTGGTTTTTTAGTAACTTCTGACATGCTGACCTCTCTTTCTTTGTTGTCAGTATTGTGAGAGTGAGTATCTACTGAAATAGCTTTTCCATGTGGCTGTGGAAGCCATTGACACCTGCAGACCTCTTGATTTTCTCTGTGAGTAGGTCCCAGGCTGTCAGGCTATCCCTGAAGAAATCTCCATCTTAACTTTGTACTTGCAGTTTTGTCACTTTAATGTTTCATGGTGCCTGTGGGACATATATGTCAAGAGGCATCACATCTTGGAGGATGTTTCTGAATGGCCTTCATGACCTGATCCATCTAGGACTTTAGAATGAGGACCTTGAATTTGATAGGGATAAAAAAAGACAGCCAATAAAATGAGCACAGCACTAGCAGAGATAAATATTCAGAAGGTTCTCATGCATTGATAACTGATGACACTTATCATTTTCCTGAGCAATAACAGATTTGGGTATCTTTAAACTTTCCCTTTTATTCCCACTGAGGTGAAGTCAGGCTGTAACTGGTTTCCAGCAGCAGTCAGGCATGGGTGTGAAGGGATGTGGGTGCTGATAAGCAGAGGGGTCACACCAAGATGCCATAATAAAAGCATAGTTATTTTTAGAGGAAAAAAACCCCCAACACAATATTTATACAAGTTTTGCTTATTTTATTCCACTAATAACACGTTTTTCCGTGTATAACTTTGCATAGAAACACTCTGCTCTAATGGTTTACAAATTTTCATATGTCAAAAAAAATGTTCCTTACAGTCATTTGGACTTGGTGTCATTTTTATAGAGTATGTACACAATTCTGCCTCCTGGAATAAAACACACATGTTTAATCCTTTACTGCAGGAGCTGCAGGCACAGCTCTTCCTCTCTACCACTAGGCAGAGCTGCTTTGTGATCTCTGCCTTCCTCTGAGGCTTCTTCCTCCTAACCTTTTTTTCTTATACCGTGCTTTTGTACTTCAAACTTGGCTTCTTGTGAAAACTGTAAAGATAAATCCAGATTATTAGTCTATCTGATACTCTGTTCTGCCTCTGTTTCCAAATAACAAGAAAAGCTTTGACAGCTGAGAGCCCAGGTGAGCTGAGGTGACTTAACCCATGGCATGTGGCAGTGGCTGCAAGTAATGTGAGGCATCTTGAACTCTGCCTGCAGAGATTTCACCCCAGGTGCTGAGGCATCAGTGACTCTGAATGTGCAATCTATTAGCAACTTTCACTGTAACTGTCTAATGAGCTGCAGGAATCCAGCCTGCAGGTCAGGGATGAAAGGCTTGTGTTGGAGCTGCTTAGTGAACCTGATTCCCCCATCTGACCTCCCCTCCTTGGTGGAGGAGGTCAGAAAACTCCTCCACCAAGAGGGCAAACTTTGCCAGGTCACAGGGACTGATGGGCAGCTTGGCCTGTGCAAATCCCAATTCTCAAGCCAGTCTTGGAAGCAGAGAGGAGTGATTTCATGTTTTCAATGATATTCTGTATCTTTGTTAGTTTTCTAACCTAGGAAATCCTGCATCTCTTAAAATTGCATTGAATAATATGGAATAGAACATTCTCAGGTTAGTGCTGATAGGTTTGGATTGCACTACTTCCTGGAATTCATGTTTTTAATCTGCTCCAGTCCATCAGGGTGACCTAGTGAAAAGGGAATAGGAAAAATGCAACAAAGAAACTGTCAATACTGAGACAATTTAATTACAGTATTTTGCTTCTACAAGAATTGCCTACATTGAGAATACAAAAATAAAAATCAACCCTCAAATCCTTGGCAAAATACAGCTTCCACAGGCTTCCTGATGCTTTAGACATTCTGGTGCAAAGCTACATCATGAAGCCGTGTGTGATTTATAGAAAGGAAAGAGTAAAATATAAAAAAGAAAAAAAGAGTCTATATCTGTACCTGTCATCCTCACAGGTGGGCTTCAAAGACCCAAAACTTGTCACCTAGGATACTTAAATTCTTCCAGAATTCTCTCCTTTAGTATAAACATTTAAAAAACCCTTCAGTTTTGTGATTATTTCAGGAAAATGTGTGGATTTGTACATTGTGCATGGAACACAAAGGTGAAGGGTTTGAGGTTTCTCCAAGCAGGAGATTTGAGCTTTTTGCTCTTTCAAAGCCAATTAGATTTTGGCCAAAGCTTTGTGGTAGAAGCAGAACCAAGTTCTCCACCCCTCTTCTTCTCATTTTATAGGTGCCATGTGGCTGGGGCTTTGTTCCCTCTACTTCCTTTGATTTACACTGTCATGTAGACAAATCAAAGCCTATCCTTTATTTATTGCAGCTAGCAAGAGTGTGCTATAGACTTAATTCAGGATATGGACTCAAATCCTTCCCTGGAGCAGAGTGGAGTGCTTTGTCATTTGCAAACACTTGGAAGCACAGTGCTTCAGAGTTCCTGTAAACAAGAATAAATTCAAGGAAATTTTTGAATTACATGTGTAGTTTGAATGAATACATTGGAATCAGAGTAGCACACAGCAAGAGGAATCTATCCATCATGGGCATTTAGTGCAGAGCCTGTATTTGCTTTTCTTTGCTATTCACATAGATTCGATCAACATCGCACTTCTGTCATTCGCTAAATACATGGGCTCTGCTCGGCGGGACACCAGCTCATCAGTTACCCAGTGAGCAGCCTGTCACAGGGCCTGCACAGGCCATTTGTAACTGTCACATCCCCCCAGATCAGAATCTTCCAGAGCCTGATCCATCCAGGCCTTGAAAACAGGCTTGCTGCACCTGAGAGCAGCCTTGCTGCTTTGAGCGGGGATGCTGGGCCTGGTGCAAGATGTGCAGTTGGAAAGTCTGGCTCTGTCCAAGTTGGAGGGTAGGCATCAGCCTGCAGCTCTGGTTTTTACCTTATTTTTCCATCAATATCCAAGAATAGTGGCACTCACTTCAACTAACTGATTTTGGAATGCTCTCTCTAAAGTAGTAATCTGCTGTGTTTTTTAGGAGAGCTGCAGGAAAGGCATAGAAATCATGTTACAAACTTGGGCTGATGTGTGGGCAAACCCAGGCACAAGTGCTGAGAAAGCTGCACTACCTGGAGTGAATCCCTGCCCCAATGCCAGAGCTTTTATCAAACTCTTTCAGATGCCAAACAACTGTGTGAGTTACAAGGTGCAGGTTTTTGTGGCTCACCATTTTCTTCCATATTTCTGCCTTCTAGAAAAGCTGACTTTACATCCTTTCCTGAGATTGTTTCATGCCTTCGGCTGCATTTTTTTCTAGACCTTAGTAAGTTCCTTAAAAACAGTCAGAATGATAATTTGCAGCCATAACTGGTTTGGATCTGAAAGGGTTTGTTCTTTTTTTCCCCCCCACAGTTGAGTGCTTTCAGCTCCAGCTGTGTTTCCTTGTGATTTTCTTGTTAGTTCTTTGCAGGGAAGTCGGGGAGTTTCATAATGATGATGCTGGACAGCAAAGCTGTGTTAACATTATTTTAGTTTCCTGTATCCTAAAAACTGCTGTAACATGGATCGTGTCTTTGATCCCTAATCTAGACTGAGTTCTCTTTCATGTCTTTTTAAGATTAAGGTTTATATTAAATGAATAGCACATTTAACTTCAACAGAGCAGGAATTGTATAGTAGCTACATGTAGTTCTAAGCCAAAATTTCCCAGGGATTTTGTAGTAAGGCTAAATTTCCCAGGGATTTTGCTATAGACTAAATAATCTTTAGGACCTGCTAAAATAAGCCTGGTTATTTGGATTACAGATTCCCTGAAGATTATTGACATTATAGGCTTGGTAGAATATAACACTTCTTTGGGAACATTTGTATTCTGCCACTGCAGTAATGAGTGTCAATAAAAGAATTAGGCTAACCTAGGACATTTCAATCATGCATCTCTCCATTCCTCCATTTTGTCACTACAGCAAACAAAGGGGAAATTTTAGTGCCCCTTCTTGTTCCCATGAGACTGCTGATAAATCTCAGGCTCTTCTTCAAAAAATTATAATGAAACATTTTTGTGTCTTGTACACTTGTTGCTGATTAATTCATTTAAGGTTTGTGATCATCTGGGGAATTGGTGTCTCCTTGCATTTTGTTGCTATCACATATAGAAAAACGGTGAGCGATGGGTGCACTGCAGTAGGAGGATGTTCATGCCTCTGCATCTACCTGCCTATGTCCTTTTTCCAGCTGGAGATTTTACCTGGGCAGGCCTTAACACCTCCAGATGTCTGGAGAACTGTCCAGACCATCTCCTGAAGCATGGCTGCTAAAAGGCCAAGCTTTCTTATATTTCTTAGCCCTTGCTTAGGGCAGCTGCAGGATGTGCTTCACCAGTGCATCAGCACTGTTACTCTCAGCAGCACAGGAGCAGGCAGGGCTGTATGAGGAATCCCAGCACTCCTTGCAGACATCCAGATGAAATCTGCTGTTTCCAAGGGAGAGCCTGTCACAGCCCAGCAGATCCCACTAGTGCAGGACTGTTCTGGTAATCAGACTGACAGTTCTTATCCTCAATTTTGTGCCATTACCCCTCAATAGCTCCCCTAAGGACTAAAACTTGCTTTTTGCTCTTGCACACCCTTCAGATACTTGATGATGACACTGCATTTTCCCTTCCCCCTTCCTGCCCTGAATCCAGCCTTGATTCACACTGAATCCCAACACACCCATATCATTTATGCTTTCCAAACTCCAGTGAGTTTGTAAACATCTTTCTTTGACAGTGCCAGGATACTCATAATTGTGTAGATTCTGTAGCATTGAGTTGTTTCAGTGACATTTCCCACTTAGGAGGAAAATGCCAGACTTCCATGGTGTCTTTGCTTTTCACAGTTTAGGTCAAACCCTGCCTGCACTAACATAGTTGGCTGCATGTTAATTTTAGTTAATAGCTATTCAGTAAAACAATGCATCCAGCTCAAGATATATGGCACAAATTAAGCTGAATGCCCAAACAAATTCAGCAACAGACCCTGGCCTCAGTGGGCTCTTTAAGTCCAGTGTAACATCCATTTACATTGTTTTATTTCTCTCTCAAACTGTAACTTGCTCCCTGTGGGGTTACATTGACTCAGTTTCATTTTCACATTGTACTGGCACCATGATAGTCTTGCATTTAAATAGTCTCATTTCATTTTTATATCATGATGTCACCTCCACAGAGGTGTTTTGAGGCTGCCTGGAGAATTCAGAGCTAATGCCCAGGCAGGGCCATCAGCTGACACATGGCTGTGCTGCACAGCAAGCTCAGCTTCCATTTCCCAGCCCAGCCTTTTCTCTGGACTGATCACAAAATGGATTTTTATATCCTTTGAGCCCAGTTCTCCCTGCCACTGGCAGAAAGTGTATGTGTGTGGGAAATATGGCCTCTGGGAAAGGTGATTGTTTTGGTCGTGTGCGGGTCAGCAGTAGCTGGGACAGGACACAGGCAGGGCAGTTTCTCATGCACCTCTTATGGGAATAAATCACACAGGACTCCATTTTCTTCATGGTGGGAAAGGCCATTCTTTATTTACATAACTCCTTTTTATACAGTTTTACAGACCTCGTGTGGGACTCCAATTGGTTAGTAGTTTTCTTGCCAATTACTTTATTGGTTAGTAACAAGTTGTTAATCTGTGTTGGTTGGTTCACTCAAACTCTCCGTGGGTACGTGCAGGAAAAGTTTGTAAGAGATAGTTTTCATTTTTCTATCTCATGGTGTAAAAACAGTTTATACAGGTGCAAGCTGGTTTTTTTTACCCAGCTTTTTATGTTAACAAACTGCTCACAACAGGATTGCTTTCACATAGGAGCTTGCAATGTGCTAGCTTGACCTAGAAGAAATGGCAGGCCAGCCAGAGCAGGCCTGATTTTATAAGGCTTTTGTTTGTAATTTTTCTACTTTACTGCAACAACTCTTGCTCCGTGGCTGGAGCCATTGGAGAATTTGCTGTTGTGTCTTGTCGTGGTCAAAGCTACCTGCAAAAATCCCCTTTTGCAGGGAAGTGTGTGAATCCATCCCCTAGATGCCATGGAATGTGGGTGTCTCTATCTTCCCACCTGGCTGTTCTGGAGCCAAGAACAAGCAGACATGAGTGAGCCAGATGCCCTGAGCCCTCTGAGAAACACACACAGAGTTCCTGCAGTGCCCTGTGTGCCCTGAATAGCTCAGTAACACAAAGCACTGCCAGCTGTAAATGTCAACATCCCAGTGGCAATCCCTGCACTCAGCATTTCACAAAATTTCACAAATGCTGCCCTGCCACGTGGAAAACTGTGCAAGAGCACCCTCTCCCAGCTCAGCCTGAGCCACTGGGGAAGGAGGGATCCAAGTTCCCACTGTCCATAGCCTGTCTCCAAGGCCAGGACACAGCTCTGTGACTTTATCCCACATCCTCAGCTCCAAAAAGCCTCTTCATGGCAGCATCACAGCCTGTGCTTTAGGTCAAGGGGTTTTTTATTTATAGAGCTGCCATTAAATCAGTGTAACACAGTCATGCAGTATTTATGGTAAGATTAGATACATGACTGCATCCAAGGCAAAGAGAGATTTTCACTTCTTGATGGAACATTCACTCTGAAAGGAAAGCCTGGCTTTAATGTGTTTCTTTCCCTACTGCTATAAGATTTCCAGGGAAAAAGTCAATCAAGCTCTTTGACTCTAAAGGTGAAGTCTTTGTGGTTAGTGTTTTTCTTTTAATTATTTTGTTTAAAAATAAATGAGCTCTGCAGCTTTTGAGCTTGAGGGTTGGTGGCTTGATTTTAATTCTCTCCAACAGCAGTGAGACTACTGGGCGTGAACCTACAAAAGCAATTCTGAGAAGCTGCTGGGTTTAGGCATTTCTAGAATGATGCAAGAATAAGACCATTTGTTAGAGCTACCTTTGGGATCCAGTGCCTATGAGCATTTGTCAAAGGACACAATATTGAATGCTTCATTTTCCAAACACTGGGCTAAGATAAATTATATCTGGATGTTGAGCCTTCCTGATATAAATCAGTGGCATATCAATAATAGGATTCAGCTTTTAAAGTAAATGTGCTAAGATCCTAGTGGGAAATAGGCTGCATTTCATGGACTCGTGCAAGGAGTATTTTCAGTGGAGCCTGCATTTTATTCTGGCCCGTGGACTAATGGGAAAGTAAGTGCAGAGAGACACAAACTAAAAGGGCTTGGGATGATGCTTTGGAATAAGCCTGGCTGACTGATGAAGTACTGAGGGCATTCAGAAGCCCATGCAAGTGCTTTCAGATTAGAGATGAAGAAATGATGCTTTTGAAAGGTCACATGAGACTTGGAAGTTAAAGCAAATGGGGAAGGAAGACAAACAATATAAGGGGCTGATAATTTGTTGCACTAGTCTTTGACTTGAGAGGCCCAGGGTTAAATCTTCTTCTAAGTCTTAAATTACAATTAGTTTGGTGGTTTGATTCCAGACTTCACTTTTCATGTCAGGCCCAAGTGCAGTTCTGAAATCTGTTTGTTATGACTGACATTTTATATTGATTTTAAAGTACTTTTGCTCACTTACAAGGTCCTCAGTAACACTTTCATGGACTGTCTTTCAAGGCTGACTTTTCCCTCATGCTTTCCAAAGAGTATCTGCTAATTCTCTGTGACATTCTTATTCATCACAACCTGGAAATAGTAAAGGCTTGAGCTTCATGCCCTGTAGCTTTAAAAACATAATTCTACTTAATGAGAAAATACTGAATCTGCTTTTTCCTCATTGAATTAGAAAGTAAATTCTCCCAGGACTCTAAAACACAATATACAAGTGATTTAGCTATGGGAGCCAGGAATTGCTCAATTCCTAATTTATCCCTGACTCAGATATCCAGGACACAGAGAAGAGTGGGATTATTTTACCTTCCATGTACACCACACATCAGCAGCAGGTGCACAGTTCCTCCACTGGCTTTATGTGATAAACATGCTAAAAGGGAGAACAGTGAATAAAGGGAAGAAAAAAGGCTGCACCCCGGATGGCAGAGGAAGTAAGGATAAAAAAATGAGAAATGAGCAAGTGGAAACTAAAGAAAGGTGAATTTCAGCCAAGACTGAAAACATGGGACAGATGAACACGTGTGCTGCAGTGGGGAAATCCTCCAGTAACACAAATGACCAAACCCCAGAGCCTCATGAGCTCATGTGCTGGGCTCCCTTTTGCTTCCTTAGAGACTATCAAAGAATTAGATTTGCTTTCCCACCCCTTCACCCCAGAGAGTGGAAGCAGCCCCAGGATTATACCCAAGAGTTCTGGATTAATTTCATTGCTTTGTTACAGGTTTCCTACTGACAAATCCAGGCAATTGAGTTCCTGTAGTTGTGCTCCAGTCCAGCACAGCAAGTCATGTCATTGTTTCCTTACCTCTAAAGGACAGGAAAATACATGTTTTAGAGCTGATTGCTGTGGACAAGGACCACAGGGTGCTTGGTGCTATCATGGTATCAGTTCCTATTTGCTTGCAACTTTATGTTCTTGTCAATTAAAACAAGAGAAGGTAAAAAATTTTTTGGGAAGAATATGCTGGGACATTTAATCTTGATATACTGTCATTGTCACAGGAACCTCCTCTCTTCACTCATACTTGAAAAGGCTTTTTTCCCCCATCTGCTCCATGCAGATATTCAGACTGGACTCACTGATTGCTAAACCCCATGTTTCATTGTAAATTAATATTTTACTGTGCCATGTAATGTGAATTAATGCTGGCCCTCTATGACTCTACTTTTATTTATTCTCTCCAAGGCTTAGTGGCTTATGGGATTACAGAGTTAAACTCAACTAAGTAAAAAAAAGGAGAGTGAGAAATCATACTTTTACTACTACTGAGAAGTGTTTATATAGCTGCATGTTTCTACTTCTTTCACAGTAAACATTGTTTTATTCATGCTTATTATAATGTATTCCTGGGTGATAATTCATACAATGCAAGGCATCTCCCTTCCCTTTTGTATTTAATTATATTTATATTATTTGTTTACTGACAGCAAATGCTTCCATAGATGAAAGTAGATAAAAGGAATAGATGAATCAATAGGTGAATAGAAGAATCAATCACAGAAGGAAAAACATGTATTAGCAACAATCTGCTGGCTTTTAAAAACTGGGGCAAACAAGAATGTGATACTTTCTGGTTACTCTAACTACTGTCACTGTACAAGAATTCAGGACAGCAAACAGACCTTATCTTTGCCTCCAAAAGTTTCTGCACAGAACAGACCTGTTAGGTTGGCTGCCACGTGGTCAGACTGAGAGACCAAAGGCTTCTTAGCCCTCTGCAAAGCTCAAAAATGCAAACTGGGGTGCTTGGGTGGCCAAATATCCTTGGCTTTAGTCTTCTCTGGAGCCAACAGAATTCCCAACAAATATTGTGAATACAATGTTCACACCATCAGAAAGTTGATCTTTTTATGGATTCTTAAAATCTTTGTCACTGCAGCTTCTCTTTAATACTTTCACCCATTAAATCTAATGGTGGGGGGAAGAAGTTCCTTTGATTACTGTTATTGATTGGTCCTTACTGGTGAATAATAACTTTCTTAAATAGAAACATTTAAAACATTCAGGGCAAATTCTTCTTTCACTGACACCAATATAAATCCAGAGACATATGGATGGATTACACATTTATGCTGGTGTAGCTGAAAGTGGAATTTTGCCCTCAGTCTTTAACAACCCATTAGGAATAAATAGCTTTTTAGCTAATGAAAATGTAGCATTTTTGTTAACAGCTTCATGATGATATACACAAGTGCTACATTACCTTGATAATTGGAAAATTTACTTGCCTTTATTCCTTTGGTAAAACATGGACCTATTGTAGTTGTTCCATAGGAAAATAACTGAGCCATAAAATCCAGACACCCCAAACATGCTCCTAGCATTTAAGAATAAGCAAAATGCAGCTATAAGCAACTAAGCTCTATTTGAAACTAGCTGAAAACAGAACCATGAAAAATATGATAGTGTTGAGTTCCCAGGGCCAAATGGGGACATGGTAGTGAAGAAGAGAAGTTTCAGAGTGATCTAACTGCAGCCTTCCAGTACCTGAAGGAGCCTAGAAGACAGCCTGGCAGATCCATGATGTGGCCACTGCCAGGTGCTGGTAAATTCCCTCAGGAAATGGTAAAGCTGTCCTTCGTGGTAGAGTGTGCTTCAATAAATCTGTAAGGGTTTGGAACTATCAAATGGGATTCTCAAGCTGTACTTTGATTCCCCAAGTTGTCACAAACAGCACACAGAACCGGTGTGTGGGTCTGTTCCTGGCTGGAGCACACCACGTTGCCTTTCTGTTGCTTTGATTTCCCCACTGTTACTGTCTTTTTTTGCTTTGAAGTTCTTTGCTTTGGGGATTAATTCCTGCTCTGTATTTGGAATGCTCAGTCAAAACCTGTACCTGAAAATGCTGGTGCTTCTGTACTATGAATCACAATTGGATAGCATTTTGGAGAAAGCACAACTAATATGTTTCTGCAGGGGAAAAGAGCTTCTGTTTGCTTTGATTTGTTAGCAATTTCAATTAACTTCTTTATGTTTGTGTTGGTTTGAGAAACAGAGCTCCAATAGCCACAGCAGAGTCAAACTCCATGTTTGGCCTTTAGACCAAGTGCAATCATAGACCAGGACAGTGTGGAACACTTCCTACAAGTATTTAAGGAATGTGGTGTTTAAAGGAAATGCATACACTTGTCTATATATCCATAGACTACGTGAGTGTGTTAAATTAACTACCTTAAAAGCAGTTTTTATCAAACTATTTAATGCTCACCTCTGGCAGCAGACCTGATATTCAAACACTGAAGATGCCTTGCAGGTGTTTCCATGGGGTTTCAGTCTTTGTGACTTTTGCTTTCCCTTTGTTGCTGCTTTATTAGAATGGAAACAGATAACTCAAAAAGCAATGTTGTCCATTTCTCAAAATCTGCTTATTAGGTTTAAGTCAAACATTTCTGCTTTCTATCGTATTTACAAAAGCAATATTAATAAATATTGACAGAGCTAAATAGCCTCTGGGAGGAAGCAGCCTTAAATTGCTCTGCAAACATGCTTTAAAAATTACCTACAGACAATAGTGCTGTATTAAAATAACAATCCGAATGAGAGTACTTGCTTGAATACTGCTTGTTTTGCTTCCCTTTACATCCAGGAATAATGATGGATCTTGTGCTGGTTTTGAATGAAAACATCAATTGGGGAGTGGATTTACATAATAAAATTAATAGAGCATAGAAAGCTTTCAGCATCGCTTTCTGATTTTCCTCTGTGTGTCACAGAAGTTATATTTAAAAAGACAGATGATTGCAAGTTTGTTTAGGAAAACAAATCCTCTGGGCTGCATGTATGAGATCATATGACAGCTGGCCCAGCTCACAGAACACTCTGGTTCCTATTCTGTTCCTATAAAGAAAATCTGTAATTGTGCAGAGTGCCACATGTGGGGCAAAATGTCATCACTTATACATTTTTTCATATTTACTTGCCTGCTGCTCTCCATGTAGAGATGCCCTTCTTAGTTATTCTCTCTGAAGTGCACTCAACACAGAGGAGATGGAATCAGACATCTGTTATGCAGTCCAATCCCAGATTTTATTTCTTTTACAAAGGGAAGATTTTGCAGGAAAATACTTTCCCATCTTTACACCCTGAATAACCAGTGATTAAACAGTTTATGGTTGTCTGTGAACTTTCTGTGACAGGAGGGTAACAGGAGAGAAACACCAGGGGGAAAGGGGAAGAGTGGTTTCAACATCTGAGCTGCTGGTTCATCACACCCAGACCCCTTCATTTATTCACCCCTGAATCTCAGTCCTCCTTCTGGAGAAAGGTCTGAAAGTAATATCTGGTCCTGTAGCCAAAATCTGTCTTATACCCATGCCTGTGGTGCTGCCAGTTTTGGATTGGTGCTGAGCTGCTGTCCATGACCTGCTCCAGGCTCTCCAGATGGGCATATGAGGGGACCTTGCTGCATCTCTTGGAGACTGCCTCTCACTCTGGCTGCTTTGTGAACCTGTTTTAAGGCTTCTAAAAATACAGTTTGAACTAAGACCAAAGAGGAATTTACTAATTTTGAGGTAGGGACAAGTTTGCAATTAGCTACTTCATGGTGCCCTAAGGGTGATGGATAAATGAAGGTTCAAAATAAAAAATAAATGTTTCAGGGTCTGTATAAGAGTGCAAAGTGGTTTCCCTGATCTCACTCTTCTTTGTGATAAATCACAGGCTATTTTTGGTTGGTTTCATTGTTTTCAGTCATGTCAACAAGGACCTACCTAATACTTGAATCTGTTTTGTTATTTTTACATATAAATTCCACTTCATAACAGCAATGATACTTTCCAGGCAGCTCATTTGAGGATGATTGCTCTACTTCAGAGGTAGTAAAACTCACTGTGTCTCATTATACAACTCAAGGTGTGTGAAGCAGACAATTGCCTATAAACATGCTGCCTGATGGGTGTTAATGCTGCATTATATTTACTGTTTTCTTTTCATGGCTTCAGGTAACATGATAAACCTTTTCCCCAGGAATAAAATTTGGAAAATCTTCCCCTTTTTCTTGCCAGAGCGTTCTTCCTAGCCTGGCAGTAAATGTGCCTCAGATAGTCTCTAAAAATTGAAAAGAATATTCTAATCTTCACACTTTGGCAAGAGGTTTTACAGCATTAAAAAATGCCTGATTTGTTGTTTATGTGAGCAAGAGTGTCTTTGCAGAAATGTACAATTTATGCCAGAGTGTTTTAACTTGTGTGTTTAAATTAGGCACCAAACTCTGGTTAATTTCCCAAATAATGTCCCAATTTACATCAGCACTTAAGCATGTGCTGAAGTGTTTTCCTCAAAAGACAAGTGATTTAGCAGTTATTCAGAAATGGGGTGATCATTGGAATTCTTTTGATCAGCCCCAGAGGAATCAGAGATGCTCAGCTAAAAAAAGAGTCCCCTGCCCATATGGCTGGATTTAGAATTAGATATCTGCATGAAGACATTCATGGCTGAACATTTTGGCCATCATGTGCTTACCAGTGACAGTCTTAATTATTATAATTATTACTACAAATCCCCCAAATACCTCCCTGCTTCTTCCCACCCTGCAGTTGTCATCAAGTGGTTTAGCATGTCTATGCCTATTTGGAAATGGAAAGGTTCTCTAGTAGATGAAAATCAGAAAAACCTCATGCATTTTATTCCTGCTTAGAGGGACAATCTGATTCTTTCTGGCTATTGTAAACATGTCATTAATAAGAAGAATACAAATATTGCTGGTCAGGTGTTTTGATATTTTATAACACAGTAACACAGAACATTTATTATTATGATTATTATTACATATTATTTGTTATTAGAAGGATTTAAGGAAACTGAGGCAGATTGTTACATGAGAGGTTCATGTAAGGGCAGATTTTCAGTGGTTGTGACATTTTGTGCTTGGGGTCTTCCAGCCAGAATGCAGGTGCTGTCACACAGAACATTGTGTAACCCTGAGACATCCTTTGTTCATTTTTATCAGCAGGAATCTCAAGCCTTTACATCACTTGTACTTTTACATCTCACACTTTCCTAACAATAATATGATGTTTGGTTTTAATGGAGTGCTTAGGAAAATGGGGTTAGAAAAGATTTCCGGAGTTCCTGAGCCCTACCTGTTGCTGCCTTTGGCAAGCATGAGCTATAATGCCATTCACAGTTAGGTTGTCTTGCCTCCACTGGAGTTATTCCAGAATCTTGGTCTTCTCATGAAGAACAGAACCAAATGTTCTCATTTTGCTGGTGGCTGATTTATACCAATAATTTTGGGGCTAATAATGCCCTTTCATTGCATTCTTGCTGTTAATGCCCTTTTGCTTCATGCCTCTTCTTTGAGGTATTTTGTCTTATTGAAGTATTTAGGAAAACCATTTCTATCCCTTTGACTATTTAACAAAGCACTTTTGGATCCATCCCCTTAGTGAATCTCTCCAACTTGTCTCCCTCTTCTCCTCAGCCATGATCTATAGGTACCTGAGCTACCTCTTGCCCTTTTTTAAAATGTGTTCCTTTCCAGCAGAACTGTTCTGTGAGACAAATCATAGAATCTAAACCTCATCTGGTCACTTTCTACTGAAACTCAAATGATTTTGTCAAATGATGTCAATAACATACTATCTCCAATCTATTCTACTTAATCTCCCAGAGTGGTATGTTGGCAGATTGTGAATGTCACACTACTGATGAGCAAAGGACTTGGATAACTATGAGCTTCTAATCAAGAAATTAATCTAAAATTGTATATCTGCGTAAGAAATGCTGGCACAGGAGGCTGAAGTGCTCACTAAAAGCAGTTGGGTCTAAAGTGATTACTAAAGCAATTCAGGGTTTCAGGGACTCTACAGACTGGAGATCTCTGCAGTGATTCAGCCCTTGTGCCTCTGTTTGATCCTTCCCTGCTGCAGTGCTCCCTATCAGAGGCAGGGTTGCAGCATCCTCCTCTGCTTTGGGCTCCTCAGGAGACTCAGGAATTGCCCCACTGGTTGAAAATTGTCCCTTTGGATTGAGCTGGCAGCACTGATGTCACTGTGCTCTGTGTGTGTGTGCCAGTCCTTCTGATGAACCTGCCAAGGAACAAGTCTTGGAGCTGTGGATGCTCACATCTCTCAGAACTGGTGTCTCAAGGTATCTGCAGGTTCAGATGGACACCACCATAGCAGCTGCATTTAGAACAGATTATCAGGACTTCAAGTTGTAAACCACATTAGATTCCAGGCAGCCACTCAGTAATGCTATTCCAGGGTTTTACAGTTTATCCTAGTGATTTGAATAATAAGCAGAGTAACAGTTTATTCTAACCATTTGAACTGCATATCAGCGAGGTAACTGGGAATTTATTAATAAATCTAAGAGCTTACACATTGCATTTCAAAGAGACCCACAGACAGGAGGTAATTAATAACCTGGTGCCCCTGATCTGTCTATAAACTTCAGTTCCTGTCACACACCTTAGTTCCTGTGAAGTGCAGTTATGATGGCTGAGATTAAAGCACAACTTTGCAGATCTCAGATGTTGCTGTGTGTAAATAGAGGATTTTCACTTTGATCTTACAAAGGGTGAAGCAGAGCACTCAAGCTGCACGTGATTATCCTCTCTCTGGCCAGCAAGCAAAGGGAATGTCCCTTAGTAGTTTAGTGTTTGAGTGATGCCTGCCAAAAGCAGTTTATTTCCCACTGACTGGAGAGGGACAGGCTCCTACCACAGGGCCCTACAAACCCACCATGGGATGCTGAAGTTCCTCATTAGCACTGAGTGTTCAAAGGCCCAAACACAAATGATGAATCTTCCTTCTATGCAAGTACTTTTCAGCACTTTCCACCATCCCAGGTTGCTCCAGTCACCATCCAAACTGGCCTTGGACACTTCCAGGGATCCAGAGGCAGCCACAGCTTCTCTGGGCAACTTGTGCCAGGGCCTCACCACCTGCACAGCCAGGAGTTGCTTCCCAATATCCATCCTAACCCTGCCTTCTGTCAGTTTAAATATTTGCATGGGAGATCTCTCCTGACACTGGCATCAATAGTTTGTAAGTCAAATAGTCATAGATTCAGGCCTACTATTTTAATAGTTTATTATTTTCCCAGTTGTGTCAGGATTTCCATATCAGAGGTTAAATCCTATCAGTAGAACTCATAGGCTTCTTCATGACCATCTGAACGTGGGTTATCCTTTCAGTGGACAGTTACTTGGTGTAAATATTCATGTCTAAAGATAAGGGAAGTAATCTACCAAAGATCACACAGGACAACTGTGGAACAAGAGAGAAATGGTAACCTGCAGTCTTTACTTGGCAACAAGATTCAGTTTTACCTGTTCCATAAAATAATATAAATAAGTGAACCAAGGTTAATGAAAAAGCATTCTAAACCACAGGTTAAATATGTAGTTTGAGGGTACCTTTGACTATCATAGATGGGATTAAAACCATCTTTTAAAAATGTTAGGAAATAGCTTTGCACACTTGATTTCTTAAGTGCAGAAGGAAATGTCATTCTTGCAGCCTCTGCTTTTTCATCTGATTATTGCTAATGCAAATTACCAGTAGGAAATGCATAAATCTGTACTACAGTGCCTGAAGTTTGTGCAAACAGCAATATTTTTTTTGCAAATATAGCTATCAATTTCAGCTCTGTAATGCAGAATGCTGCTTTCTTACTGAAAGGCTTCCCAAATCTTGTTGTCACAGATGGAATATCAAAATTTTATTTCTTAAAAACTGCGCAATCATTTTGGATTTTGTTAGATTCTTTCTGAGTGTGTAGAACAACAGAATTTAATCTCAGTAGGTGGTTTGAGAAGATGGAAGTTGTACTTGGAGGGAAAGCTTCACTCCTGATCAGAAAGGGTAAAGATAAAACACTCAGCAAAACATTTAATAATGGATCATTTTCCTCCTTTCTTGTAACAGGAGACAATTAGAAGAGAACATAATGTTGGAAGAGGAAAAAGGAAACAAAGCTATAGAATTACTGAGCAAATCCTCTCTTGCATTTCAGAGGCAGGATTGGAGAGATGTTGACATTTTAATATTTTGTAAATTACTCTGCAACATGTTTTCTGATGAATCTAATCTGGCGCCTCTTCTAAACTGATATTTCATCCAAGAATGTTTGGGCAAATATATTATTAAGCCAGTAATTTAGTTTTAGCAAGTTTCATGTTTCAGTACATTTAAAAATAAGGCAGCCTAATTTCCAGAGTTAAAGGAATTGGGCTCACTATTCCCCATGAACAGAGATAAATTGTTTAACTAGCAAAACTCTGGATTGATTTTCATCCTGTATTTCAGTATTGAATGTTGTTTACACCGAAGGATGCAAGAGGGAGAGTGGGTGCTCATGAGGCAGGAGAAAGATGAAAATAAGGTTTTGATTGTTGGACTAACATTCCTACACTCCTGATATCTCCAGCAGTGACTCTTGGTTGTTTTCTGGGCCATTTTGGGAAAATTCCTGATTGAATAAAAGTGAATTGCCTAAATCCTTCTCATCTCTACACTTCAGATTACTTTAGTGAAGGGGAGAACCTTCTCCTCAAGAGTAACCATCAGGTGACCTTCAACCCCACTCATCTGTTTGCCTCTTGGCCAGCAGGATTTACAATAATTCTGAGTGGCAGCACATTTTCTAATCCTGAGGAGCCTGTTCAAGCCTGTAAGCTGTACAGCTGCTGGGAAGGGTAAGAAAGTGGGGGGAATTCTGTTCATCCTGGTCATTTCAAATTGATGAACATCAATTCAAGCCACAATGACTGCTGGAGTCTGTTGCTTTTGATTGAAATCTAAAATTAGCTGTGTCTGTCAGAATATCTACTGCCTTAATTTTGTATAAATCAAAGTTTAATATTCATTTATAAACACCCATCTACATATGCTGAGAAAATTTACTTACAAACAATAGAGGAAATTCATCATCCTTACAACCTCACCAGCTTTATCTGAAATTGAGTTCTGAATCTCAGCTTAAACTCAAGCAGACCATTTCTCTGCAGAAACAATTTTTGCTACCTGGAGTTAGCAACACTGCCTTTCAAGGGTTGATGTTGATGCAGGAAATAGAAATATTCCCTTTCTTGTTCTTTGGTTATCAAGTTACTTGGCACTTGACAAACTGCTGTGAGTTGGCTCTTTGGGACAGCTGCTGAAATGGTTGGGTGAGGGGGGAAGTGGGTATTTTGGATATGCAGGGGATTTTTGGTAGGTGTGTTTCATTGGCTGGTAGCTGAATGTAGGACTGTAGCAGTGACAGAGCCCATATTATCTAATTTAGGGTTATCAACATGCTGGCTGTGTAGAGACTTTTAGGGCTCATCAAGGGGAATTTGAAACCCATCAGCTGACAATGGGAAAATGTATTAAAAATTGCTGAAAGATTTAAAATCGATCTGTTTTGCACTGACTTAACTTGTGGCTAGAAAATCTGTCCTCCTTTAATTACAGAGCAAGCTCAATTACTCTAAGGCTTGGCCATATAGTATTTACTTGATTTCACCACTTTTGATGGCAAAAAGTTAGGAATTAGGCACTGACAAACAGAGTGGGCTGAAGGATTTTCTCCAGCATTGGACTGAGCTCAGTACATGACATCAGGTTTTGTGTACCCAGTCAAACACATTCACTATTACAAAGCAATCAGTTATTTAATTACTGATGAAAGCAAGCAGAAAGCTCATGAACATATCCAGGGCACATTAGTCTTTTCTTCTGTCTGTTCCCTCTTTTGTCTTTGAGCCAGACACCCTGGATGTCTTCTCTGCCTGGCACATACCCTTTATTTATATTGTAGTCCTAACACTGTTAATGTGCTCAATAATTTATAAGACAGCTGACCTCAACATTAGGTGAGCTATTGAACAAACATCAGGGAGTGTTACATTCAGTTTAGGCACTGCAGGTTGAAAACCCCTCTGAGTCCATACACTCCAGAAAGTCCTCAAAATGCACAGAGGGAAGAGGCATCCCTGGGCTTCTGCACAGCCTGGGGTTCTGTCCTTAAACATTGGAATCACACACTTAGGTGGGTGGACCAATTGTTGTCCTATTGTCTCCTCTTTCATTCTGTGGCTAAAGGTATAATCTTTGCACACAAACCCTGTTTAAGTACTCTGTTACTAAGGAAACAAACTTGTCAAGTATGGACCATGTGGGAATAATGGTGATTTATTTAGAAAAGGAAAGGTTTGTCATTTTAAGCTCACTACTACAAAATTGCTTTTTGATTACCTTCAAGCTTATTGCATTGTCTTGTCACAATAAACTATGGGAACAAGTGGAAAGGTTAATAATTGTGGGCTTTGTTCTTGTCAGTTTTTCTGAAAAGATCTTACAGGACCTGCACCTTTAGCTCAAACAGAACAAATTTCAGCAGGACTGGAGCAGGATCCTGGAGTCCCTTTTTTCTCTTGTTGTTTTTATTGTCCTTTTATTTCCTGTCTGCTTCCAAAGGCTGCCCAGCTGAGATGTGCAGATTTGTGGGCTGTGACAAGGGTGGACTCTGTGACACTGCTGAGGGGAGGCTCTTTCCACAGTTTTTCCAGAGGAGGGGGAGGAGAGGGATCTGAGCAGGAGAGGGGAAAGAGCAGGAGATTTGAGAGTGCTTTGTAAGGTCTCAACTTTAATGCATCTTCTGAGCCCCATCACTGAAGGTTCCTTGTTTGTTAGGAAACATCAGGGGTTTATTTTATTTTACTTTATTTACAGGAAAACCATTTAGGTCCTGATAATCAGATAAAAACCAATGTAAACAGCTTCAGTGCTCTTTGAGCTATGTCTAATGTGCTTATTGTCAGGAAAAAGTAATATTAAATCCAGAATTTTCTCCTGGAAAAGCAGATCACTTTCCTGCCCAGGGCTGTGTTCACCACTAAGTTCTGTTCCACTGTGAGCTGCCTAAAATTCTTTAGATTATTCGGGTTAAATTATTTGAGGAAGAATAGAGCAAGAGGTTCAAATTATTGAGTTTAGGGGTTCTTAAAGGAATGATTTGCATCAGCAAGTCACACTAAATATTTTCACAATATGACAACAATTTAGTATGATGGAAAGTTTTTGTTCATTAGAGCATAGTTGGGTTTAGGGTAAAGTTTTGAGGAGAAACACAAAACTGTTATGTACCTTTGAAAATGAATAGTTTTAGGGTTTTTTTTAGTGTGAAATGATGACTCCTTTTGGAATTTTTATTGAAGCAAGAATATTTGAAATCTAAATGAAATGTTTCCCAGGGCTGAGGGAATTTATTCTCTTATAAATTCTTAACTTTCTCTTATAAAATCTTGAATTTCTGTTGTTATCTGGATTAGTAAAACTAAAAAATCTTGAAGTATTTCCCAACTTTTTTGGGATATTGCCACTTTCTCTCAGTAGCAGCAGTCTTTCCTGCTTTCCAGAAAACCCTGAAGGCTGACTGGAAAAGTTAAAAAATCCCAACTAGTATCTGTCTACTGTCTTTTCCCATGTGCAATTCCTCGCCTCACATTTTGCTAGAAAATTAATAATACAGTAATGAAGGATGCAGCATAAAGTATTTATGGCAAATTAAAACTCATCTCCAGGACAATTTAGGTAATGGGGACATGGGCTACACCTGTTCTTCTCACTGGAGTGAACTTAGGCGGAGTTCTTTATCAGTGGGAGTTATTTTTATTAGCTACAAGTATGAATGCAGAATAAATTAACCACGCCATAACAGGAGTTTTATGTGTCAATTATGGCCAATTTTGTATCATTTGCTGCATTAGACTGAGCCTGGGTAGTGATTGTGCTTAATGAGTGGGTTCATGCCCCTGTGTTGTGGAATCTACAGGGAGGCATCAAGCTGAAGGTGTGGGATTGGGTGCACTGAGATTTGGGCAGTTTTTTATGCAATAGCAGTGTCAGACACAGATACATCTTTATTTGTGATTTGGGAAGTACTGGAAGCATTCAAGGATGTTCTGTAGTCAATCAGCTGCCCTGTTCAGTAGCCCTTTTTTACCTACTCTTCAGGATTTAGATTTCTTAAAAAAAGAGCTTAAAAATATGATCATTTGACTCAATCTTTTGATATTTTGTATGTCTCTCTTCTGACACTCCAGGCCTGGGTGTTGAGTGTGTGGCCAATCAGTTCCAAAGAAAGATGTGTTTGTCCCATATTTTATCTAGAGGTGGCTGCATCTTCCAGATAGGAATCTCTTCAGCCATGTTCCCACAGCCTGGGAAGAACAGCTCAGCTGCAGAGCTTCCTCTTAAGGAGAATTTCCAAGCAAAAGGCCCTGTAGGTTTGTTAGAGGATACCAGTGAATTGTTGAATAATTAACTATTTGTTTGTTTATTCTAAATGCTTTAGAATGTGTTTTTATTTTAGTGTATTTTATTTTATTTTTATATTATAGTTTATATGATGTGTTTTTATTTTAGTATTTTAGGATGTTAAACACACTTTGGTGATCAAATGCTAAATCTTGTAACTTTGCTTTAAAATGCACTGACAGAAGTGATGATCAAGGATAAGGAGGATTTCACTGTCATGCTTGTGAGCCACACTATAAAAGCAGCTTGCTGCTATCAGTGTGCCTGCCCTTCAGCCTGCTCAATCAATACCTGTGTAATATACACTGCTGGAAGGGACAGGTGTCCAAAGCTGACAGTCCTGGAGTTTCCTGCACTGCATTTTCATTTCTGCATTGAATTCATCCTGCAGGAAATAGCACAAGGGAAAGGCAACATTTTCTACTGAAATTTCCTGTTCCCAAGAGCTGAACACAAGGCACTGCCCTGCTCACTGCTGCAGGCAGTGCCAGTGAGCCATGACAGCAGTATGAGGACAGTGGCCTTCAGAAAAAGCCACCAAGGCAGAGTCTTGAACCATTTATAGATTTTCACCAAAGAAATAGCCCTTTGCACTTCCCCATGGCCCTTCTTACAAGCACAGCAGCCACTCTCATTGAAAGCCAGAGCACATTTCAATAAAAGAGCACACTAAAAAGGATTAATATTACACACTTTGATGAAGAATCTCCTATTTGTAATCTTCATTTAGTGCCATAGCCATTGATTTCCTCTCTGTGCAGTGTGGGGCTGGCAGTGCTCTGGAATCTGTCTGTGTTTCCTACAGCTCCCACTGCTCTGATCTCCTCAGGTTACCTTGCAGCTTGATTAGGTCCTGCTGGGTGTGTGTTAGAGCTCCTCAGCAGAGCTGCACCTGGACATTTGATCACAGCTGTAAGAAACACCCAACAAAGCCACCTCACGCAGGGAACAGACTTGTTTGGGTTCCTGTTGCTGTAGTTACCATGTCTAAAGGAAAAAAAGCCATGGGAAAGCCTGGCTGGAGTTTAGCAGGATGTGCCATTGCTTAAAAGAGACTTCATTGTAAGGATGAAAGTAGATCTGTGAGCCCCAGTGATTCCACCAGTCTGAGAGGCACTGCTGAAAGGGGCAGGTGTCCAAAGCTGAGAATCCTGGAGTTTCCTGCACTGCATTTTCATTTCTGCATTGAATTCGTTCTGCAGGAAAGAGCACAAGGAAAAAGCAACATTTTCTATGGAAAATTTCCTGCCTTATGATGGAATCACAGCATGGTTTGGGTTGGCAGGGAATTAAAGATAACCTAGTTCCACCCCCCTTCCATGAGCAGGGACACCTTCCACTACACCAGGTTGCTCCAAGCTCCATCCAAGCTGGCCAAGCTTCTCTTCAGCATGGGACCAAGGATGTGCTGTCTTCAGGCTTGTCCTTAAGGTGTTCTTCCACCTCTTTGGATTCCCTTGGGAGTTAGTGGATGGAAACAGGCAGCTACACAGAACAATTCACCCCACTCATTTTAGCACTGAAGAGCTTTGAGGAGCTCTCTTCACGAAATAGCCTTGGCAGCTCATTTAGACTAAAATATGAGGTGAGACACATCCCCCTGAGGTGCCCTTGCCAGCTGGCCAGCCCACAGTTCACCAGCAGGGGCCAAATCCTGCCCCTGGCTGTTGGGCTCATGCCTTGCTCAGAGGGGCACTGTGGCTCCAGGAAGCTGCTTTTCAGTTTCTCTGACAGCAGTAATGTCATTTGCACTCCACCCATGCAGCTTAAATAGACAAGGATTAATTCTTCTTCTCTAATTTGACATTTAAGTTCCTTGCTCATGCAATAAAGTTTTGTGCTTGAACCTTGTGCCTTTTTAGGAGCTGACACAACACTACATTGTGTATAAAATCACAGGAACTAGAGTTGGGAGCAATGTTTTTCCTGCACCAAGACCAACTATGCCAAGAATTACAGAGATGCTATCAGCATTAGAATGTGATCACTGCTCAGAGTCCTGAATAGCACAGCCATACAAAGGCTTTGGGACTGAATCCCCATGGGAGGCTGGGGGGAGCTCAGCTGGGATGTGTAGGATTATAGCTTACCTGCTTTAAAAATATATGTGCTTTTCAAATTTCTCTGGTTTTCAGAGTAATAAATTACTTTCAGGCCTTTGTAACATTAAAATTGTTACCTGAAGACCAGGAATGATTTACTGAAGAATAAAAAGAAGTCCATCTCCATGACATGAGCCTCTGTAAATATCTTAGATGTAATTCCATAAAGGTAGATGGCATCATTTCAATTTTTCTCTGCTCAAGTGGCAGTAGCCCAGCAGAGTGAACAAAAGGCAGGAGGCAGGATGTCTTAGAAATAAATCCAATTAAATTTCTGTATGTGGATTGATTGTATTTTATTTACCCACACATAAACCAGATTCTGGATAATCAAAGTTTTGGCTTGTTGGAATATATTTGATTATTCCCAACAAGTTGTTTTTTGGGAGGCACAGTGTACACAAGCTGATTTTATAACCCATTTTGCTTTCCTCCCAAGCCAAGCTGGAGCAAATAGGGAATGTTTGGTGCTGCTGAAAGGTGTTTTGGTAAGATTATCTATCCTGCAGCACTCTGTGCCTGCTGCTCAGGGACACCAAGGTACCACAAACAGTAAGGTTCATGTTAGGAAGCTTCTATTATTTCAATAATCAGTACCTTTGATATCTAGTATTTAAAAAAAATATTTAGCAAAAGTTCTCAGGGGGGAGCACCAAGATGAAGTTCTGAGCTTTGCTGCTGCTTTTTCTCTTTTTCTGGTTTAATACTTTGCAGTAATAGATTTGCTTCAGGTAAGAGAGTCACATTGGAGCTGAAATCAGAACATTTTTTTGTGCTGGGAGGAGGGGTGGGGGGCAGGGGTGAGGAGATTGGCAAAGCTGGAAATGCAGTTCTGGTATTCAGTTCTAAATCATGTGTGATGGTCAGAATGGACAGATCATAAAGATCTTAATTTCCAGATGGGTTTGTAGGATGTCTTTGGTGATGACAGCTGATTAGCAGGATCACACAGATTGACACCAATCTAACTGCTGTTTCATGAATAAATTTCCTGAGGTTTTTAACCCTATTTCTGCTGAAGGTCAGTCTTGGTTATAATGTAACTTTGCAAGAAATCTTGGAACAGCTGTTGCCTACTTCCCAAGCCTCACTTCTTTTTTTCCTTATCTCTTTTGTCTCTCCTTGCCGAAAATATTCACCTTTTCTAAGCGGTACCATTTTTCTTGGAAAATACACAGGGCATTCTCATTTTGGAAATCATCCCTTTTTAATGTTATTTTAATGTCTTCCCTATATTTCTCCTCTTCAGGCACAGAGCAAAAGTCCTTCAGTGTTTAGTGACAAAGCAGTGAGCTTTCCCTGGGTGCTGAGTGGAGTCAGCACATAAATAAACACAACAGGCTCATTAGTGGGGGCTGTCAACTGTCAGTAATGGCTGAGAGATGCAGCTTTGTATATAATAACCTACTTTATTAAGCAAGGGTGAGTTAGGATGCAAGGGATATTCCCTGGGCTGCTTAAAAAGTGCCAGGACATCTTTAGCTTCCAGCTGGAAGAAGCACCAGAGAGTAGCAGGAGGAATCTCAGTTTAAACACCTCATTTGAAGGTCAGAACCTCTAACAGCATAGCAGAAGAACATTGCAGTGTCAGCATTGGTTATGAGCCCAGGGCCTGATGTAGGGCTCAAAACCATGACCTTCTACACCAGAGGCAAGAATGTTACCAACTGAGCCCATCTGACATTAATTAAACCCTCATTAAAAAGGAGGGCTCTTTTCCTGGGCTGAAATGTGATTTCCTCTGCAAGGTTTTGTCATGCATATTTTATTACGAATTTTAGCATGTGGACTAAAGACCCTGTTCTGATCTTTTGGAATCACTGCACATGGCATATGTTTCATGCAGATGGGAAACAAAAAAGGGAGAGCAATCTCCATATTCATTTGTTCTGGTGTGTAGGATAGGTGGCTGTGGAATGACATTCAGAAGCAGTGAAAGGGAGAAGTTTAGGATCTATTACCACATGGGAAATATTCCACAGGGCATGAACACACAAACTCTGCAAGATTTAAGTTACATGTGAGACCTCAGGATTATCCAGAGGTTGAAAATCACCTGGCAAGAGAGCCTGGGAAAAGTCCCAAGCCCATTCTGTTTATTCTCATGAGCTCCTCGGGGAAGCACAGTTACTCACAGGCCTGTTCTACCTGCAGTGTAACATTTCCTCCTTTAAACCAGCCAAGGCTTACAGCAAGTACAGGCAAGCAACAAGGGAGAGTTCAATGTTAACAGTGTCTTCATTTGTAACATTATCTGAATGATTAATCAGAATTACTGGGGCTCTTTCCAAGCTGGTGCTGTTTGGGTACTTTATAGGAGCTGGATGCCTGGGCTAGTCTTAGTTTTGTCATTAATTCTGTATTTAATCCGATTTCTCCATCAGTAAGAAAGGGGGAAGGTCTTGAAACAAATCCACAGCCATGTAGTGCTTTAGAGTTACTGCCCAGTATTCCAGAATTGGGATGCAGCCCAGAGGAGCACCTTTCCCTCCTGCTTTGGCAGCAGGTCCAGGATTTCAAACATTGGCTCGGGCACTCCGAGCCAGCTGAGCCACGGGAATTCCTTCCAGCAGAGGCCAGCACTTCTTGCAGCTCTGCTCAGTGTTTGCAGCTGGGAGTAGGCTGAGAAGAAAGCTCTCATGCCTGTGATATTTTGGTGTCTGAAGGACCTGTCTGAAGTACAACAGCCTTGAATAAATACAAAATCAAATTTTACTGTCTTAGATAATAATCCCTTTGACAGCACTGACCTCATCAATCTGTCTTTTGCTCAATTTTTTTTTTTTACACATTGCCCCTTCTAATCACAGCTTTTCAGTATCAGATACTTTTATATTTTCCTCCCTTTTAATGACACACTTTCAATTCTTTCTTTCTAGTAGGTAATGTACAGCCAAATCTCTGCTCCTGTCTCTTTTTCTGAGAAGACAAGATTCATCACTCAGGATTTCTTGACCCTCTGAGGAAAGAAGCTGATCTTTCTTCCTTGCTCAGTGGGAATCCCTAATGCCAAGACACACTTCACTGGGAAATCAATATAAATAAAAAGCAGTGAAATGTCTTTGTTGTGAAGCAACCCCTTTGCATTGCTCGTGAGCTCGTGCACAGGGCACATCCCAATCTCCAGCCTAACTGAGCAAGTAGCAACACCATTGATTCAGAGTCCATCTTCCTTCCCATCCTCTCCTGCACATTGATTCAGCCCAGTTCCCCCTCTCAGCTTGTCCCCTTTGGTCAATTGATTAATCATCAATATTACTCACCAAAGACAGCTACAATTAAACAGACATTAGATGACTTCCCCTCGCATTTAATAACGCTGAGCTCAACCAGACACCCAACACTCTGTCTTCCTCAAAATATTTTAACCAATATCCAGAAAACAAAATGCTGTAAATTCAGCATCTGCTGCAAACCCCTGAGAAGCTGAATGGTTGGACACTTTGCTAAGCACTGACTTTCCTCATCTGGCACCTCTGTGCTATTGACAATTCATCCGTGAGCTGCTGTGACTGGGATGTGTCTGTGCCTCAGAGCAGCCCACAGGAATTGTCTAAAAATGTAAAGGAGCTGGTTCATATAGAGACAGAAATGTGTTTTATTGATCAGAGCAAGGAGAATATCCATGGGAAAATTTAAAATCTGTGAGAGGGCTGGCTGTAAATTGGTGACATCAGCCCCTCAGCTGCTGTATCTTGAATAGGGCAGCATTAGCTGGCTAAGACTCTTCAGATCACTTTGTTTCATTTGATGGGCTTCTCTTGGTCCTGTCTTATGGTGCTTCTCAAGTCTGAGCAAGATTTACTTGCCTTTCTTCCCCCAAAGCCTGTGAGTTTCCTCAGTGGGGTTCTGAGCAGTTCAGCCCCAGGGTGATGTAGTGCTCTGTGAAGGGAGGTCCCATATTACATTTCCATAGAAATAAGTACAATATCTCAAGCCTTGACTTCACACTAATTCTTATGTAAATTATAAAATGCCACATTTTACCCTCTGTCCACTGTCAAATTGAGGTATTTTACCTTTACCTGGGTGCAAACACCTATGGCAGGTGAGGGCAGTGGAGGAGGAGACATGTTTTGTACTTGGAGTGTATCTGGTGTTCCACAGACTCACAGTTGGTTCAGAGTAAAACAGTAAAACCAGCATTCCTCTGCAGGTGCTAAAACTGAGCCTGTTTTACTGCAGAGAGAATAGGATTTATCTGTTAAACCGTGTCATCAATTGATACTAAAATACTTGCATAAACTCAGAGAAATAGAAAGAAAAAAAATTATAGATGGGAAGCAGTAGAGAGACTTGTCATTATCATAGTCTGGTGAAAGTTTCCTTTCTTGCATGCATTCATCATCCAAAGACTCACTGTTTTTATAAATTTCCTGCCTGGCAAGTTTTCCATCCCCAAATTTCTAAGAGGGTTGAAGCCCTAGAACATATATTTAGTGCCTGCCGACAGGTCCCTAATTATGGTTTGATTAATCACAGCAGTGCCTGCACCTGTCTGTGCAAAACATCTTCATTTCTGCTTTGTGACCCGTGCAGGATCTGGGGACGAGTGTAGCTGTGGCTGGGGAACACCCAGCTTGCTTTGCTTCCTGTCAGCTCTGCTCCTGCCCTGGCCACGAGGAATTCTTTCTCTTTTGTGGGAATAGCAGCTTCTTCCTTTGCTGGTGCTTCTGGAAGCTTTTCTCAAGAGTCAAAAAAGGCTAAAACCTGGTTGTATTAACAGCTGATTTTTACACACCATGCCTTCCACAGCAATGTATTCCCATCAGCCCCAGTGCCATCAATGGAAGTGTTCACAGGATTTCCCCTGTTTAAGGGGAAATTTTATTTTGAAAGCCATTAAAAACACTAGGAAACCTCCTAGGTCTGGAATTCCTGCAGCCTTAGAGGGATGTGCAGAACTGTGACTGTGATGGGTTTTCATTTCTGAGCAAATGGAAGAGATGCTTTCCCTTTTGCTTTATTTTGGAAAATTCTTTGGGAACCATTTGGGCCAAAACAGGCTCTTTTCTAGGATGCAGATCAGGGTAGTTTGCACAGGACTCAGCTCAATGCCCTGAATAAGGAGAAGGAATTCATAGGGCACTTGAGGAGAACATGAAACCCCAAGCCATCTCCTGCTGGGAAACACAAAGAGCACAGAGAATCCAGTGAACTGACTCTGTTGGGAAGGGACTCAAAGGAGAGGTTATAGTTTTCTGCAGAGCATTCTTTTTTCATTTTTCAGAGAAAGATGGAAAAAGAGACACACTTGGAAGGGACCAGACAGAACTGAGAAAAAAAAGTCTTTTTTATGCCACTGAGATGAAAAGGCCCAACTGAAACTGCTGTTAGTGAGGGATGGGAGCAAAACACATCAGTTTTCACCTAATGGTTGAGGATTTGCTGTTCAATTTCCTAACCAAAATCTGATGGAAACAAATTTGGTGTAGATCAAACCAATGTAGATCTTAAGTTTTTCACCCTGAAATGGAAACCAGGAAGTCACTTAATCCAATACAAAACATTCTCTTCAACCTTGGATTGAAATGTTTTCTGATCAAGGTCTTGTAAAAGTAGCCATGGAAATGGAAGGTTTGAGTGACCAAACAGGAGGAGCTGTGCCATCTGCCTTTTTTGTCCTATATTTTTGGGACCCAGTCTCTTCCTGCTACAAGAAATAAATGTCATTCTGCATACCTGCTCTTAGAGGCACTGCCTAGCATGGTCCTTGTTGATGCTGGCATTTCTAGGAGTGGTTCTGGAGCCCTTCTTTTGGCTCAAGTGCACCCTAAATATTTCCTTTCCCCTGTCCCATTCTAGAATGCCATGAACAAAAAATTCTTTTTAAACACAAATTCAAATATACATGGAATTACACTCACCAGCTCTGCAGCTGGAAGAGTCTCAGTGCATCATCACCTTCATTTTGCAGGAATGAAGAGCAATTCCTCCAATAAAATTCACCTCCCAGCATTGCATTTTCTTCCAAACAAGTATGAGCTCTCATACTTCAGGAAAGTGTTTCTGGAGATAGCAAATAGCTCCATCCAACCCACCACTTCAAAAATATAACAAAGCTTTTGTTGTGGGTTTCCTATTTTGGACAGACAAAGACACATTGTTTTTTGGAATCTGTAAAGGACAGAGGATGTGCTCTGTTTAACACAAGGCAGGGGTGCCAGGACTGCCCCAGCTGTGTTGGTTGGACTGAAAAAAAGGGTCAAATATTATGGAGAAGAGAGTTCACTAAATCTTTATAGCTTGTATGTGAGAGGGAAGTGGCAGAAGAATAAAAGATAGTGCTGACAGTGCTGGCCTGGGAGAAAGGGAGGGAGCAGGGAGGGAGGAGAAATTAAGAAAATAATGGAGAAAAGCAGGAAGGGGGAGGGTGGAGAATATAAGAAATAAAGTGCTCGGTTTTGTCCAAGTTGCCCTTGAGCTGGCAGGGGGGTTAGGCTGGATGATGTGCAGAGAGATTTATGTGTGTGGGTGAGCTTGGGAAGGCAGATTTGTGAGTCAGCACAGAGGGGATGTGGAACGAGGAGCCATGAGACAAAGGAGAGAGAAAGGAGCCCAGCCCAGGCCCTGGGAGGTGTCCAAAGAGGAGGAAGGAGTGACAGCACCAGAAGAGTCACCAGAGAGCAGAGTGCTCACCAGGAAACTAACAGCAGGAAGAGTCTGGTGCATGGAGGGAGCACGAGCAAGGAAGTGAATCTGAGGGAAATGCAATGTTGTAGTCATTACTGATTGGTTTTATAGGGCATGGATTTGGGTAGGAGTTGGAATTTATGGATTGGTGCCTAGGCTGGAGGATCCCTGAGGAAACCTGTGCCTCGAGCCAAACTGAGCACAAGGGAGGGAGTGAATAAAACCCAGGAGAAGACAGATTAAGGCATCTCCACTCTTGGGGAGGCTGTCAGCTCTGCTGCCTGAGGGGCAGTGCCAGGGCTACCCCCTTTGATCCTCCTGCTCCTAAGGGAGCAGCACAAGCAACAGTCCTGCAAACTGGGAAAGAAATGAAGGAGACAGAGCTACCTAACCACAGCTTGCTCCCAGGCACAGGAATACCCTGATTTATTTGTCTTTTGCTGAGTTCAGACAAGCTCTAAGAAGGTTTGAGAGCTCAGTCTGTGAGGAAGTCATCCTGCTTATGGAATCCTGTGTAAACTCAAGCATCATTCCACAGCACAGTTATAAAGTGTTCAGATCTGCATCCTGAGGATCATTTGCAAATGACAATTGTGATTTGTATACCAGATAATGTCACTCCCTGATTCACTCCCTGCACCTGCTACAAACAAATGTGTAGAAATAGATTTTTTTACTACACCATCTTTTGAAGAGAAAGATTTGAAGTGCCCCACTTGCCTGACTGAGACAAGATGGTTTTCAAGAGAACTCAGGGAGTTAAAAGGCAAGCTTTCAGGAGCATCTTATCCTTCACAGGTTCTACCAGGGAAGGTATACTTCTTTTTTTTTTGGTGGAAAGTGAAAGCTGGGGAAGGCAGCTTTTGGAGAACCTCATTGACAAGTCCTGATTTTAAGAGGTGCTGAGTGATGCAGCTGCTCCCCATGGTGTCAGAACAGTGCATGGAAATGGTGGAAGTGGGGACTGGATGGCTGGCAAGAGAGACAAATCCCTGGGGCAGCTAGTCATGCCTTTATGTACCTAAATACCTTTCACCATCTGGCTTGTGTTAATATGGTCCAATGAAATATTAGGCAGATGTAGTAGGTAGGTAATTTGATTTTGGTTAGTGTCAGAAACCACAGAAAATCTGATTTCAGATCATGTCTTTTTTAGCTATTTTCAGCATATCTTTTTTATTTTACTTTTATTTTGAAGCTGCTGATTTTAGGCTGTTATTTTAAACTTCTCTCAGCTGGTGACTCTGATTGCTTTTCAGACCTTCTATTTTCCAACCTTTGTACTCTTATGCATGAATCCAGGCCAAGTTCCCTCCTTCTGTTCGCTTCCCAGTGTCTTTGAGCATTAAAGTAAGCAAAATTCAGTTTGGGGCTGCTGGGGCTGGGAACCTTGCAAGACACCAAGATGAGGTTCTTTTGTTTCTTTTTTTAATTGGCTTTTCTACATTGGATGAGCCACCATCCATGTGGATTGTTCCCTACACCTTTACCTTGTTTAGCTGAGCACAATTAAAATACAATGTCCACAGGATTTTTGCCTGCAAAGCAAAGGTGGATGCTGTCACATAACAAGAAGAAATTAAGAAGGGAGCAAATTTTACAGCTCTCCTGTGATCATTGTTCAAAGGAGAATTCTCATGATATGAGGATGAAAATGTAGTTGATGGCCTGATTCTCCATGGTTGTGCAGCCACCCTTCCCTTCTCTGCTTCTAATAAATGCTCTCTGCCTTCACCCCCACACAGGCAAGAAAAATCCATGTGACCAGATAGGGAGACCTTTAAGAAAAGACCAATATTTGCATATCTATTATGGCTATACTCAGTGTTGTACTTGTTTCATTAAAATTTCTATTTGGATAATATGTAAGGTCAATACTGTCACTGTTCTGGAAAATTCATTTATTTTAAAATTAAAGCTAAGCACAGCAAGTACAATTCTCCTCATGCCTCCCCTGAATAAATCCCCTGAGCTTGACAGGGTCAGCAAGTGAAAGCAGAATTGGGCCCAATGTGTTTAGAGATGGGGGTCTGTGGGGGACAAAAACATGCTAATTACATGGATCCCAATTTTCTAGGTAAATCACTTGTTAGAGGAGCTCTGTGCTCCTGCTTCTTGATATTCAAGGGATGGTTATTATTTCAGCTGGGTGCCTACTGAGGTCCATTAGCTTTTATTCACCATTTAAGGTTGTCAATTGATGGGATTGAATCTACACAAAGAAATACCTGGGATTACTTAAAAATACTGTGCTTCCTGAAGGTTTCCAGCTTTTAAACCTCAAGCAGTCATTTTCACATGAATTTGTCTGTTGAGAAGGCTGGAGATGGGAATTCTTATCCCAGAAGAGGAAGAGGATCACTGCTTTTGAAGTCAGGTGTCAGTGGGTTTCCTGGTCTGGTTGTGGGTCATTAACATTTTTTAGGGCCTGTGCCTTGTCTGGTTTTAGTATTTCCAGAGTTTGTGTGGTCATTTTCTGTTTACAAGTATTGTTTAACAATCCTTAAAATGGCATCTGGTTCAGTTCTCAGAAATCAGGGAAGTAGAAGAAATGATCTAGGACAGCTACTCTGGAAGTCACCTTCAAAGCCTTACAATAATATATTAAAAGCAAAACCTATTTTCAACATCCACAAGGGAAATAGTGTATTAAGGTGGATCTGTTTCAATTTTAAAATTGCTGATGTAAAATGGTAGCTTTTTAAAGGCTTCATTTTGTATACAGGAAACTTGTCTGTATCTATTGAGTCCTACAGAAATCACAAATCTGTCTGTTAAATGATCATGTTTATTAAATAATTATAAGCTGGTTACCTTCACTTTCACCCTTAAGGCTTGAAAGCATCAGATGGTGTCTGTTACCCTTTTCCAAGGTGTTAGTGTTCTCTTCTGTGGCAGGTGAGCTCAGTGGCTTTAATCCCTGTCCCAGATGTGCACAGCACAAAGAGCAGGATCTCAAGCAATAATCTCCATGTCAGTCTCCACAGACAGAGACAAGACTTCACTCACCCAGGGGAGAAAGGGCCTTTCTTGTCAGCAAAGGTTTTTCCTCTGGCAGAAAAGAAATATTTGCATTAATGCTTACAGTGCATGGTTCTTTCTCCAGGTCTATTTCTGAAAATTAATTTCATTTGTAGATGAGAGCCTGGGTGAAGTGAAAGTCTGCAACAAATAAATATCTAAACCCACCTTTTTCATTCAGCTCCAGATCCTGTGCAGGGTGCTGGTAGTAGGATAAAATTACTGTTTTATAGGAGACTGGATCCCAAAGGTGGGATTCATCCCACTGAATTTAACCATTTGGAAGTTAGCTGTAGGTACCCTTCAGAGTTATGAGAAAGAACTGGTTTCTCCAGAGGGTGAATCAGTGGCAGAGGAATTTTTTTTCAGAGTCTGTGGCAACTTTAACTTTTAGACACCCAGAGTTAGACCATGGGAAACACACTTTGCCTGATAGAAACCTTGATTGGAGGGAAAACAGGAACTGAAGAATCTCAAATCCACAGCTTGATTGCTGGACTGTCTTCCCTTATTAAAACCCTGATTTATTAATGAAGCATAGATGTGCAAGTAGCTTCATGTCTGATGTTATTCTGGGGATCCTGGGCATGCAGAAGGTTTGGAATGAGTAACCCACGGTGGCTTTAGCTGCTAAACTCAGAAAAGCCACCAGGACAGTGCTCAGCATCCTGGGGATATTCTACAGGGAAGACCAAAGCAGCAGAAACTTGCACCCTGCCAGGTTTTCTTTGCTGTAGAAATCAGGGACAGGTCTTCTTTACATGAGGTTGTGCTGGAGATGAGCCATAGGTCATCATTGTGAAGGCAGAGGACTTGTGAAAATTCAGATCTCTGCTCAGATCTTGTAATCAGAACTCAATAGTTATGAAACTCAAGCCCAGAAATGACTGCTTCAGTTGTGTTTCAAATTTCATAATTTTAATGCTAAATCCTGGTTGAATGTAGCCAGGAAAAGTACAGAAAATCAAACATTTGCTACTGATCCAGAATCAGGCAAAGTTTCTGTTAGGGATGTGGAATTATTCCTACCAGAAAAAGATTAATTTGGACAGCATTTCAGCAATCACCAGTGTATATAGGTATTTATCATCTCATTAGGAATGATTAAAGTGGGGGTTTTTTTTAGCTTAGTAAATGCCAAGATTTAAGAGAAGTCTGAATGATGGTAAAATGAAATCATCACTTTAACATCAGTGAGCAGGAGTTGTTAAAATTGTCATTTCTTTCCAGTGCTTCACCCATGAGTTGAGAAATCCAATATTATCATTGTAGCAACCAGTGTTATCACAGGGGAATAGAAAGGAACACCTGGACACAGAAAATTCATGGCATTGACCTGGGGAAGCCAGGCTGTGATACTGGCCAGGACTGGGAGAGAGAGGGTGAACGAGGCTGAAGGCCAGATGTGAATCCTGATAGGATAAATCAAACTCAGAGGGGAACTGAGGGAGTCCTGAGGATTCCTAACCCTGGCAGCAAAGGGATTCTGTAACCTGCACCTTGATCAGCAATTTTAACATTTCTGGTGTGAAATTGTATCTTTTTTTCGTAGCTTGATCATTCTTCTGGGTTGGGAGATGAAGACTTTGCTGATTGGGATGTAGGGACAACAGCACCACAAAAAGTCCCAGAGGATTTTAACACTAAGCCCTGCTTCAGGAAAAAAACAAACCAAACCAAAACAAACAAACAAACAAACAAACATGTGGCAACAATCATTGGAAAAGGAGATGTGAAAGAAGTGAGGTGTCAGTCCACAAGCAGTGTGGTAAGGAAGGTGCAGGGATGTGGGGTGTAAGAAAGAGAACCCTGCAAACAGAAGCCCACACTGGAAAGGGGGAGCCCCTGCTGGTTAGAAAGAAGAGTATTAGTCAAATAAATGCAACTTTCTGCCTGGCACTGATGAAGCAGATTAATAAGGCTACTGCAGCCCATATGGCCATGGAGATTCCTTTAGCCTAAATATTGCTAATGCATGTTTTCAGAAAGTGGTGTCTACACTCAGACATTTTTCACCCTCAGAGTGGCCTCGTACATGAGGGAGCTGCAGTGTTTGTCCTCCTGCATGGGATGCACCATCCCTCTGTGAAATGAGTGCTGTTCCCACTTCACAGACAGGAAAAGTGAACCAGAAGAGGAAAGACCAACAATTGCAAAAGCCACCTCTAAGGTCAGGCCTTGATTTTAATAATCTCAGAGATTATTAAAAATAGCCAAAGTTTCAACTAGAATGAGGCCATGAAAAGGGGCAATAGTAGCAGAGGGGTTAGAGGGCAGTGTCCTGGTGTCAGATCTTTGTGCCACTGTGAGTGCTACTGCTTATTAGAGCCAGCTCTGCTGCAGGCTGGGACTGCCCAGCAACTGGTGACAGTCCCCACAGTGGCAGGAGCCTTCCCACTAAACATCCATCTGCAAATAAATAACTCCTAACCTTACCTAACCTGGAAGTCACACATCTGTTTAACTCTGTGAGCTGGATGGGTTTGACCTCCTGGCACACTGGCTGTTTCTCTTGCCCAGTGCTGCTGGTGTCCTAAAGGGAGGCCAGTCACATTTCAGCTCAAAATTACAGCTTGGCTGCTCAGGTTCAGGCAGTCAGGTGCAAAACCAGATTGGTTTCCCTGAAGGAGCTTCAGTCAGCTGCACAAACATATCCACAACCATATCAGGATGTGATACCCACAACAAGAAAGGATCAGCAGCTCCAGGCAGCACAAGGAGCTCTTGCTCTCCTTTCTCCTCTCACAGGTTTCTCAGCTTTCTCCCTTCACATTTTTCCCTATAATTTAAATTTTTTTTTCTCTAGAAAGGGCAAATATTAAGCTCTAAATGCCTCTGAAAATACCTCAGTTGTTTTCTTTCCTTAAAGATTTCTAAAAGTTGTCTTCAGCTGTGCAGTTTAGATTGAGCATGTGCTGCATGTTCAGTCTCTATTTCCTATTATCTGACTGTCCATGTAATGCTGCTTTGTGGGATTTTCCACAGAGTGAGTTATTGGCTGGACCCAATTCCCTGCCAAACTGTTAGTGTCTGAGGTGGTGAAGTGGTTGTAAACATAAACACCTTTCTGTTGTGTTTGTGAGTGGAAATGTGTGCTTAAGGACAGGCTACTTTTAAAAACCAGACTCAAAGAACCCATGAAAATAATACAGACAATTCACCTCAACCAGCACATAGATAGCTGTGTGTTCATGTTTTTATGTGCATGTGCACATGTGTCCTGTGCTGGAATAACTCAGAAACACACCTAAAATCATACACCATCGAGGTGAAGGGCAAGGTGAGAGCAAAAGCAGATGCATCCCCTGTCTCCAAGGCAGTACCCTGTGGAAGGAGACAGACCAGCACAGCAGGTAGCAAATGTCTTTTTCCAGGACATGGAAGTGACTGGTGTGTAGGCAGGCATGAAGGAAAAGCCCTGCATTACTTTTATTGTCAGACTCCCTTGTTAGGCAGGACCAGGAGGATGGAAGATAGACCAATATTTAGCTTTTTTTTGTGTGTATGTCTGATGGCAGTAATTCTTTTTTTACCAAATTTGCTTAGTTGTGTCCAAAGTTAAATGTACAAGGCTAAAATAACCTTACACAGGGCAGTACAAAGGGGAAAGAGAGAGTTATCTCTTCTTAACCCAGAGCTGAGAGATTTGTTCCTTCCATTCTCAGCTGTGCTAGAGCCTTTTCAAGGGGTGCCTTAGTTATTCATGGAGGGGAATGTCCTCCATGCTTGAGTCCTTGCTGCACTCTATGCTCCTGGTGCAGGGCAGCTGAAAGTAAAAGAAAATTAAAGTAACAGGCAAGAGAGAAGAGAACTAGAGCAGATGCTGTGTGTGGATTTCCCATCTACTTTCACATTGATAAAGGACAAAAGAGAGATGGAAAGGGGGAATTCTCCAGCTGTAACAGCTGCTGGACAAAGGCCACTTGCTCTTCCCTGATGCTCAGGAATGTCACTTCTCTTTCATGTCAGACTAATGTTCCCCTTGAGCAGAGTGACAAGGACAACAGCACCCACATCATGGGAAGACTGCCCAGGAAACAAAAGCTCTTGGATGGGAAGTGATGCTGTGGTGGCTTTGCTGATGTGTGTGTGTGGGCCCTCAGCTGATCCAGGATTGGGAGAGTCTCCCTGAGTCCCATGGATAGGCTGAGAAATAAAACATTTTATCATGAAATGATATATAAAAGAGATGGGTTGAATCACCATCCCCCAGTGGATGAGAGCTCTAGGATAGGAATGAGCATCACTCCTCAGCTGTTCTTTATTGCAAAGGTTCCTCCCCATCTCTGTCACACAGCTGAGGCTGGACATTGGTAGCTCCAGTTGCTGGCAGTGTTTCCACAGCAGATTTAATTCTTCACATAGCTCCCATTTAGGGCAGTTCTTGGACTTTTGGGACTTTTGGTATCCTGTGGTAAATGGTGAATATATCTTTCTAAGAAGCTTTCCTTTTCAAGATGGACAGTAAAGCAAAATAAAAAGCCTTTTACATCACTTATACACAGTGGATAGAGCATTTCTGCCAATTTTTATATATATAAATGGAAGAGATCTGTTTTATCAATTTCCTCTGAATCTTAAAAAAAAATTGTATCAATTTGTCTCTTTCAGGCAGGGTTGCCTGAACAGTAGGTTTATTTACATTTAGCATTTCACTGTTGGCAAGAAGTGGTTTCACATTAGGCATTTGACCATTTGACCAGCAGATTTTGCTGCCATGATTTAAAAAGAGGTGAACATCATTTAAAAAACCCTCACAGGTTTAAAATGGACAATAAATATAGGTAAGAGTTTGCACAGAGGAATCAGGCTACCCAGTGCACATGTGCTCAGCTGGGTGCCCTGGTCACAGGTACTGGGTCACAGGTACATCTGGTTCCCCAGTGTGCTGTGGAATTTGAATTTTTCCCTTCACACAGCATGGACAAACTCTCACACTCGTTTTACTTCAGGCTCTTTTGCAAAGGCAAATGGCTCTGCTGGAAACTAATCAACATAATTTTTTACTCTTCACAGAGGTCTATTAGCAATCATTGCTGTAGTCTCAGGCTATAAATGGGGACAAGAATACTCCTAAATTCAAACCCAGCAATGTTTTGTATTTTTCCATAAAATATTCTTGCCTGGGCTTGTCTTTGGCCAGCCTCTTTTGGGGCTTTTTGTCTTTTCTCTTTTTCCCTAGATGCTGTAGCTGGCTGTCAGATGGGGAGATGCTGCCGAGAATATTGAAAAAACTCAAATGAGAATTAACAGGAAAACACAAACTCTAATGTCACTGCTCTTACAGAAACCCTGCACAGCCTCTTGCTATAGATGTGCACAGCAAACAAATATTAGTTTTATTAAATGAGACATGGACAGTTTTTATACTGCCTGCCAATGGAGAAGACAATATTTGTTTTCACCATACAAAGACAGCCACAGATTTTATGGTGTAAAATCCTGCTGGATACAAAGTGCTGCAGATTTATCATGACCAAGCCAAGCAAAGCTGTTCTTAGTGCAGACTGTATCTAGCTCTAGCTCTACAGAAATTTGGTTGTCCCAAAGGTTACAACTAAAAGACTAGTTTGTGTTAAATAAGCAATTCATTTATACTGTGAGGGTGCAACCTAAAAGTTGCACAGGAAAGTTGCCAGGAGGGAATTCGTGGAATAAGGGTGTGAGGTGTTACTTTACAAGGTGACTGCAGAAACCACTGCTCAAATATAATTTTCTATTGAGGATTTGTGTGGAGAGCAGTTTACTTAATTGATAAACACAAATGTGGCTAAAATGTCTCAGTGTCTCAAAGGGAAGCATTTGGTTTCCATCCCTTGCCCTGGCTTCTCTGGGAGTCAGGGGATGGAGGCTGTGGTGTCTCCCATGCCTGCAGTCAAACTGCATCACTGCCCATTTGGGTAGGATTTAAACCTAAAATGAGTGTGAAAAATTTAAATTCTCATGTATTACAAGAGCTTGCCCATTTATCTGAATAAAAAAGATAAGGACCATTAATTTGTGCATATGTAAATTAGGATGTGGAGAGGCTTTGCTGATCACCAGCAGTGGCATGGGACGTACTCCATGGCAGCCATGCCAAGGATGAAATGTGTTGATTGCCTCCAGGGTTAACCCTGCAGCTTTCATGCCGTGCAGAAGCAGCTTGTTCTGCTCACCATGTGGCTCTGGAGCACAGGCAGGAAAGGTCACACGAGCAATCAAGATCAGCAGATCCCTCCTCAGGTAGGGACCCCTGTGGCTGCAGGATTAGCTGCTGAGTCTTGGCTGACGTGGAACACACATTTGCTTTTCAATGTCCTGACTGTGTTAGAGGTGTTTTTTGATTCATTAATCTGGGTCTGTATTTCCATGAATATGGACAGTGCTTGCTGTCTCTTGCTGTTTGTCTGGGTTTTGTCCTTCCTGGGTTTTTTGAGGAATGAAAACAGGAGGAATTAAAAGGTTAGATTGTTTTGATAACGTGCCTCCCTGCAGGAGTGAGGCATAAGCTGACAGGCTGCCTTGAGAGCTTTGCTGATGGCATGACTTTAGGAAGAATTCTCTAAGAAAACTAACAGTAAGCATCTGCAATTATCTGATTTTTAAAAATGTACCTGAAGTTTTCTAAAATACTTGGTGTTTTTGAGGCATGAATTTGCTTGTAGTTTAAAGGAGCTGAACATCTGGCCCCCTTCTATCACATTTGTAATTTTATACACTAATTTCAAGTTGAAACTTAGAGACCAAACAGATTTTTTTCTCTCTTTTTTTTTTGGTCTTTACTATTCCCACAACAAAGCACATTTGCTTCAGGATCCCTTGCAACCCCTCAGCCCCTGCCCAGCCCTGCCCTGGGACAAGGGGCAGCAGTGCATCCCCTCAGTGCTGTCTCCTGGAGCAGTCACTGACCTCCTTGTTTCCTTAGCCCTGGAGATCCCTGCCCTCTCACTGCTGAGCCTCCCCAGGGAGAGGGGGATGCTGCTGCCTGCCCTGGGGGAAGGAGAGCATTTAATCTCATCATCTGTCCCAGCTGCCATCCCTGCTAGGCTGGAGAGGAGCTCTGGGAGTTATTCCCAGACAGCAGTGCACAACATGTCCATTCCAGAGCTGCCTCTAAATGAATCCTCAACATTTTCATTAGAGGCACTCCTGCTGGACAGTTATGGGTTGTGACTCTTCCACGTTTTTCCACTGGCAGCGAGCTTCTGTGAAATCTGACTGACATTTAAAAATGCCAGCACTCTTATTAATTCTTCAGTTCAGGAAGTGTTTCTTGGGGCTTTTTGCCTTTCAGTTGGAGGACAGGTGATGCAGCCCAGTGGCAGAACCAAGCTATTTACACAAGTACTGGACTCCTTTAAAATTGTGTTTTTCATGGAACTTGTGACTAACTGGGGAACAAACCTGTGAAGGTTGAGGCAGCTGGTGAGAGCTACAGCTGTCCCATGTCTGACCTCTTTCTGCCCCAAGAAGAGCCCCTGGGGCAGGAATTTGGAGCTGTGTGTGTCTGCCAGCACAGAGATGTGCTGCTGCCCTTCCTCAGAAGCAGAGCTCTCTAATGCAGGCTGCTGTCCAGCAGAAATCCACATGGAAGTGCTGATGTGTGCCCTTGTTCCAGGATCACACTAAATTGATCCCAGAAGACTGTGTGTGCCAGGGCTTTTCCCCACTGCAGGATTGCCTGCTCACTGTCACTCCTTTCTCTCTGGGAGGAGAGCTTGATGGTGACTCACACCTCTGGTTTCCCACACCAGTTCTATGACTGGGATCAGGCATGTTTGCTCTGTGCCACATCTACGTGTATTTTAATGTCAAATTTCCTGTTCTGGGTTGAAATCCTTATCTGTGGTTGGTACAAATATTGTTTTGTTGGATGTAAATCTACCCATGTGCTGCACATGCTGAATCAGAACCAAGGTTGCTTCACTTCTAAATCTCCAGTGACCATCCAGTAAATAACAGCCCTTGAAATCCTGAGTCTATTAGCAGGAAATACAACTGTAGATCTCTCCAACAGAAATGACTCATTGCAGTGAGGTTAGAAGGGAAGAGAGGGAAGAGAGGGAAGAGGTTCTGCAGTCAGTTGATTTGGTTTATTAATGCAACAGCTACTACTGCATTAGCAATTCTATTTAGTGTGTAGTGACTGAAAAAATCAGACACCTCCCAGTTCCTGCCATTGGCATGGAGCTGTTTTTTGTTGAAAATGGGAGGGATATATAAAATTATCCCAGGGTAGGAGGTCATGCTCACATTAAGGTGACAGCCATGGGTGCTGGCCACTAATTGTGAAGCCACTGTAGGTTAGAGCAAGGTCTTCATTCCTGCTGTTGAGAGCTTTTATTCTTTGACCTGACTCACTGCAGGGGAATGGGTTTCAATTTGGAATAAATTTTGACCCAAATAATTGAAAGTTAATCTCACTTCATTTTACATAATGCTTTATGATAATGCAATTGGAGCATGTTTAGTGTGGGGCAGAGAGGGCAGCAGTTTACAGAAGCTGACATTTTGCATAAAGAAACAAAAAGAGGTCCTGAGTTTATCTAATCAAACTGATAGCAGCAGTTGAGAAGGTTAACCTTTCTAATAATGACTTCCCCTCTTTTATGATGTATTTTGTGGGGGTGGTCACTTACAGGTATTAATTTGTAACACCCAACAATTACATTCTGTGCAGCGTGGTAAATGTGAGCTGAACAGTTTACTGGGTCAAGCAAAAGCAGAAGAGATCAAACCAAACAGGGTGAAAAAATGAACTATAACAGAATAAGTGAATTGCAGGTCAAGTGCTGCTTGAATGAAGCAATGCTCAGTGAAAGTTGCTGGATACAAAATACTTTCCTTCTTGGGGAGTTATCAGAAAATATGCACTCAGTGAACCAGAAAACTGTGAAATTATTTAATAAAATTAATCCTCTGCCGTGAATAGGAAAAATGTCAGATTTATTTTGCATCTAGATTTCCATCCCAGCAAATATAAATTTATCCCTGGATTCTTTTGTCCTGATTTTAACATTTGCTCTGTTGAATTGAATGTAGTCCTATACACAGTCCATGTTTTCACAGTAAGTGTCGAGTTAGCATAAAAAAATAAGGAAACAATATGTTTTCAATTGTAATTAAAAGCCACACTACTCATGTTTAGCTTACTCCAAGTGCAAACCAAATAATTTCATTACATATCATTACACATCTGATACTTCTTTTCTTTTATTTGTCAGCACAATCTCATGTTCCTTTATCTGGAAGATAAAGACATGAATTTCCTGCATCCTTACCAAGGTTTTGTAATGGAGTATTGTCTCTAATTTATATTGGGAAGTGGAGCTTTTCAACCAGTTGATGCTGTTTTGCCCAGCTCTGTCAGTCTGTCTCCATCTTCTGCTTCCATTTCAGCCATGGCATTTTTTGTCCTGTCATACCCTTCCCAGAATGAAGGATTCAATGGACTGGTCTGCTTTTATCTCCTCTTCTTTTTGTCTTGGCCTCCCCAGGTGACCACCTGTAAGAAAGCAGCTTCCTGCTCCCTTTGGCAGCATGTCCAAAGTGATGCCTTGTGAAGGCTGCCCTAGAACAGAGGCTTGACAGAGTTAAAGAGTAAAGTATGGATTTATTAAAAGGATCTCCTCAATGGATCCACCTTGGGCAGCACAAGAGCCCAGCCAGGGCTGCACCCAAGATGAACCAAAATGGTCCCAAAATGCACGGCCGCTCACGGGGGCTCTCACTTTTGTAAGTTCTGCTCCATTTGCACCTTGGAGTTAATTATCCAATTACAACTTTAGGTTATGCAGTCCCATCCTGCTTGTTTTTCTCTCTTCATTCTGCCATTGATTATGCTCTTGGGCCTGAGATTTGGATCATTTGTCCTTGGTCCCCAGCTAGAGCAGGAATTGTTTTGTCTCCCTGCTCTGTGCAGAGAGCTCAGCATCCCCTCATGTGAAGCCCAGACCACACACTAAAGCAGCACAGAGTGAAAAATAGAAAAGCCAAAACCTGAGGCATCAAAAGGATGAGGGAGTTCATATCCAACTGCAGCTTGTTCTTTCACAGCATTTTCCTTGCCAGCAGCCAATAGGGAGCACATGGACAGACCTTGCCTCCCCAGTGACAGAAAGTGGCACTTGTGGTGCCTTGCCCGTCCCTGGGTCAGGGTGTGCTGCTCTTGTCAGGCAGCGTCACCTCCTCGATGAACCGTGCAGGCTGGCAGGGCCTCCCTGCACTGCTGTCCCCAAAGGGACACTCTTGCTTTGGGGACAGGCAGGGCTGAAGGGCTGGCAGCTTCCAGCCCCATTATCTCCTCTCAGAGCCCTGTTCTGAGCTGAGCTGAGCTGTGTGCCTGGCTGGAATCTGAACTCCAGAGGAGCTGCCATGGTCAGCATTGATCCAATGCTGGAGCAGCCTCTTTGAATGGTTGGGTTCTCTGTACCAGCTCAAGCAGCTCCTCTTAAAACTCCTCCTTTGAACTCCCCTCTGCTTTGTTTTCTCTGGGTTCCAGTCACTGTCAAACCACCCCTTGAATGAACAGAATTAGGACAATGTGGAGGGCATGATTTCTCTGCCTGCATAGGAGTAGTTTGGGACTGAAATCATCAGTGCTCTTTGAAAGCTGAGTTATTTCCATGAGGGTGCCTTAGGAGTGCAAAATGTTATTAGAATATGCATTATTATTTTGAATTTCTCCTGTCAGTACTGACATCAGTGACAGGAAAGGGCACTACACTGGAAATGTGATCTGTTCACCTTTCCCCAACATGATGCAGCACAAAGACAGTAACAGTGATTGTTACACTCTGCTTTTACTTGGTAGCTCAGTCCCAAAGGATATTGTATGGCTGGGTGACATTGTGCTGCAGTGTCTGTGCCTGATTTTATTTTGAGTAAGTCATACCTCTTTATACATAGCTAATGAGCCCACCGTGCACCTGGCACAGGCTGAACAGTTATTTAAAACAGGAGAGTCTGAGCATGCCTGAAAGTGAAGTTCTCTCATAAGTATAAGCTGCAAACCCTTATTCAACATTAAATCAAATCAATGTTAATTTGTGAACTAATTAGCATTTCAGGCTTGGGGTTTTTTTCAGCAGTGTGGTGATTTTGTATATAATGCTGTGTGATTGTACCGAAGTACATAATTATGGAGCTGAATACATTGTCTCCTGCTGACATGTTGCAAAAGGAATTTCTTTCAGCAAAGGATGCTCACTACATCTGAATTCAAATACAGACCCACAGCCAAGTCCCATGCATGGACCCATAGCTGAGGCAATATCAGAATTTAGGGGTCTTATTGAAAAAACAGGCTGAAAATATATTAACTGAGTTTACTCATTCCCATTTCTACTGTATTTTAATGAGGGAATGGCAGGATGTCCTTTGGTGTGAGACAGATGATGAGACAGGTATTCTGAGTGGGGAATATGCATCAAAGAAAACAGAGTGGTTTAAGGAGATTTTTTTTTTTTAACTGAAGTCTGACTGCTGGAGTACAGGAACTGTCAGTACTTGCTCAGCTCAGTGTTCATTTTCACCAGAATCCTCTCCCTGGCAGCAGCCAGCACCAGGCAGCCAGAGATGGTGTCAGGAATTTTCTAATGGCTGTCTCTCTTAAGGAAAAACTGATGGAAGTCCTATCTACATTTACCTATATTTACCCAGCAACAAGCACTTTAATTTAGATACTATTACCCACATTCTAGTTTGCTTTAAAAACAGTTTTAATGATATTTATGTCATTTATGTCCTTTTTGATCTTTGATGACATTGATTTTGTTTAAGTAACATGGTTAAGATAAAAGCCTTTCTTACCACAGTGCAGAATACTCAATCTGCCCTGACAGGGGGAACACTGCACCCATCTAATGTAAATTTATGATCTAGTAACACAGCATCACTTATGGCTATAGTTTGTAACCCTGTTTGGAAATAAAACCCCAACATATAAACTGTAGAAGGTTTTGCACAATTCAAGTCAAGCATAGTTCCCAACAGGGTCTCTGAGTCAATCAGCAAGATTTCACATTCCCAGAAAGAAAACTTTTGTCCAGGTGAGAACTTCTGCTCAGCTGCTCAGGAGTCAAACTATGAGTGATTATTGTGCTGGGACTCACTGGTCTCCTCCTGATGACCTTGCCTGTTTTTGGAATTGCCTTTTTGGACAGACAGGTTATTCTTACACTAGAGTGACTCAGACTGAATAGCACAGAACCACAATTCACACCCTGCTTTATCAACTGAAGAATTAAAACTCAGTTGTGTTGGAATTTAAATGGTCACGTTCAGCTGTCTGGGTTTGACTCTGGATGAGCTGACTGTGACCTGTCATCCTCCCAAGCTGTTGTTTTGACTCTCTTTGGAGGCTGTTTTTTTCTGGACTCTGCTTCCTGCCTAGAGCTGGGGCTGGTTACAATTGGAAAGGCTGGAGACTTAAATTTTCAGTCTGGTGTTCCAGGAAAGTGAGGCATTTCAGATCTCTCTGTATCCTTAACCTCTTGGTCACTCTTCTGAAGGCCTCAGCTAATTTCAGCCAAATCTGACAGGCCATTAAGTTCCCTCAGATCTCATACAGGTAACAGGCTAAATTGATTCTCAGCCCTGAGAAATAGTTATAGACTGAGATTCCAAAGGTCCTGATTGACTCATCTGAGAGGTGCTGGAAGTCCTGTGTCTGGATATTAGCTTTCTTCAAGTCTTGCCTGTGAGACTGAGATGACTAAAGAATCAAAGTAGTTGTGACAGTTCAGCCGACTCATTCTCTCCTGCTCTTCAGTTCAGAAAATCTTGTACCTTCACAGGATTCACCCACTAAATCTAGTAATTTGCCTTATGGTAAGATAAACACTCAAAGATATCTATTTATTAAACTTGCCTTTCCCCTAAATCACTCAATGAATTATCTCTATTAAAATTCAATGAAATTTTTTGAATCTCAGCCCATTTTACAAGCAGTCGTTACTTCTGAAGATCTGCATTGTTAGATTCAAAATACATGAGAGAATTTGCAGTTTTTACCATTACTTTCTTATATTTATAAATTTCAGGCCTTTAAAGGGTTTAATATTTTCCCAGTTGCATTTTATGATTTATTGTACACTGTGCTACCTTTGAGCAATCCCCAAACATGCCCATATTTTTAATGCAAACAGCAGAAAGTTGGACTATTTAGAAAAACACAATTGAGCCCAAGAACCACAATAATTATATCCCTGGTTATTTTGAGACAGAGAAACATTTCAATCTACACTCTGTGTTTATATGCTAAAAATGTTTCTTCTTGTCTGAAGTAGCAAATTTACCTCAGGGAGTTTTATTTTTGGTTGCACACTTAATGCAGAACATTATTTGCATCACAGAAAGATCACATCTTCCCTTTGCCTATTTCAGCTTTTCCACACCAAACCTCAGGATTTCCTATTATTTGTGAAATTGCTTTTGTTTTCAGTTGGGATCCAGTGCAGAAATGGGAAGATCAGGGCATATTAGAATTTGTAGCTGGGGGAGAGTTCTGCTCCAAGTGCAGAGTGTTAAACTGTGGAGGGGAGGAGGAGGATGCACAAGACAAAGGAGAGGGTTCAGAGCAGGATTTTTGGAAATCTGATCAATATTACCCTGAAAAAGAGGAAGAGATGAGGACAGGAGGAATGAGGTATTAAAGCAAGGAAAGGCAAGGATATTCATAATCATGCTGCTCATGATCTTATACTTCTCAAATTTTGAGGTGAGTGATCTTGCCTATTTGGGAAGAAAAGTGGCACAGGCTTATCAACCAATTAGGAATCCTCAGGACTTATTCCAGGGAGAAGGTGCAGAGAAAATATTCATTTTTAGACATTTGTGGAGAAATTGCAAGAATGTTTCAGCTTGTGTGGCCAACACCAATCTGCTTAGGCATTTCCCTGGCATCTCCCTGTTTGCAGTGAATTTATAAATGAATTATTAGTTGGATTCTACTGTTATTAGGAGTATCTCTAAAAAAAATTAGGCAAATATTACAAGATCAGAGCAACTCTAGAGATAAGGTCTGTTCTAATTTCTAGCAGCAGCTGCAATATCAAAGGGGTTAATTTAGATCATCAAGGTTTCATCTCCTTGCCCTCTAAGGTCTGATTCATAAAGCTGAAGAGATGAAGTCAGAAATTTCCAGAGACAAATGGGGGAGAAAATCAAGATATATGAAAAAGGAGGGTGGAAAATTAAGTTTTGTCTCAGTGTATGTGGTTACCAAGCAGGGCTTGAAATTCACTTATATTCTTGTGCAGATAAGGTGGTGAGATGTTTCCCTCATATCCTGGTCCAATTCTCCATATTGAAACAGATCAATGATCCATTTAGTCTCCATCACTGCCTGATGCTGGGGAGAAATGCAGAAATCCTTGATGATGCATTTAACAGCTTAAAACTAGAGATGAGATTGTTTCCAGCCAGTCTTTGTCTTCTGCTCCTGAAGTACAAACACTAATCAGTCACCATTGTTCTGCTGGTTTAGCTCATGTATTTGTGCATGAAGTCAACACTAAACTTCTTGCTGCTCTTTTCTGAGTGGCCTGCCCTGCTCTCAGTATCCCACAGGCTCCAATTCAGCAGGTTAATTGAACACTGTTGAACTACCACTGTCTTTAGCTGAACACCATCTTTCTATTAACCTTAATTTAGTTTCGCTCTAAACAAGCATTTGAATCTTTATGGGAAAAGAAAAACAAACCCATAAAAGCAAACAAAAAAAACTCCAAAGCACACAAACACACACACACCCACACACACACCCCCACACACAGACACAAAATAAAATAAACCCACAAAAAACAAAAACCAACCAACCAACAACAACAAAAACAGGGAAAAAAAAAAAAAAAAGACTCAAAAAAAAAAAAAACCCAGCCCAAGATTGGTGTAATTCTAAACCATCCAGCTCAGACAGTAGAAGGTGTAATAGACAGTTCTACTTAAATCTTATTCTAAACTGGTGTGCCTTGTGGAGATCACTGGATACAACCATGCTCCCTAAAGCTCTGGAAGCCCATGGAGGCCAGGATGAGGTTTTTGAAACACTAATTTTAAGGAGGGCCATGAGAAGTCATTGCTGCAGAGAGAAAGAAAATCATCTGTTCCCCATGTCCTTGGTGGGAAGGATGTAGTGAATGGTGCTGGGATTAAATATCCATTGTCAAGATATAAATTCCATATGAACCAAGAAGATAATCAAGAAACCAACACTTAGCAGGGATTTCTGTGTGTAGGGGCAGAATTAGAGGTGACCAGAGAAGGAGAGGATTGCATTGATGTTCTTTGATGTGTTTTTACTTGAAATATGAAGGTGGGAGGAGAAAAAGAACATGATGTTGATTTGAGTCAGTTATGAGAAAAGACCAAGCCTTTGCACAACACCCTCATGCACTTCTTTTATGTCTCAAAAATGTTATATAGGCTTTTGAGAAAGGACAAATTTGTTGAGCAAACAGTGGATATTCTTTAATGCAAAATAGGCTCCTAATTGAGCAACCAAAGCCTGGCTATATTGTGTCTGGATTAAATTTACAGTGGTACCAGCAGACAGATAACCCTCTTTCCTTTGCAAACAGCAGACAGCTCAAAACTCAGTGAGAGCCCTGCCTTTTTAATTTTCTTCTGTAAATGCTGATTTCAGTCCTATCTGCTTTATATAACAGTTGCAAGTTTAGACACAAACCCAGAAAATGCCAGTGCTCTTTTTTTATTTCTTGATTATGCGTGGAAAAAGTCCAGGCTGTTTCTTCCTTCTTGCCTTTTCCAACACAAAGGACAGCAACGAGCTAAATTTCTGCCTAGAGAATTCTCAGCACAGGTGTGCAGGCAGAGGGATAAATCCCCTGAGCAGTGGAGAGGGGAGCAGTCATTCCCCAGTTTGAAATGTAGAGGTTTGTTAATTCTCACATTACTGACGTGCCTAAAGTCATCAGCTCAGTTGGTTTATTAGCAGAAGGAAATTCTCTCTCTTATTCTGCTCTGGAAACTGTACATTCCCTCAAATTATAAGCATAGTTGTGGAGATGGGTGCATATTTCTCTGAGGAGTTGATGAACAGGAATGACAAACTGCAGCAGTGTGTGAGGGAAGTGTCTTCCCTTCAGCTGTACCTTGGGAAGCACCTTCAGGAGCCAGGAGTGCCTGGCTCTGTCCAGTGGCACAGCTGAGCTGCAGACAGTGGTGTGGGCTTCAGCTATTGTCCATGGAAATGATGTCTAGAATTATGTCTCTTTCCAACTAACATAACTTCCTAGCATAGAGATGCTCCTTATTCTGTGAACACCTCTGCAGGAACCCCCAGGTGCAGGGGTCTAAATTACCTTCTTCCCATTCTATTTCTTAGATCTTGAAGAAATAAAATTGTGAGAGAGGTCTTTAATAAATTGAGGGAGGAATGCAGACAGAAAAACCAGGATTAAGTTCTGATAGCCTCCAAGTCTGCTATCTTTTTGCATTTGCTTTTTTACTGTGTATCTGTGAATCCACATGGTTTCGTAAATTTTCCCTTCCTGATGCATATCTCTTTGTTCCTTGAGAGAAAACCAGCTGAGGATGTCAGTATTGTTGAATTGACCTCATCAAATTCAGCCCACAGCCTTTAGGAACTTAAAACAGAAAGGCATGGAGCACCTGCACAGATTCTTGTTTACTTCAGAAAATCTTATAGGTTTAATAACAGATGTTGTACTGGTTTATTTCTGAGCTTTCTGAAACCATCCTTGCAGAGGGAAGACTGTTCAATGTGCTACATTTTGAATTAACAAGTTAATCTATAGCTTCTTGCTGAAAGTGAGGGGAAACAATTACTGGTGTGTATTAGGTCACTTTGATTTCAGGTATACATTCACATACATCTTCATTGGCCCGAGGAAGGACTGGGGTTTGGACAGAGAGAGGCAACAGTGATTAGCCAAAGCAGCCCGTGTTCCTTTTCCTCATGAAGTTTAATCAGTCTCTCTCTTGCATGACATGTTTCAAAAGCTCTTCATTACTCTTAAAAGATGCCTGGTTCTGTGACAGTGCTGACTGTGTTCTCCATGGCTGCTGCTTTGCAGGCAGGACCATTGACATGTCATGTCCAAGAAGGTGCCATTAACAGAAGTCCCAGATTTGGTAGTTTTGATGCCAATATGAAAATGATTAATGATACAAATCATTTAAAAAGAGTTTTTCAATCATTCTCTGGCACAGGTGACCTGTCACAACCAACCACAGAGCCTCTCACCCAGAGCAGCATTGCCATTTGCTTTTCCCCCAGTTTTCTTCCTGGCAGAAATGTTTCTTGCCCAGAGTTATAAATTGGCTACTCTGGATTTGGCTGGGATTTGCCTCACTTTGGGGTGAAAGTTTGTCAAGGTAGAGCAAAAGCTCCCTCCTACCCCTGGCAAAGCAGAACAGGCTGCTGTAGCTGCATATCCCTCCTGCCTCTCCTCTGTGGTGTCTGCAGAATTTCTCAGTGCTGCAGGGCATTTTCAGCTTCGTGCTCAAATGCTGCTGGAGTTGCCACCTCATTTGCCAGACCAGGCCTGCATCCCATTATTCTTCCTGGTCCCTTCCCTCACAGCATCTTCAGAGCTCTGCACTTTCTAATGACTCCTACTTCTGTCCTCCTTTTTGGTCCCATGGTAAAGTGAGGACAAAGAGAAATTAATGCAGATGAAAATCATTCAAAAAAAAAAAAATTAGAAACTGCTAATGTATGTCGTGGAATAATGCAGTGTGAATTTTCAGGCATTACAAACAGGGAGGGAAACTTGTTTTATCTCATTCTACTGTTTTTGCACAGCCATGGGCTACACTGGTTGCAGGGTGTTTCCTGTGGTAACCTGGTGCTCTTTTAGCACATCCCCTCCCTCAGACCTCATCATCAGATGTAATTTATCCCACTGTGCCACCCCATTCCTGTAACCCACATACATGAGGTTGAATTTAGCCATTAATCTGTAAATTTCTGGATTTTTCTGGCTGAGTGAAGAGTCTGTCATAAGAAAATATGAATTATTTAGAAATAGTATTTCAAAATGGAGCAGGTAGAAAGCACCCAGGACTGGGAGAAAACAGCAGCCTTCTCCAGCTGCAGTAATTCCTTAGTGGTTTAGATTCCTCCAGCACATGTGGATCATTGGGTATACTGTGGCACAAGCTGAGCACCCAAAGGTGCCTTAGGAGGGGAGCAGGAGTGTTGCATGTTATGGTTAGACCTATTTGCAGTAAATCTTAGTGGTTCTTTGGCCATGGAGCCACCTTTTCCTGCACACCCAGTAGTTACTGGGGCAGAAATGCAGCAAAAGCCACAAAACTGGGAAACAGTGGAGCTGCTTCATAGGCAGCACTGGAAATCCCTGGAGCAAACCAGAGCAGGTGTAGAAGAAACAGCCTGCTTGGAAGCACTCTGCCTGCTAATGAAAGGGAAAACAGTGAAGAGGGAGTGTGAAGGGGGATTATTACTGAAGCTTTCACACCTTTTACAGAGCTCCTGCTTCTCTATTCAGATATTTGATGATATGCTGACTCATGGAATTTGAGGAGTTACTCTTTTCCATGGCATGAAATGAGCAGGTGTGGGGGATTCTTCCTTTTCTTTTTTAACCAACCATTTCCAAAGTTCAGCTTTCTCTGCTTGTAGTAAACACCCTAGTTTTAAATTCAGTAGTGTAAGGCATCCATCTCCATCTTTTCCCCCTGCCTGCTCTGAACAGGGAGCTTTTGGATGCTGGAAAAGATATCTCACAGATTGCAGCTCGCAGTTGGGAATGAGGAGGAGTGATGGGCACCGTGCTATTCTCACATCCCAGTGTGCTTTCTGTAATGTGAGAGGATTATTACTGATGCTCTGCTGGCTCTATTCATTGTTGTGAATGAATTATGCTTTTAAGCTGGGCATTAGCCTAAAAATACCTCCAGTAACTTAAGTGGGGATTATTATTACTGGTTGTGTTTAGGGCTGTTCTTCAGAGCCCCACAAAAGGGGAGCCCATTGTGCCAAGCTCTGTATGTGAGATGCTCACTGCCCCAGCCAGTGTCTGTCTAAAACCATATATTTTGGGTGGGGTTGAGGATAAAGGATCCAAATGGGAATTACACACAGCAGAGACTTTTCTGCCAAAGAATGTAAGGAAGACTGACATCTTCTTCCTCCTGATACTCTGGTTTGTCTGAGGAAAGGAAAGCATCTATCCCCTGGCCTGGTCTGGGTTTGTGTTTTGTGTGGAAGGGTCCTCCCACCAAACACTTTAATGCCTGTCTTTATCTGCTCCTACTGGCTGCAGCTTTCCTTGCTCCCTGTGGACTCCTCTGGATGTCACAGGACTGTGGGGTGAGGGGTGGTGGGGCAGCAAAGGCAGTGAGTGCAAGTGCTGGGCAAGTCCAGCTCTGTGTTTTCCTCTTCAGTTTTGTCACGGACCTTTAATGCTGAATTATTGAGCATGGAAATGCATTTCACCATAAAGAGCATTTTAAAAAAGAAAGCAAGGAGTCAGCTTACTCAAGGCAATGCTGTTGGATGGCTTTTGGGAGGAAACAACGCAGACGAGGCCGTGTGCTCTCTCATTTGCAAAGATTCAGTTGCTGTCTTGTTTCTCCCATCATAAAATTGTCTCTCTGAGTTTTCCAGGTGGATGCATCACAGGGGCTGGAATGTAGGCTGACAGGTAGAAATCAAAAGCAGCATGTCTTAGTGATGCTTCGTCAGCTGTGAATAACAAGAAACATTCGGGGGTTTGTTCTGGAAATCCAGATGCCATCCAGTGTCAGCTCTCAGCTGCTGCTGCTCTGGGCAAACCTGGTAATATGGCACAGGCAGAATATTTGCTGTGCCCTGGATTTTGCTCCCACAGACATTTGCCTAATCTGTCTGTGTGGCAGCTCTAAATCAGGTGTCAGCTTCTGTCTGAACTGAAATCTCTATTGCCCCCAGAGCCCGGAGTCCAGAGGACAATACTGAACATCTTCTGGGGATGATTTGTGCTCAGTTCTTAACAACTTAGGTGACTAATTGCATGAAGTCAGAAAGCAAATACAAACTCTCCAGAGCATTATGTATTTGCATAGTGATGCTGATAAATAACCCCACAGTTGAGAGGATGAGACCTGCAGCAGCCAATCAGAGCTTGGGAGTGACCTCCCCACCCCAAATATAAGGGATAACCTGTCCCTTTTCCAGTCACACACCCATCCCCAGTACAGTCTGTGAGCAGGGGTCCAAACTCATGTTACTCTATTTGTGTATGTAGGTTTGTAAATAATCTGAAGTTACTCAGCCTGAATATTTTTGATCTAGTGATATATGTGAGAATATAGAGATCTAATAATTGGAAGAAGAGTATTTAGAGGTTTATATAAGTGTGCTGCATGTTGCAAACCACACTTATATCACTAGGTATTAAACTGGATATTTTGTTTGACAGTGCACTTTATAATGTATTATAGGAGTAATATTTTATCAAGAGCTCAAGTACCAAAAGGAGTGCATTCCCCACAGGACTCTCTTCCCTTAATGAGCTTAAGGTTGTATTCAATATTCAGGAAGCTCCTTGTATTCTAAATCCAAAAGGCACCTCTTCAGAGATGTAAGAAAACAAGTTTTTGTTCCTCATAAATTCCATATCAACAAGCCAGTGGTAAAAAGTTAATTAGAGCACCCTTTCAAACTCCAGGATTCAGCTGGTAAAAATGAGAGAAAAAAACCAATGAAATGCATGATAGTGCCATGCAATTTCTTCAAATAAAGATCATTAAAGTTTCTGACAAGGCTTTGATGCTGAAGCTCTGCCTTGCTCGTAGCAAACACCCAGCTAAAGCAAATCCTCAACCTGTGTGACAGGCCCTGAACGTTTCCATTAGCATGGCATCATTCTAATGCATTTAGTGTGTGTGTTTAATGCTAAATGCATTAGCACTTAATGTCAGGAGCTCCAGACCCGCTCAAGTCAAGGGGTTAACGCAAATTAAGAATTGCAAGAGAGATTTGTCACTCTTTATAGCTCTGTGTTAGGAGTCCTAATTTCATTACTGAAGCTACTCTGCAAAGAAAGAGTATTATTTTTGTGTAAGGCTCTTTTTCTTTCTTTGGAAATTAGAGAGCAATTGCCCTGCTAGCACTTGGTTTCCCAGTAACACCTCCCAAGAAGCCCCACTGTAGCATCATGTAAATATATGCAGTAACAGAGTAAAACTTACAGAATGCATTACCTAAGAAAATTTAACTACCCAGTTCAACTACCAGGTTAACATTAAAAAATCAAATTGGGAATGGACATCTATGGCTAAAGGTGGGCTTTGTTTTGTTTATTCTGGCTAAACCCAAACCATTTTGGACTTCTGTAGCATGGGGAAGTAAGGCCAACCTATGAATACAGCAACCCAGGCTACAGCTCCAAGGAGCTTTCCCTCAGCACCAGGTGAGGGTTAAGCAGCTTAACCTTTCCATTTGACCTTGCCCCTGTTGGTGTTTGCACAGACAGTGGCACAGCCATGCACTGATTCTAACTGGGGATCAGCCCAGGTGAAAAACAAAATGGGAGGGGGATCTGGAACAACAGAGGAGCTGGGTTAGAGGCTGGAATGAGCACAGAGAGATGGGCATCAGTTTTGCCATATTGCTGCTGGCTGCTTGTGCTTGTATTGCTGCACAGAGGTCGTTTTATTATTCAGTGTGCAGTGAGGAGGATGCACCTGGTCTCTTTTCCAGCCCTGCAAAGTGACAGGGATTCGTTGCCTTAATAGGAATTCCTCCTAGCAGTAGTGTTAAAGTCAATGGGACTGCAAACAGAGAGCAGAGAATGTGCCAGTCTCGGTAGGGTCAGGATCAAGAGCTGTTATGTTGATTGACCTCAGGAAAAGATTATTTTGAAGGAGTTTTTAAATTACTTTAATTAAAGCGTGTATTTAGATGAGTGGAGTTGATGCTAATTACACTTGTATGTCACCATCCTTCTTGAAAAAGTTTTAGAATTCTTAAAAACTTGAGCTTTTCCCAGTGTTTCAGTGAGATGGTGCTGAGCTCATCCCCACAGAAAGGCAGGGAGGGAAATGTTTGCTTGGCCATCAGCAGCGTGTCAGGGCCCAAGGGCACCAGCAGGTCCTGCCTGCCCTGACCAGGGTCTCCCTGCAGGCACCTGGAGTCCAGGGCTCCATTCCAGCTCATCCTTGGTCCCTGCTGAGCCGTGTCACAGGGTAATGTGGCAGGAATTGAGGTGTTGTCTCCCACTTGGTTCCTGTTCAGAGACCTTTGCTCTGTTTTTCTTGAGGATAAGTTCTTTTGTTTGGTTCTTTGCTACCCTTGGAGTGTCTTGCTCCTAATAGAGGTGCAAGTATACTTTGTGTAGCAAATTTGGCCATGGCTTGTGGGCCAGGTCCAGCCTGAGCAATATTTCTGCATGATTTGCTAACTTTTCTCCATGGAAGTTGTAGGAAATGCTGTAAGAGCAGACTTCTCTTGCACCTCCATCTGTCTTCAACAGCTCCAGCTGAGATCCAGATCTCAGAGGGTCTGATCCTGCTCTTGTCACTCTGTGAAGGGTTGCCTCAAGTTCCCAATAATTTGTTTTCTCCTATCACTACCTCACTCCCCTGCCTCAGATCCTCCTGGCTGCAGCCTGGGTTCACACAAGGACCAGTGGCAATGCTGGGCCTTCAGAGGGGTCCAAACATTCACCTCTCTAACTCAAAGCCTAACCCATGTATTTCCCTTCCCTTTCCATCCATCCTTAACCTTTCAAAGTATTCTTAACATCCTCCCCTTTCCATAAGCTTGCCTTGTTGCTAACATGCCAGCACATCCCTGGGATTATGGCCACAAGACTGAGTTGCTCCAGGGAGAGCTGGAGCAGAGCTGTAGTCCAAGGGAAGAGCTGGCTGTGGAGCAGCTCATTCCCTGTCCTGCTGCACTGCCCAGCCTGCAGCAGTTTGTTCACACAGCCATAGCCCAGCACCAGCCTCATTAACCCTGCCATGGCCCCAGAGCATGCTGCTATCAGATGAGACAGTCCAACATTTTTCTGTGGGTGCAAGAGCTTGAAGTGGTTTTCTAAGTCTGAAAACCAGCCACCTGATCAGCTGTTAGTTATGTGCTTGACAGCAGTGATAAAACATCTATAAAATAAGATGTATCAATAATAGAGTCTAAATTGACTAGAGGAGGTATGTGAGCATTGAGCATCCCTCTGCTTATCCTTAATTGATTGCAAGGTATCATTTTAAATTGAGGGGAAAATCCAGTTTAAAATGTATTCATGGGAGAGAATCAGCACCAAGTGTCTACTTGGGTGTGCCTTGATTTTAATGTTTCTGGCTTTCATTTCATGAAGTGTTAGATGAGTGGATGAGCAACAGGAGTTATATGATAAGGCTGTCTGTGTTCTGCATTCACATTTGGGTGGTAATTCCAGATGAGAAAGAGAGCCCTGTGATTAGTCACACACGTTGTGCTGGCTTTCACAGACTGTTCTGGAACTGATTTAGCTGATTTTTGGATGAGGTGGAAATTAATTAACAGGTGCTAACAAACATGGCTCCCCATGAAAATCTGAGTGGGGAAGGAGGATGGATCTCTGGCTCTGCCATCCAAAGGATCAAGAGGATGGACAGGGAGCAGGGATAGCTGGTGATGAGAAGTGAGACAGAAACCTGGAGCTCGTGGGAGTTTGATCCCCATTCTCTAACAAGCCCTGTGGGATGTGACAGCAATAGGGCATCTCCAGGACAGGCTCTTGCAGCAGGATTGGATATGAATGTCTGGGCCAGGCAGGAGTGGGCAGGAGTCTGATTTTGGTTCTCCCTCCATTCCCATGGGATCAGCCCTGGCTGTAAGGCTGCCCTGCTTATCCCTAGCCCAGCTGTCTGAGCTCTATAAAATGAGACCCTTCCTTCCCCATCCATCCCTGCTTCAGCACACCTTGAAACTGGAGAGAGTGATAAATTGAGCTCAGGCTGTTCCTTGGGAAGAATTACAGCTGTCTGAACAGCCATGCATGCAGACTGGGTATTTTCCTCTCTCCTTTGCCATTTTGAAGTGACATTTGCTTTATCCAAGCAGTCATATTAAAATCACGGATCTCAGTAACCCTTGTTTATTAGTCTATGCAGTAATTTTCAGACATTTTATTGTGGTTTTGGCAGAGTCTTCCTTATATTGTTGAAACTTTTGAAAAAAAAAAAAATTAAAACAACAAAATGAACCCAAAATGCAACCCACCAAAACCTGTTAAAATTCCTGATTTCTTATATGCTGTTCCAAGTATATAAACAGTCCTCTGTATTTCAGGGTTTTTTAATCTGTGACCTCCCCAGTATAAATCTCAATAGACAAATTTAGTTCTCAACACAAAACCAAATTGCTTGCTGTTTATGAAATGCATATATTTATGTTGTAAATGCAATCCAATAACACCACTATTGTCAGGATCGCTTTCTTTTTGCTTATTGAAATTACATGCACATTTAAAATAGATTTATAACTGCCTATTTCCATACCCAAGCAAAACCTGGCATTTCACTAGGTGTGCCTTTGATAGTCAAGACTTCTGTAGATGTTTTCATGATTTCTTTCTGGTTAGTGGAAACAAGAGCTGTTTATTTTGATGGTTTTTATTTTTTTGCATCTCCAGCTAAAATTGCATCTACTCAGTTATGTCAGTGCCATAGTTTTGATTTATTAAAAACACATGTAGTTTGAATGGAACCTTGTACATATAGATTAATGGAAACTTTTATTTATTTTTAATATGCTTATAGCAAGTAGAATCTAACTCCAGGTTTAATTTTGCTTCTAAAACTGAATTTATTGAATTGAAACCCTGTGACTTTGCTGGCACTTGTGCTGTCACTCCTCAGTGAAAGTGGGGAGAGTGCCTGGTGTGACAGCTCTTCCAGGGTGCTTCCCTCAGAGGCTGCTGGGTCCTGCTGCTCACCCCTGGCTCTTCTGGGAGCTGCTGTTTGTCCCAGGACTAACAGTGGGGAGCAAACTTGCTTCGACTCTGCAGAAATTCAGCTCGAGACTGACTTGACAAACCTTTATTCATCTGGGACAGAGAGCAAACATAACCCCAGGGACTTGGGATCAAGCAGATGGAAAGGAGTTTAACCCCAAAACACTTCCAGCTAGAGTTCTTCTTTATACAGCATAATCCTCTTATGCCTCCACCTATTTCTTATCTCACTCAGTGGTTGAATATTTTGTTTGCAAAGCTTGCATGCAGGCTTCATTTATATTGCATACTCTATGCTCAGTGCATGCTGTGTGTCTTTCCATGCTGGGGTTGTGCCCTTCCCAGGCTGCATGTCCTCATCCCTGCAACATCACAGAGCCTTGGACAGACCTTGGTTTGTCCTTGGACAGCTCCCTCTGCTTTTTCTTGCTCAGCAGGCTCAGGGAGTGCTTGGACAACACTCTCAGGCACATAGTGGTATTCTTAGGATGGTCCTGTCCAGGGTCAGGAGTTGGACTTGATGATTCTGTGGGTCCCTTCCAGCTCAGGGATGATTTTATGATTAGAGTATATTCTTAAGACCTTAATAGAAATGTTCTTCCTATGCCAGAATTCACCCAAATAAATGATTGGGGCTTTTTTCTTCCTTGTTTCCAATAACCTGTTTGCAGCAGGTGCTTCTTGGTGTGCACAAGTCTTTTTGGGGTCGAGGGCTCACTGGTGATCCCAGGTTCATCCAGCATCAGCTGGAATGAATAACTGCTCTGTGCAATCCAACCAAATGGAGGGGGTAGGATGTTCTGGTAGAAATGAGACTGTATCTGTAAATTACCTTGCAAAACACATCTGAAAGGTGTGCTAAAGAAGCACCCCTACAGGGATTACTAATGCATAGAAACAAAATGAAATTTTGGATGCTAAATAACTAAACAAAACCCAAAGACAGATATTAAAGCCACTGTGGAAAGGCTATAAATCAGTTGCAGGCAATAGGTTGGAACAGAGTGTGGAAGTGCTGGAAACACATCCGTCATCAGGGAAGCTGTACAGTCTTGTTTCCTGACTGCAGAGGGAGAAGCTTTGATCACAGCTGTCACTGAAACACTAATTTCTTAAAAGCTGACTTAAAAGCCAGCCTGAAGTTAAAAAAAAGAATGGGTGTTTATTACTTTGAAATCTTGTTTTAAATGTTGTTTTTCTTTCTTTCTCAGTAATATGTGTTTTAATAAAAGTAACTTATGGCCCCTAGGATTTTGATTCCATAAGTTGATTTCATCCTTTTCTTCTTGCTTACCTGTCAACCTCATTTCATCAACTCTTTAATGTAATATTTTTTTCATTAGTGAATAGTGACTAACACTGTGGGACTGGAGCTGCTGGGGTTGGATTACGTAGTGCTGTAAATCAGGTCAAAACAGTACTTGGATACATAAAAGAAATTCTGCTTGTCAGGTGGGTATTTACCCTGATGCTTTAATTCAGGTCAGTGTAAGCTTTTAAGGTAATCTCTCATTCACTGCAGTGGGGTTCTTGGAGTGCACAAAGTGGATTTCTATAGCATGAAGCGAAGTCAGAAGAGACACTCCAGGAGTTCACCTAATCTGTCTGCTAATGGACATTTAGCCCACTTAAACCCAGCCTGGGCTAGTCTGAAATAGCTTCCCCAAAATTCAGGGCCCACAGCTTATAGTTCAGTTACTGCTCTTGGCTTGCTGGTGAACATCAGGCTGGGAAAGAGCAACCTGGTGGGTTAACTAAGCTAGAAACACATGAAACAAAATGAAAAACCACTTGCATTTATTAGGGTTTGTTCACCCAGAGTTTGAATGTTGATTGGCTCTGATGGTGTGTTGGGAGAAGGAAATGAATGCTTGAAATATTGACCTCCTCCTCAGTAGAAAAATGGAATAACCAGAGATGCTCTGTGGAGAAGGGCAGTGATGTACAGTGGTGTTAAACAAAGCTGCTTGGATTGGTCCTTGGAGGTCAGGAAGGGTTCAAGGGAAAAAAACACCTGTGTGGGTTGGGTTTGTGTCCAACTCTCTTAGATTTGGCTGTGGGATTTGTGTTTTGCTTTTTGTTTTACCACCCTCAAATGACAAATGATGAGAGGTGTTAGGATCTATTGTTTTGAACTGAGATTTCTAAATCTGCAGAAGGAATTATCTCCTGGATATTGTGTCAGACTCAGGACAGTATAACATTCTGGCTGATGTGTTAAGTGTTTCATCTCTGATCAGGATGTCACATCTACTGCAGCAAGCACATATCTTCTGGGTTTGAATACGTGTGAATCCCTGATAATGCTACAAGGGAATAAGTGGAGGAGAACCCGTGTTAAGTGACATCTCAGTTCTGCCTCTCACTTAGTTAAAGCCAATAATAGGCTGAATAAGGAACAGATGTAAGCTCAGATATGCTGTGTAAGTACTTTCAGTGCTTATTCAGTGGTGCCAGGGAATATGGGAAAGCTCTGGGAGATCTGAATAATACCCATGCAGGTTAGCTGCTATCATATCCTGGTATCAGATCTCCAGAACAGCACTGGGAGCAGAACAAGGACAGAGCTCTTCTATCCTTGAAGACTTCAGAATTTCAGTCTTCCAGTGCTGATGCACCATTTGCACTGAAGGGTTTAGAATTTCTTTGTGTGTGAAAAGTAGAAAAAACTCATCCAAACTCCCAGAGACTTGGAGCCTTCTCCCATTCCTGTCCCAGAACTGACAGGATATTGGGATAACAGAATTTATCTTGACACAATTGCTAATGTGAAAAAAATGGTACCACTCAAAATACAGATCCATGTCTCAGAACTGGAACTGCTTTCCCACATCTTCCATTAAATGTTTCAGTGCTTTAAATACAGGCCTGAAGATACAGGCTGGGGGAGAAAGACATGAAATTTTATTTGGTAAGTCTTTTTTTTTTTTACTTGAACAAAAGGGTCTAGGAAACACTGAGAAAGGGGAACTGCTTTTCCTCTGAAGATTAGAGAAATCAGCATTTTTTAAAGCAATCCATCTTGCCACGCTGTAAAACCCCCAGTGCCTTTCAATGGAAAGGACTGGAACTCACAGGGTTTTATTTTAGGATGTGCTATTCCAGTAGTCTGCCTGCTATTATTGAAGTACAGACCTGACCAGTGCTGAATCTTTCCCTTCTTTTTTAAAGACAGTCGAGGAGTGAATTTTCTGGGGCATATCTGAAGAATCTAAGTAGAGAAACTGTCACTGTATTGCCTTCTGAAACATCAAATGCTCCTGACCAGGAATTGCTCTTACAGAACCTTGGAATACAGAACCTTTGAAGGTTTCTTCCAACATGACCTATCCCACATCCCAATTAAAAAAACCAAAATCACTTGGTGATCCTGCCTGGGAGCCCCCTTCCCCCTCTCTGACAATTTTCTTTTTGCAGGTGTGGACATTAGAAAGTACTGACTCTGTAGGAGCAAAATTTCTGTGCTAACCTGAAAATCCAGCCTTGCTTGTGATATTCAGGATTTCCTCATTTATCATAATTCTAGGTGAGATGTGCAGAACATCTGAACCTCTACTCTGTCTTAACAGATCACTTGGATTTCTAAAAATATGCTGGAATTCAGAATACATTGAGTTCACATTACCCTGCTCCCCTGTGAATAGACACAAAGGCTGTTTCATGTGAAGAAGGCCCTTGCTCTGAGTTTGTCTTTAGGGTTTGCATTCCAGTTGGATTGCTGCTAAACAGTCCTTCCTTTTTTTTTGTTCAGGCCTGGGAGGGAGGCTTGTTGGTAAGTTTAGCAATAGCTGTGTAAGCTTTATTTTTACTTAGCTGTGTTATTTTGTTCTTATGACTGCTACAATCTCCTGCCATCTGGGGGCTTCTGGACCTGCTTCAATAAATCCTATTCGCTTTTCCTGTTGCTCTGAGGATTTTTGCAGAGGGAAGGGGAAGTGGATGGTTTATGCAGTGGACTCCAGGCTGCTGAAGGAGCCTTAGACATATTTTACTTGTTTATTCTTATGTAAAATTGTCATGGTAAGCTGCACAGATGACATCACCAGACACTGCAGTGCAGGGAGATTTCCAGGAGAACCTCTTGTGTGCTGTGGTCATGAGCTTCTGGAAAATTCTTGCAGCAGAGGCCTTTCTTGAAAAAGTCACCTCTTTCCACTTACACAATGCATGTGTGGCTTTTGTAAAGTGCTTGCATTGTTCTTAGGAGTCCTTATTTATAAGTTTCTGTGTGAAGCCCCAGTGTTTTACACAGCAATTTTCTCTCCCAAGAGACTGTGAAACGACTCAGCCCAGCAGCCCTCTGTGATTCCAGCATCTGTATTTAGGATGTGTGAGATGCAACATTTCATTTTACCTTTTGGTTTATAGACTTATTTTCACTTGGCACATTACTCATCCCTCCTCCTCTGTAAACACACCACTGGTGTAGATTTCCTCAGACCAGTTTTAATTCTCTTTGCTCTTTTGCCCTGCTGATGGTCCTGCTCAGTATTCTGTGGCCTTATGGCCACCTTTGGTCTAGCTGGCACATGGTCATTATATCAGCAATTCTCACTTTCCAAATTGCCCTGTTTAATAATAGTGATTTTGAGATTCAGCATTGTCAACTTTGACTGTTCCCTTGACCTCCTTATTTTCCTGGGAGGTTACTGGGAATAGCTGTATAATGGGAGAATATATTAAAAGAAATGCAAGTGGCATTTATTACTCCTCTGATGAAGCTTCATTTGTAAATGCTGGTTAATGGGGATGTAGCTGCTGTCCAATGTGCTCTCAGTTAGCTGGTGCAGTGCATGCCAAACAGATCTGTGCCTTTCCTGCTGCACTGCAAAATAACTCACATTTGCTCTCAGGAGTGAGAAACAAGCTGTCCTCACCCCTTTAGAGTAATAACCCATTCAGTATGCAGGTGGATTAGTTCAAGAGGTTGGGTTAAAGAAACCTTTTTGTAATAAGAAATAACCCTACTAGGTACATAATTAACTTCTGCTTTTTTTTTAATGACTTTAATCCCAGTGTTTAGTCTTTTGGGCTTTTTTTTTTTTTNGGCGTTCTCTAAGTGCTCTTGCAACCTTCTGATGTGGTGCTGATGCCCTCTTAGACAGCCACAAGCGACACAGCTTCAGCTTCTTCAGCAGGTCCACAAGAATGATAAACAGCAGCCAGGTGTACTGATTCCTAATGGGAAATACTAACTGAATGGAAGTGAGTGTTCCACAGTTGATGGCAAGGCCAGATCCCAGATCTGGAGTTCTCTGTTTGGCTTCATGCTTCTCTTTGGAGCAATTAATCATCTAATTGAGCTCTTGTTTCTTGTCTGAAAAAGCTACCCTTTGCACAGCTCTAACCAAAACAATTTCAGAAATCTTATTAGGAGCATCAGATTTATGTCACCTTATATTTGGACCTCAAATATTACTTGAACATGTCTCCTTTTTTTCAGTGGCAGAGAAGCAGGTGATTGCAGAATTGAGCACCCCATGAAGATCTGTCTTCCATCAGTCTGTGTAACTCTTTAAGATTATCCTCTCTTGCTTACCCAGCACCTGCACATGACATGCAAAGGGACCCCAATCCCTTTGTCCTTTGTGTGTTCATGATCATACTGAAATCATCTACAAACAGGTTTCACTGTTTGTGTAGGGCCAGAGAATCAATAATTGATCACAAGTCCAGAGATGCCTGCCAATGGTCTGTTTATAAATCCAGTTCATATTGCATGAAGTCCTTGGGGATAAAAGAGTTTTGTACATGCAAATATTCACTTTTCTTCTAAGTGGGGTAAAGCTGTTTCCACCTCAAAAGATGAAAACCCTGGGAGTGTTGGTGGAATTGAGCCCATCTTTTAATGATCCTCTCAGCAGAGTTGCCAGGCTGACAATTGATTATCTGTGAACAGCGTTGTGCCACGTTACCCCTCTCCCAGATAGATTGCTTACCCATGCCTTTAGCAACACCCTGGCTGAATTAATTCAACTGTCCCTGGAGTGCTTCCAGCAGAGACAATTCACTGGTAACAACTAAGTAAAAGCTTCCCTTCCAGGGTTTTAACCCAGGATTTTAACTGGCAGGTTGTGCTCTCCCTGGGGTACGTCACGGTGGCAGTTGTATCCTGGGCTGCACCCAAAGAGTGTGGAAAGGTCCAGGGAGGGGACTCTGCTCTGGTGAGACCCCACCTGGAGTGTAGCATCCAGCTCTGGTTGCAGCTTGGTTGCTGGGCTGATTTTATAAAGGTGGAGCAGCATTCCCTTCAAGCTGTTTATCCCACCCTGTCCATGGCTCTGGAAGCCAGGGCTGGCTGGTTACTGGTGCTGCACAAAGACTCAGCATGGCTGTGGCTGGCTTGAACTCTTGCTTGCATTCAGGTAACTTCAGTGAGCTCTTTGTTATTACTGTCCTAAGCTCTGTCTCTGCCTATAACTAATATGACCTGAAGGCAGTGCACCTGTTGGGAAAACCTTCATTGTTTCACAAGGAGAAAGCCAGAAAAAACAGCTTCTCCTCAGAACACGTTTCCCTTCAAGAAGGCTGGGATTAGATCCAGCTTTCAAACTTTATGGATAATGCTCCTGTCTGATTTGTCATTTGTATCTCTGCCATTTCTATTGGCAGAGCATCAGGTCTGAAAGAGCCTCTGACCCAAAAAAATGCATGAATTATTTAAGATGTGAGCTAATTTTCTTCAGGCATTGTAATAGATCAAAACACGATAGCAGCACAGAGGGCTGTTTTCTGGAATTCCATTCAAGTATCCTTTAAACATTTTAAATATATTTGCATTATGGTCAATTGAAAGGAGCTGAAACAATGCTAATAGTGGATTTCTTATTACTAATGCTTTTAAAGTTCCTAGATTTGTGCTTTATGCTTGAGGGTAAAGCCCCACCTCTAACTAATGAGAGCTAAGAAGAAGCTTCCCTGTGGGCAGATTATTCCATAACTGCTGCATGGCTGCTGGCTAGTCTCCCCAGCTCAGGAAGGGCTAACATCCTGCCAAAGTCTCCTCTAACCTCTTCCCTCAGGGCATTGTTTATTAATTCAGACAAAAACCTCTGAGAATAACGCAAAGCAAAGCTGCCCCTTGAACACCACAGCCTTTGTTCCATGCCCTCTGCTTTATCTCCTCTGCAGCTGTAGGGGAAGGCTCTTTAGTGCATGTTCATCTCAGTCTCTCCAGGTTTTATTTGAGTGTCAACCATTCCCTTTCCATCTGGATCTCCAAACTGCAGGGCTGGTCTTGGCTGAAGTGGGCAGGATCCTGGACAGACAGCCCCTCCATCTGGGCTAATACACCAATCTCAGTGTTTCTTTTTTAATTATCAGCCATAATAATGAAATGAATGCAATAATGTGGGCATGAAATTGCTTCAGAGATGCTTCAGCAAAAGGAGGAATGTCTCTGTGTATCCAAAGCCTTGTTCAGAGCCATTGTCACCCGTGGCTGTGACAAATGCACTTGGTGGCCCAGCACTCCATGCCATGGGAGCAGCATGGTTGCTCTTCCAACCCACAAACACAATGCCTAGAAACCTATTTTCATACCATTTTTTGAATGTATTGCTTGACATGCAGCTTGTCTCCAACTAGGGTTCATGTTTATAACAGCTGCTCATTTCTAAAACAATAAAGAAAAAGAGAGCTTTCTAATTTAATTATATAAATAAGCTAATTTTTTTATAAGGGCTACTTCAAATCTCTAACAGAAAAATCTTTACAGACTGCATGTGATTTATTTTTAAAACAAAGGGGACATTAAATACATTTTTTCCTATTTTTTTTTTTTATTTTGGAAAACTTAAGTCAGTAATTGGCTCTTTAATAGAGCTGAAACTGCTGATTTTTAACCTGATTTCAAAGCATGTTTGAATACAGAGAGCAATTCAGAAATTCTTGTGAGCAGCAGTTTTAGTAGCTGCCATAGCAACAAGTAGAGTATCCAAGCCCTTGCTCCCCTTTGGGGGCTGAAAATTCCTGGAAAGGACAAGATCTGCAGACATTTCCAGTGAGTTTTGCAAACACAACTTGCACTGGGACAATCCCTGGGAGAGCAATTCCAGTTTTAACCTGGAAATCAGGGAGACATCAGGCATCTAGAGATGGCAGCACTAACTGAGAATAGCAGGGAAACTTGGAAACATTAAGTGTTATATGGGTTTTAATGCAATTTGTGTAGTTTTCATGGAACGATCTGCATAATTTCTAGTGTCTCCTGGTTTAGTTTTGTCTGTATGTTCTTGTCTCTTCTGTCTGTGCATTTTGGAAGCCTTCACCTCCATTCTGTCACCTGTGCCAAGAAATCAGGAGTTTTATCTTATTAATGCTGTCACTGCCATGTTGCTCTGCTCTTTCAATAATGCAGGAAAGACTGAGGGTAGAGCTCTGAACAAGCTGCACATTTTGAAGAGAAGAGTTTGAGATGTTCTGCTGACCTCTGAACTTCTTCAGGCTCCTGGAAGCCAAACAGAGCTGAATTTCAGAGCTGTCCTTATCTTAACAATAAGCCAAATCAGAACTCGAGATCTTAATTAACATTTCTACATTTCGAGTTACTTTTGTGAACACAATAGAGCTGATTATTACTGAAAGCCTCCTCAAAGAAGTTAAATTAATCTGATAAATCAATGTGGCCAATGCAGATAAGTCTGGTGGAGTATTTTCAAACTGCACCAGGATCTGTCAAAAAGAATAATGAATGTATCAGATTTTCAAAAGTACACATTTTGGAGGCAGGGAGGAGTAAGATAAATGACACACACTAACTTCATTAACTTGCATGCTGGGTAACATGAGGCTGCAAATATGAAATTAAACTAAGCCTGCAGAAGCAACTTGAAGACAATAATGGAGAATGCAGAAAATGCTGTGAGTGACAACTCCAGAAAGAGATGGCAAATAAGGGGAAGGGATGTATGGGAGCAATGGTGTGGCATTGGTGCTCCTTCAGCATAATAATAATAAAAATAAAAATATAAAAATAAAAAAAATATTTAAATAATAGCCTTGCTGTGAATGAAATTCCCTCCCCTGTCTCATCCAAGCATGTTGAAGATCACTTGGTAGTAAATTCATCATAAACTGAGGAATTTCAAAGGCCTCAGATTGTGGCTACTGCAGAAGGTTACAAAGTGAGTAAACAGGCCTGCTTCATGCTCTAGCAAGCACTGGAGATTCCAGGGAAGGTTCTTACCACTTTAGGGGAAAACTTGGCATCTTATTCTTGTTGAGGATCATCTTTTCACCATGCCAGGACTCTGCTGATAGGTGGTTTTGGATTCCAGTGATAGGTGAGTGGAAATGTGAGATAGACCAGCTATGTTTATCAGAAAGTGGAAGTGATGAGTTCCCATTGTTGCAAAAGACATTATTTCTCTTTCTTATGTATGAAGCCACAGAAGTAAAGAGAGGAGGGTTATGTACACAGAAGTGTAAAAAAAATACCTAAATGAGCCTAACCTGAAATTAAGAGGGAGAAAGAGGGTATACTTGGAGCCAAGAAAAAAAAGGAAATTGCAGGGTGTTAGAGGAAAGCTGGAGTTACCCTCCCAACAAGCTCTGACTTGAGGGTTGAGTCCCTGACCTCCACTAGCAACAAATGTCAGGCCAGAGTGGCCTTTTCAATATTCTCATAAGCCTTTCTGACATTAAAGGATGGCAGATAGGCTGAAAAGGACTTAAATTAACACGGGAGGTGCCATTTGCTCAGAGTGCTGGCCCTGTGCATCATTTGGGGCACTATTCCAGATTCCCCCTGCTGGACCACACATCTCTCAGCTCCTGCCCACAGCAGCCTCCTCCTCCTTGGCCTGCAGGAGTGCTTGTGTGATTTATAACAGATAAATGTAGTCAGATTTGAATATTTGTTCAGTTTTTATTCTTGGTCGATTTTGTGACCCCACAGACTCTCAGCTTCCAGTTGAACTTGGAGCAGGGAGTATCAGAAATCTCACAAGAGTCTCAAGACAGCCAGTCCAAAGTATTTGTGTTTGGACCAGATTAACATCCACATAAACCTTTGGGAAGGCAGCTCTCACTGTTCCCTTAGGATCCAACCAACCATGCCTGCTAGCTTTGTGGAATATTCTGGTGATTTAGGAAAACATAAAGTATTTCAGAGGAACCTCAGGAACTTTTGCACAGAGCAATCCTCAGACTTGGATCTGAATGAGATGAAACTGCATCCTCTGCAAGGCGTGCTCATGTTTCTCCCTCTTGAGTTAGGGGACAGGGAATGAGAACAGGTAACTTGTTTACAAGGTTTTTTTCTCTTTCAACTCTCTGAGCAATTTATATCACCTTTTTTATAGGAGATGCTGAGACAGACTTGCCAGCTTGAGTTGAAAGATAAAATAAAACAGATGAAGGGGGTGGAGGGAGGAAAGTGTTCCAGTTTTTTTTTTTTCCAGTTCTGTACAATGATATAAAAAGTGGGTTATGAACTAAAATATTGAATCACAATTCTTCAGGCAGTTTTATACTTAAATCATAGTCTTGTCAAGTCTGTGTTTGATATGGTTTAATTAATGCTTCCCTTATGTTGTGTTTGATTTTGATGTGTGTGTGATAGATTCCCACAACCCCAGGTGATCAAAACCAGGCATTTGTCAGTGTCAGAGCCTGTGCTGAAGCCTCTGTGCACACCCTGGATGAGGAAGGTGGTGTTGGGTTATTAGAGGAACGTGAAGCAGCTATTAAGAAATCACCTACAGTAAATGAAGCCAATCCTGTTTTCATTAGGCTGCACAGAAACCAGGATCAAATGAGTTTGGCAGGGAAGTCAAACTGAGTATGACATGCCCCGCAACGGCAGAGGGCTCTTCACAGCCTGTAGCTTTGCATTTGTTAGCAAGGTTTGCTCACTCTTCCAGTGCAAAACCCTCATTTTCAGCAATCACTGACTGAAGGTCCTTGTTTTTAGTGAGACAATGTTTGCAAACACCTTTATTATTTGAGACAATCCAAAAGGAAGGAAAGGAGATGGAGCATGTAATTGTTCTCTTAGGGCTGGTGGTGGGATGCTGTTTACTGCACAAGTAGTTAGGAAGGGAGCTCAGAAGTCTTGTGGTTGGGATTTGCTCACAGATGGAACTGGCAGTGACAGCAGAGCCTGGGATGAGCTTCAGCCAGCAATGGCTCTTTTTCTCCTGTTTCCCTGGGTAACCTCCTCAATCACTTAGGATGCACCATGGTATGTCACCTTCCGCTCCTGGCTCGCTCCTTGTGATGTTTCAAGCACCCTCAATGCTCTTAATTTCCTTAAGTGTGAAGGAAAGTAATACCTGGTATCTGTAAGGTAGTGCTTGATGGGATAAAGTGCTTTGATAAGCTCTTAATTATGAGGATTCTTATAATTTGTTGACTTCCCTTCCCAGCAATAGTGGGATGTTTCTACCACGAGGCCTTCTCAGCACTGTCATTTGACATAATTCTGCTGATTTCATTAACTTTCACTGTTGTTTTTTTTTTTTTTTTTTGCAAGTTGATCACAATGATTGATTGACTGGGAAAATAGGTTTTATCATCCTTAGTCTCCAAATTGAATAGTTGTAGCAGTTGGATTAGATTAATCCTGGCAGTATCCTCCTTTGGCTGATTTCCACTGCTGAACAGAGCCGCCTCCTCTGTCCCCCTCTGCTCCCCTGTGAATTAGGGGATTAAGAGAAGAGGTGCTTTAGCTTAGCCCTTGATTGACACGTGGTTATGCAAATTGTGAAGGAAACCATGAGATTCCTGCAATCTAGCTGGAATATTGGAGATGTTTTCAACATGAGAGCGTAACAAAACCAGCAACGCACAGTGAAAGCAAGGCCCTCTTACAGGAAATTCATGATCTTGAGCCCATTTTCAACTCCTGAAATGTTGTAACCTTGAGATCCGTGTGCCCCTTGAGCAGTGGAGGGAAAGGAGTGTGTTTTGAACAGGCAGGAGGCAGTAACTCGTGTGATGTCTCTGAGTGTTAGATAAACTCTCTCATTTCCACACAGACATAGGAGGTGAAAGACAGAACAAAATGGCTCTGTCGTCTACCACGGGCTGCAAGGGAGACTCAGTGTGTGATTAAATAATGAATAAAATAGCATTGCAAATGATAATGTTATATTGTAAATAATTCCATTTGTTTACCCTACTATGGCATTGAAGTTCATCTCCCTTGGAGACTTTTCTGACTTTTGATGCTGTTTTGCTTTGCATATGCTTGGTTCTTTTTTTTTTTTTTTTCTTGCTTTCCACAAAATCTTCATAAAGGTTCAGGAACTGACAGGACTAAGTGAATAATTCACAGCAAACACATTTTTGGATGAATTTAGCATCTTTATTTCTGTAAAAAATAGCCCTACACACATTCTGTATGTTTTGCACTAATTTATTGTTAAATCAGTTTTAAGTATGAATTCCCTTCAAACCACTATCAATCCTTCTATTTTTATGAATAGAATATAAACTCTACTTTGGAAATAGCTGGGTTTAGAAATGAGTTTATTTGTGACTGGAGAAATGTGTATTGCTTTTGTTTCCTGCATGGATGGCTACAGTATTGCTACTGGTACAAATATGTTCCAACATAATATTTGGCAATGTGAATCTCAATTTTTAAGTTCATTTTTTAAATTCATATTTAAACTACTCAAGTTTGATCTCTCAAATGCTTTAGAAAGCAAACACAAGGCAATCAAAATACATCTTCTATGTTTTCCTCTAGAGAAATCATATGGAGGAATGCATTTTAAGGAAGAAATAGTGCAATGTTACTATTAATATTATTAGCTTGCCTTCTACCTTGGAGAGCAGTATTTTTTTTTTTTTTTTGGAGGTATCTGCTGCATAAAAATACAAAATTATTCTTTCAGTGGTTGAAGGGTGTGGGCATGTATATTGTGGTTGTAGATCCAGACTAACATTTACCCCTGAATATTAATTCAAAGCTAAGAATTAAGTGCATGTAGGGGATGTTGAGTGATGCAATGCATTTTAATGGGAAGTATCTCAGAAATCCCTTTTATTTACTGTAGGTATCTCTGTATGTATCTGTGTGAATCTGAAAGATGTAAAGTCAGGTCAAAGTATCTGATCTATCTCCAGACAGTGCCACTGGTCTAACAGCAGCTGCATCCCTTCACCTGTCTGACAAAATTGGGATAAGGACACCTGAATGAAGTTCCATGAGATCCATGGATGGGAAGTGCTGAAGGGAAAACTTTGCAGTATAAAATTTATCTTTGCACAGAGCCTCATGGTGTTCCTGGGCATGTATTTGATTAAGTACCACTGTTGTGACTTAAACAGACACCTGAGGTTTCTGTTTTGGTTTTTTTAGGTGCCACCAGAAGATGCATATCCTACCTGAGAAAGCCAGGATTTTCCTAAAGTCATAAAAAAGAAGGAAAAAAATCCCCAAGTGGCAATGAAGGATGATGCAAGACAAATCAAACCTCTCTTTTGGGCAGAGACAAAAGTTTATGAGATGTTTGCATTGATCCTCACCTGGAAGTTCTGTGTTTGGAAGTTTTGAAGGTTTGGGGGAGAACTCAAGTACACCAGTGAAGGTGGGTTTGGTTTCCTCATAGGAATTTTGGGTTGAGTAGATGCTACGACCTGAGCTGTTCTCAGGCACATCTGATGGGGCTTTGAGCAACCCCACCTGGGGAGAGCCATCCCCACCCACGGCAGGGGTGGAATGAGGACATCTCCAAGGTCCCTTCCAACCCAGACTGTTCTGGGGTTCTGTGATTCTGTGAAGCTGTGTACTTCCTGCAGCTCAGATGCCCTTGGAATTCCTGGCTCCGGAGCCCTTGGCATGGCATCGCCCGCGGTGTTTTGTTTCCAAGCCCAGAAGGATGAGACTTGTGTAAAGAGCTGCTGATTTGCTCTGCTCTGAGTACACAGGCTGAAGCCTCCACACGCACAGAGACCTCAGTATCAACGTCAAGATGTGAAGGTAGAAGTAGTTTTTTGTTTGTGTTTATTCCTGTATGAAACTTTTTGAGTAACAATTAAAGGAGGGCTCTGAGATGAGCTGAATAATGGTGAAACAAAGGTACCTGCAGCGTGCTGCCTGCTCCCCTGTTGTCTTAGAGCAGCGTCTGCTGGGTACTGTGGCAGGGAAATCTCCTCCTCATTTCCATTTCAAACTCTGCCTGCTCTGAGATGAGGATAATCAGTCCCTCACTGCAGTTGTGCACTGCAGCATCTTTCCCTCCTGCTCCCTCTCCCGGGGCTCGCTCCTTTGCTGGCCCAGCTGTTTGTGGCTCTCTGCTTCCCAGCTGACTCCGAGGCACTGGAGCTCTGTGGGAGCTCTCCAGCGTGCTCACATTCACGGGCACTTATGTGGCTTTTCTGCTCACACATCTGCGCTTAAGGAATGGAAATTAATGTCACTTGCATAGAGATTTCTTTCAGTGATCTTTTGCAAGCATCGCCCCGTACTGTATCTCTTTGTTTGGATGGGATTGCAGAGGAGGATTTGTAAATCCATGCTCTTGGTGCATCATTAATGCCCTTTCTAGGAGAGCATTCTCAAAGCCCAGGGAGTCAGTCATACCAACAGCAAGCTCTTCAACCCAACTGATTGTCCTGTCTAATCTTTGGCAAGTATTTTTGCTAAAAGCAGGGAGGAATCTGTACGGGAGTTGGAACTAAACCCCCATCTCCTACATCCCACTTGGCATCGGGATCACAAGCCCACAACTGCTGCTTTATTCATTGTTATGTGAACCTGACAGATCTACCAAACTCTGCTCTCCAAAATCAGGCAAGAAGACATCAGGGAGGAAACTATTGGGGTCTAGAAATCAGAGACACCATAAATTAACATCAGAAAGATGCAGGGCCTGAGATTTGATATGTATTTTTGCCAAGAGTTGTATCCCTCACACGGATGTGATGGGTGGGAACAGACTGGGATGACAGACTGCAGGTCCAGTGCTGTTTTAGAGGTCAGGTTCCTCTTGCCATCCTCACCAAACCCCAGAAAAGAAAGTGAATGGAAGAAACTCAGTGTTAGAAGGGCAGTCAGGGTACATCTCAATCACATAATCAATAGGATATTTGACAGCTTTATTCATCTTTTATCACCCACAAGTTAAGGATAACAAAATGTCCGAGGCAGCCATTACCAAACAGCTCAGGGTTTGCATGGAAGAAGCCCATTAAGCAGGAAGAGCTGTTACTCCTGCAATAAATATGTGACACAGGAGAGCAGGTAAGAAAGAGACTGGGGCTAGAAAAAGTGATTTAGTCAAATGTGTCAGGTCACAGTGACAAAGGTTAACAGGCTGTCACATGGCACATGCCCACAGCCACCGAGTTTTGCAACTATTAACACCTCCCTCTGCCATGAGGTACAATAACCAGAGATGCCTTAATGATCTTACATATGAAGGAATATGTAAAGCAGCTTAAGTCTCATTCTCTAGCTATTACAAGCTTGATCTCCTAGAATTAGACAGAAACTTTAATCGCTCTCTCACTGCTGTGCTTTGCGAGCTCACGCGTGAATTTCTTCCTTGCCAGGGATTAATGTTGCTGTTTGGTGACATCCCATTGAAAGAGTGGACAAGGAAGAACAAGAAATATATCTGTGCACAGACTGTAATTCTCCTTCCTGAGCACTGCCCAGCAGGCCAGGCACCTATTGACAGAGCTGGCTTAGGTCAGAGCTTGCCAGAGAAACACTTAACATCCATCTGAGAACAGCAAGGCAAGCTGGATCTACCGTGGCTATAAGCTGTCACTCAAAAGTATTTCTGCCTTCAAAGTCCGTTTTCAAGCATCAGGAGCAGACACCTTCCTGCACAGGGAGACGGCAGCCAGGAACGACCCTCTGTGGGATAGCCAGGCAGAATCCCAAGGAAGAGCAGGCAGCATGGGAAGGAAGGGTGACGGCACATCCCACCGGGCCCAGAATGCGTCTTGGTGCTTTCACTGGATGTGAGGGACCAACCTCCGCTGGCCCAGCGCCCCTGAATGCCCCCAGGTGCCGCCTGTTGTCTAATCACGGCCGGGCAGGGGTGCCCCTGCCCGTCCTCCTGGCCGAGGGCTCGGGTGTCCCATTTCCCACGGGTAGCTGGTGGCTGCAGCCCCCCTGGCCGTCAAGCCGGGAGTGATGGCCAGCACAGCCCCGCTGCGGCCACCCCAGCGCTGGAAGGGCTTCCTCAGCCGCCTGCCGCAGGAGGGACGGGCACCCGGCAGAGCCGGCCGCCGGGCGATGGTGAGAGGCGCTGCCGGGGGCGGGGGG
>VZRH01002955.1:0-13498 GCA_013397555.1 Urocynchramus pylzowi
AAGTTTTTCCGCCGGGAGGGAGGCGCTGGCGCGGCGGAGCCGGCGAGGAGGCGGGGAGGGATGCTCGGGCAGCGCGGTGCCGCCTCGTCTGCCGGCTGGGACGTGCGAGCGGGGATGCGAGCGGCGGCTCGCCCGCAGGAGCCGCGCTTCGGGGCCGTGCGCGGGGATTTAACACTTCCACAGCCGGGCACGGGCAACTTGGAGCCGTAGTGAGCATCTCCGAGCCGTGCTGGGAATGAACGTGAGACTCCGCTTCCTTTCTATTTGTGTCTGTGTGTGTGTGTCTGTGTGTGTGAGACTCTCGAGCAGGGTTTTCTCGCCATCCACCTCTGCGTGCCAGCCGGGAAGGGGCAACTTGAACCAGCTGTCCCCTCTTGGTTTAATATTTACAGCCCGAATAAATATTTTGTTGCCCTTCTACCTTTTTCTCGACGCCTTCTTGTAGTGTAGATGATTAATCAGGGAGGTTAGTGGCCAATTAGGCATAACCTTGTAGAGAAATAATTATGTGAGGATATATGGGGTTTGACTAGTGATGTGATACAGAATACACCCAGATCTTGGTAGCTGCTTCCCCATGTGTGCAAATTCAGTGTGTTCTTGATTTTGAATGGAAAGAAAAGTGTGATGACAAATATGTTACTTCCAGGGGAAGACTATTATTTTCCTTGCCAGTGAAATACATAGCAGCTTCAAAGTAAAATGTGCATGTGTGGGGATATAGAGAGGGGTTCTCTTTTTCTGGTCAGTCACTAAATGTTTTTCTCCCTTTTAAATATGGTCTTTCTAGTGGTGCTGGTAGCTTTGAATGTTTGGTTTGCAGAATGAATTTCATTTCAGTGCCCTCAGAGTCTTGAGAGAAGAAGTGCACTGCTGTTTCTTCTGAGGCTGGTTGTTTCAACTGATCTTGTTAAATAATGCTATTATTAAACGATGGCAAATTGAAGCAAATGTGTTTTTCATTGCCCACAAGTTGTGTTTCTGAGCTAAATTTCTTTTTATGGCTGGAGAGGCTCTTGCACTGCAGTATTACAATACAGCCATATTAAAAAGGTCCTTGGAGCAAATAACCCTCTAATGCTGCAGCTATGCTTTCAGTAGACTTCAGTAGTTCTGTGGGAAGTGATTATGTTGGATTTAAGGAATCTGGGCTGAATTGATTGTGCTTTTTTAATTGTGGTGTTAAACTGCTTGTAGACGTTCATGTGAGTAGTAAATCTAAAGAAGCAAAGCTCCAAACCCAAGGCTTTATTTGTGATGAATTTTTTTTTTTTTGCAACAGGTTTTTCTGGTTTTTTTTTGTTTTGTTTTTTTGGGGTTTTTTTCCTTCTTTCCTTCCTTATCCCTTCAATTGGCAGAGAGGTCTCCAGCTTTAATGCCTTTCCTTGACCAAGCAGAGTGCAGTGGTAGATGAAACCATCATTCTCCTCTGTGTATGGTTTACTCTATCTCTGATGCTGCAAGGAATGAAGGCAAGTAAGACTAGAGATAAAAGGGAAAGAAGATTCCTGAGGTTGATGGTGTTGGCAAACTGATTGATCAGGGTTTGCTCTGAGGAACCCCACTAGGTTTCAGGTGGTTTCTTTGGGATGTCCTGCTGAAAGCACAGTCAGCACCTATCCTTCAGTGATTTCACACCAAATTCTCTGCTGTGCGCTTGGCAGGTGTGAAAGGCAGACATGGAACTAAGCTTCTCGTGTCAATATTTGGTGCTAAAAGATTAGTTTTGAGCAGAAGACAAGCAGTTTGGTTATTTCTCTTTAACTACAGCTCTTCATTACTGCATTTTGTTTGAGCTAGTAAACAAACACATAGCTCTTAAAACTGAATTAAGTGTATAAACTGCTTGAACCAGAGAGGGGAGACAGACTAATAAATAAAGAATAAAGCTATTGTGCCACTGACTGGCTGATTACAGCTTTGGCCTGATCACTCAAGCAGTGCTCCAAGCAAGCTCTCCATGCCCAGCACCCTTTTTTTCTGGATTGGAGGATGGGAATGCTGGGGGGGGATGTGGGGTGATGTCTGCTTGACTGACAGACACTTATTGCAGAGTGGCACCACTGCTCTATAATTTTGCCTCTGTAATGATTTTCTCCAGAGAGCTGACAGAGAATTAAAATGTTTATGGTCAGGTTTTCAGAAGGGTTCCTCAAGATGCAGAGAGGAGGGTAGGGAAGTCCATCCATTTTTAGATGTCACTAATCCCAAGTTTCTGTAGTTCCTGTAGTCATGCTAATTTTTATTGATTGTCATGGCAGTGGCTGTTTCAGAGCACAGGAGTGGAAACGTTTCCACTCCACACAGTGTAATCCTAAAAAGAAATCAAAGTGGGAAGGAAGGAGTGGCTGAAAGAGACATCTCACTCCAGTCTTTTCTTCAGGTTGTTCATGAAACCAAGGCAGTGGATAAACAGTTGTACACTTTTGAAATTCAATTTCAGTGGGAGGACTAAACTTTCCATCCTGTGTTTGCTGTAAATGCCATATAATCTTGACACCACTTATCATAAGGATGCAAACCTCAGAATTCTCCAGCTCAAGCCCATTTCTTCACTGGAGCAAAACCATGGGAGCAGAGGAGCCTGAGGTGGAGAGTGGGTGTCATTTCCCATGTGGATGTCAGCTGAGTGCAACAGGAACTGAGCTGGAGTCAAGGCTGGTACCCAGAATGGCAGTAGGTGAAAAAGTTGCCAGTGATTTCTGGTGATCAGCTCTGCCCTTATCAAACTCATGTGTGTGCTGCAGATCAGGAACAGCTCTGTGCTTCTTTAACCATCTGATGCTGACCTAAAAATCCCTTTGCAGATCCATCTGTGCTCATCAGGTGAGCCTCAGCCATGCTGGTGCCTGGTATTCACCCTCTGAATTTCCCCACTCTGTTCCATACCCTTCACTGGGCATGTTTGCTGCAGAAGCAGGATGCTGTTGGAGGTTTCCCATCCCCCTGTTCCATCCACACTTTGTCAAGGGAATTAAGTATGATGCTGCAGCCAGCCCAGTGTAGAGCTGACAAATAGTGACACCTCCTACAAGGGAAAAAGGAGGAGGGTTAGGATATTCAGGAGAGAATCCCAGAAAGGGTGTATTCCCTGTGTTTCCCATTTTTCTGACTGCAGCCTGTCTACAATTCCTCTCTTAGATTTTTTAAGGATGTCCTTCTGCTTTCAGAGCTCTAAAGAAGGAATAAGTGGTGTGTTTGTGGGTTTATGCTTAACCAGAGATGCAGGAGCAGGCTGGCAGTGAAAACAAGCCGGTCTCCACTGCTGCTAAGAGCTCTTGGAAGTGGGAATGAGGAGTATTCTTTTGAGTAACCTGGATAGCAGGTGGAAATGACCCTAAACACAGTGTCTATAAAACAGCGTGTTGGATAAAATGGTCCTATTACAGGAAGTGCAGAGGGCAAAATACCTAAGCAGTCTTGACAATCATTTTGGGATTGTTCTGCAAGAAAATCAAAGGCTTGTCAGTTTTTGCTTTTATGCACATAAATCACCTTTGCTCCTCCTGCTTCATAAAATGCACTGGGTCAGGACTTTTCTTGCCTCTACACTATTGTGAGTATTTACAGTAGAATACACATAGCACACAACAGGAGATTCATATTTCACAGCACTTTCATTTTTCATCAGTATGCCGAGTTAAAGAACCTCCAACTTCCCTTTAAAATAGCATGAAGATTTGCAAGCCAGTTAAAAGGAATGAGAATACATTCTGATATTCCTCTTTTATAACCACAGATTGATGCATTCAACAGCCAACTCCTTTGATTCTTCCAACATTTAAACATGAGTGACTTAGTGGAAAAAACACTATATGAATATTTACTCCTGTTTTAATGTAGCTGAGCCCTACTGAAGTCAAAGCAAGTACAGCTGGCTCCTCAAGCTGAGGATATGGCCCAGAAAAGGACTTTCCTAATTGGCAGGAGGCTGCTTTGGTACCATTCCTGGCAGGGCAATATTTTAGGAAAAAAAAGAAAAAAAAATAATCTTACTAACATCAGAGGGATTTCTCATTTGTAAAGTTAAATGCTCCTCAGTGAGAGGTGAGGGGATTACTCCAGCTCAGAGAGTGTTTTCCCTGACTAATATATCCAAAATGTATGTTGGGATTGCCCAGCACTGATAATTCACACACCTCTGGAGTGGAATACAGCAGCCATTCCAGGCTGGAAACATTATGCAGGAGGGGTTTAGGGAAGAGAAATGAAGAAAAACTAATCCAATTGAAACTGCAAGGGGAATTTAGGAAGCAGAATGCAATTATCCAAGTTGGATATTGGCCAGGACATGTTAGTTAACATTTTTACTCTGGTGGGATTTTCATGGGATCTTTAATGACGATGAATGGTCAGGGCTCTATTTTACATCTCATTTGAAAGCCTGAGCTTTCACTTCTTCATGAGGATGAAGTGAATGCTTTGCCTTCCTTCAAGATGAATTGCTTTAGTCAATCTGCTTTCCTCCCATAGGATCAGGGCTCTCTGGGCACACCTGCCTGGCAATTCCACCTGGCCATGGGTTTTCTTCACCCTGGGCTGCTGAGTCAGAAGGAAATCCCAACACTCAGCATTGCACATCAAAGCCCAATTCCAATTTAAAAGGTCTTCATGTGGAGAATATTCCCTACAGTTCAACTGGCCATGGCATAGAATCCCAGAATGGTTTGGGTTGGGAGGGACCTTAAAGATCAACTCATTCCAACCTCCTGCCATGGGCATAATTCCCTCCTTCCCTAAGCACCAGGCTGCCAGGTTTCTTCCCTATTTTATGAGGACTAATGGATGGAGGAATCATCTGTCAATAGTAAATGTGATAAATCTTATTGAAACTGGCATTCCAGGAGAAAGGGGTTGATGCATAAAATATTTTCTTCTCTATAGTCACTGTTTTCCATTTAGTTATCTGAACTTGAATACTTTCTGAAGCAAACAGGCACTTCTTCTCTGTACAAATTCAGTGTCTGGTTACAAATGTGTTTTTTATATTAGTGGTTTTTGGTATTCAGGCAAGGAAAACAGTAGGTTGGCAGTTTGCTTCTTGGGGGAAGAAGAGGCTTCCTCGTCCTTTGGAGGTTCAGGGCTGGTGTGTTTGGTATGATTCAGTCAAACATTGTTCTGGGAGCTCAGAGGATTGCTCTGTATCCATTGAATTACCTTTTAATCTGTTTATCAACATGCTCGCAGACTATCTTAGAGGTCATGAAGCAGTGGCAGATGCTGGGTGATGAAATTAGATATGCATCCAGACTTTACTGTATAATTTTGTTAACAAAAAGAGCAATGTAGTAGTAGATACTTCCCTCCCCTCACTTTCTTTTTCTACTGGAAAACCTTTCCTGAGATTTTGTTTTCCTGCAAGATCCAGTACAGGTAGGCTTTGCTTCTAACCCATACATGCCACTGATACTCATGTGCAACACAAATAATTAAAAGATAACAGGGTTAGTACTCTCCTCGTAGCAAAGATTTTTGCTGTTTATATAGGAATTTCTCCCAAAATTCTCATGGTAACATCAATGTCAATAATCTGAAATGCTGTTTCAAAAATCACTCAAAATATTCATAATGTATCAAGTGATAAATTTTGTATCCAAGGATTTTTCTTTCCATGTTTTTGTGTCTTTGTGGACAGTTTAGGTTGGTTTATGGTCTATGGAATGATGGGTAAAGCCAATATCTACATCCACTCATCCTGAATTTCTGGTTAAAACTAAAGAGCTGACCACTCTGACCTGCTATGGTGCATTTCCTACAGAATTTGTGGGATTTCACAGGGGTGGGTGCTGGGGAGAGTCTCACCACTCTGTTACTGTCAGACTTGCTTTAGCTTACAGGTGGATTTTAGTTATGCTCATGTCCTCTCAGGATGTGAATCAAAAACCCAACTCTGAGCTTTTCAAGAAAGTTCAGAACAAGTGGAATGTAATGTTAAAAGGAATCATGATCATTGTCCAAAAGCCTCAGAGGAAACCACTTTTCTCTTCTTTTAAAATAACAATGTCTTTGGTCCAAGGCTTCTTAGCTGTGCAAGGCTGGGTTTTGTCCCTCATAAACAAAGTGAATGTGCTTAGGGACCCCCCATGTAAATAAAGTGCCCATTCCATCTGCCTCTTGTAGCTTGACCCACAAAATCACAGCAAATGTTTCCACTGCATGAAAGAATTTGATGAATATATTATGTTGGCCAGGTGTAAAGCTGTGATCTGTGACATTTCATGCCTCATGTGGGCATTGTGCTGTCATGTGGCACAGTGGGCTGCATTAAAAGAGTCTTTGGGGATAAAGAGAGACAATATGGACAGAAGCTGTTGTTAGGCAAAATAAATTATAGAGTAGCTCATCCAGTGTGAGAAGGATTGGGAGTGATGTAGTTTCAAACATCGTTTTTTTCAGTAATTGTGCTGTTTGAATTGTGACCTACTTTAATAACATTCTATCGTTTTTAATATTTCTTTATTCATTACATTTTATACACACTCAGGTGGTTTACTGCAAGCTGTGTGGAAATTACAATGAAGGTCAAGTGCTCTCTGTGAGCATAACTTATTACTGAAAATATTAACTGTTGTCATTACTGTTTTCTAACATGAAATTTTATTTGTCTAGTGAATGAAGAGATGATGTTGGGCTTGTGTTAAAGTGTGTGATTACTGTCAGTAGACCAAAGTCCTTCCAGTCACAATTTTGAGATGTGCATGATCACTGAACAAGTCTCACTTTGAATTGATTTATTTTTCCCTACACTCTTAAGCTGGCACAGGCTCTTATGAGAAACATCTTTGAGATTAGGACTGGTTTATATAGATTTAACTTTTAGAAGCCTTCAGTAAGCTGAGGCTAAACTGAGATTTGCAACTTTACTGTTGAAATAACCATGCCTTCACTTGGCTTTGCAGCCTTTCAAATGAGCTTAAATTCATGCTTTAAATTATATTAGTTCAGTATTTTCCATGTGGAAAAGGCTTTGGCTCACTGGAGGTCTGTGTAGAGGTGGAGTAAAGCCTTAGTTAGGGCTGAGAGCAGGCTCTCCATGGCCAGTGCTGGGGTCAGTTAAATCACAGGTACTCCACAGTGGTTGTCCATAAAAAACACCTTCCAACTGTTGCCCTGTGGTTATTGGACATATAATTGTGAATTTTCACTGAGAGTTTGGAAAAATGGGATCAGAACATCACCTTCTCAAATCATATTCCCACTTTGGTAGAGGAGATATATTGCTTTTCTCAGAGCCATGGAAATCCATGGGAAAAAAGGGAAGCCTTGGAGCATCCCTGCTGTCCTTACACAACCTGACATGTGTGGGGTACCAGTGCAGAATTTCTTACCTATTATTGGAATAGAATAATTTTTTGTAATGGTCAGCTGTCCACAGTGTCTGAAGTGTTTCAGTTTTTATTATGCAGATTTGAGGTTCCTTTAGGAATCAATCAATCTGAAATGGGCAGAATGAAGACAGAAGAGTTGCAGTGAATATTCACCCTTTTGGCTGGAGCAGCAGATCAGAGATTTGAATTTGGGATTGAAGCTTTACCAGCTTTCTGATTGCATTATCAAAATTCTTGCCTGCTGGTTTGATGTGATGGACTTAGAGGTTTCCCTGGTCCAAGGCCAGGGACATCTCAATTTACAAGTCATGTGTATCTAATTTTCCTTCTGAGCTATGTAATTTGAATTCTCTACAGTTGTGTCTTCTAAGTACAATCTGGAAGAAAAATGGAGTAGGTAGGTAAATTTTCTGGACTGGTAAAGTTTCTGGACTGCTGTGCCGGATTTGGGTTGGACAGGTAAGTTAGGAAGGCAAGAAATTTTTTATAGAAACAAAAATGAGAGATTTTTAGCTGAATGCCTGTTTTCTGAGGGAAATCTTCACTAGACAAAGCTTTCATGTCAGCCCAGCATAAGAGAGGAACAGGAGAAAGTTAGCCCAGGAAACAGAAGACTTCTGATAAAGACTTATTAAACCCCTCTGGAGAGCTGAATAAGGAATTGAATTTCCATTTAATGAAGTGAAGGGTGTCACACAATGTGAGAGGCAGCAGACCCAAGTAGGACACCTCACACAGATGATCTTCTGTAGGAACGCTTAGTGCCTCGGGATGTTGAGGGTGCTAAAACCTAACACAGACCAAACAATCTCCTGGAAGAGTTTGTGGTGGAACTGAGGACCCAGACTGGGGGGTGACACTGCTTCTGCCATAGATATGCCAGGCTCACAAATGTTTTCTGGTGAATTATCTCAAGCTGTGTGTGCTCTTGTGCCTGCCAGGGAGCCAAGGTTGCTGCACATGGGGCCAGCCTCACTCTGCTCCCAGCCAGAAGGGATTTCTTACATGGAGGTGAGGAACTCAGCCAAAAGCCAGTGTGGAGCAGTTCATCTCTGCCCTGCTGTCACCCAGGCTTCTCTTGAGTCAAAGCTGTTTGAGTGTGGGACACAGCAGAAGTTGCTTTTAAGAGAAAGGCAGCAGTGCTGGAGGAGAGGTGCTATCTTCTAGCAAGGCACCCAGTATTGCAAACATGTCGAAAACTGAATTGGTTGTGCCTGATTTATTTTGCTGTAGTTTTAAGCAGTGGCTTTGGTTTAAGGCCTATTTCCCTTAATTGGTGATAGGTGCTCTACCCTTGGTGTTTGTAATGATCTCTCTGCTGGAGCTGCTTGTTCTTATCCAACACTTGTGTTGGATGTGTCTGTATCCATCTGCACCCAGCTCTAAAGCTTGTGAAGGGACCCAGCAGAATTTTAAATGTAAAATTTAAATTAAAAAAAAAAAAAAAAGTTTAGAAACCACTAGATTCCATTTAGGTCATGTTTGAAGCTTTGTTCCAAGCTCACGTGGAAACTCCATTTTTATTGGAAGTGGAGGACCTTGGGTAATTGCTTGACATGAGGAATTAGGGCTTAAAGAAGAGCACTAAATATCATGAGACTTGTGATAAAATCTTAAGCACTGTATAAGCCACTGAGGGCTGTCAGGTTGTAATTAGGTTTGATCATTATCAGCTTGAGCCAGATTTGCACAGGTTGCTGAGACATGAAGGCCACGTGCCCATTACCAATTCCATGAGCAGCTCAGAGCCCTTCCTCGAGGATGGTGGGCTGGGCTGACTGGCCATTTTCTTTATTTCCTTTGCATTTTTTGCCTCTTTCCTTCACAGGTTGCTTTGCACAAGCTTGGGTTATCTCGTGCCCAACCACAGGCCACCAGGAATTCCTCCCCTATGGAGAAGTGATCTGGGCTGAAAATCACTGTTGTTCCTGTTTGCCCAATTCCTTTTAATTCTGGAGATTGAGGAAGCAGCTTTAATTCTAAATGGTTGTCTTTGAAATAGGTTGTTTTTCTGTGGAAATGCTTGTCTGTTTTGGTAACTTTTTGTAAGGAAATCTTGAAGAAATTAATATTAATCTTAATATTGAAGGAAGAATGTCACCTTATGGAGGGCCCTAGGGTACATTTCTTAGTGGCAGGACCTGGAATAGAGTTTATTAATAATTCCACTTATTGCAGACTCTGTTGCCTTCAGATTACCATTTCAAGTGCAAATACACAGTGGAGATTACACATGGCAACATTTAAAAAGCAAAGTTCAGATGCTGTAATTGTGCAACGGAGTCATTTGGAATTATTTAATAAAAGAGGCATACAAAAGGGTTCCTTGCTCTAATTTCATTAATAATGTATTTTGCATTTGGCTGGAGACATTTGGCTGGCAGTTTTTCTTTCAGGGTGTTGTGGAACAAAGGAGTACCCCACTAAGATTTCCTCATTGGGGTCAGGCTGTACCTCATGGCAAGGAGATCACAGAGCCCTAATTTCAAAAATACAAACTCAGGAATGGAATAGCATTTTTAAGCTGTCAGCAAATAGAAACAGAGATGGGAGAAATTGTGATTTATGAAGGAAAATGGCATGTCCACTGAAGCTGGTTAATTTGGTATGTATTCTGATTTATTTTCCCTGTTTACTGAAGAATCAGTATGGACACACACACTCACTGCTGTGCCAAAGACACTCAGCAGTTTATGCCACAGCAGCCTCTTCTGCCAGGAAGATTTCTCTTCTAGTTGCAAACATAATATTTTACCTTGCAGATGTCACTGCTGGCTCTCTGGTTGTGCTCACCTTTGCTTCCCCTGCAGCTCCCACACCTGATTGTGCTCCCAGCCCTGCAGTTGCCTGGCTAACTCACTTTCTGCCTCATTTACTTCCCAATGACTGCTGCACACCATTCCCAAATTCAGGACCAGCCCACCTTTGTGACTGGCTGCTCAGTTTGCTGCAAGGGCAGCGTGTTCAGTGACTTCTCTTTGAAAATGTTACAGCCATACATCTTTGGAATTGTGGAGCTGGGTTTTGTTACCTTCAAGAAGGGAATGAGCACTGGGGAAAAAAAATCCCACTGAGGGCACTGTGAGGGATTCCAGCTGAGGGATTCAGCAGGGTGGAGCTGGTGCCAGGGTTGTGTGTGTTGGTACCTCACTGTGTGCTTTCCTAAGAAAAGCAGAATTTCCTGGTTACCTGATCCATCCTGAACATCTCTAACAAACACCAGGCCAAGCCACTTGCTTTTTGTGTTGGTGGTATTTTGCACTTGAAGAAGTGAATGCCAAGGTTTTGAAGAGGTTTAAATATTTTTATGACTGAGAAGAGGCCTTCTTTTGCATAAACCTAAGGCAACTTGAGATCACTGTTTTGGAGTTCTGAGCTCTTGTCAGCTTGGTGCTCATAGTGACAGAAACACACGTTGGGGTGTGAGCTGTGAGTGCTGCTCCCCATCAGTTGTTCTTCTCTGCACTAAATGATATATTCAGTCCTTGGTGGCTCCCAAGGGACAGTGTTGGAGTGATTCCCTTCTCACAGCTATGTCTGCACTTTTGTGGGCCCTCACTGCTCTGCTTGCTGACTCTTCTGTGGGAAGATGAACAAGTGTGAGTCTGGTGTTTTTCAGTTTATTTTGTTAAGATTCTGCTCAGTGTGAGCTGAGTCTTTTTTAATGGACACTTGTATGGAGTGATTGTGGCTTTTTTCCCAATGTGGTTGTTACTAAGATCTTTCTTCCTTCATATTTAAGGTTCTTTTTAAAACCTTGGGTGGGTGTATCCAGATTCCATTGCAGTTCAGGGACAGCACTGTGATTGCCCACCTTGTGCACTGTCTTAACCAAAACTCCCCTTTCATGTTGTATATCTCCTATTGTTTTCATCAATTTCCCCACCTGTTTAAAGTTCTATGTCTGATTTCAGAATTCCAGTTTCTTAAATGCTGGAAAGTATTTTTGCTTTGAAGGTCTCTAAGTACCATACCAACAGCACACAACAAAATCCTATATAAACTCAAGTAGTTTTTCCATCATTCCTTAGTTAATTGGGGCAACTAATAAAGTAAAATTGGGGCTGAGACGTGGCATTCATGTGCTTTGCTGTATTCTATGGACATCTGATTTGTAATTGCAATGTTGGTTATTTTTTAGGTGGGATATTATTTTAGAGCTCAGCATTGGAGCAGGAGAGCTGCTTGTGATTCTGTTGGAGGATGGGAGAGACAACAGAATGAGGCAGAAATCTTTTTTTTTTTTTTTTTGGTGCTTTTCTCTTGGAGGAGGCTGAATCTGAGAGCCTTGGCACCGCTCCATAGCAGAGGAGCTTGCAGTGATGCTGCAGTTTTGTTGGTGCCACTGCAGACACAAAGGCTAAAACAAATCAAACTGAGCTGAGAGGAGCAGATGGGGCAAGTGAGAAGTTGGGAAATCATTCAAAGTGTTAGACACTGAGCAATTTCAATTTTCCCGAGACAAGTGGGTGCTGTGGCACAACATGGCTCTTTTTGACACTCAACACACGTGAGACAATTTTGGAATAAAAGCTGCATCAGGTGTTCTGTTTCCAAATTTCCCTGCCTGAGGGGGAGAGTTTGCATTTGGCAAGGATAGCTGTAAGGGGGGGTAGGGTGGTGAAAACAAGATTATCGTGAATCCTTTCAGGTGTTTTGTTGACTACTCTGAGCAGAGTGTGTGTAACAAATGAGCAAAGTTCCTCTGTTGGAAGCAAAAATGGAATTTATAGGGGTATCACAAGGCAGTGGGGGTCAAAAAAATTGGACAGATACTTCCTTTCTGCTAGAAATGTTGTCTTGATTTTAATGTTCTCCTTAAAGGATAAAATTTTCCCCTATAACATGGGAATAAGCAGAAGAATAAGCCCCTCACTTTAATAAATATAAATGCTGGAAATTTTGGTTTCATCAGTAATGAATCCGTGGAAATTCCTTGGAATGTGTGACCTGTATCCCTCTGTAACACTCTTCTTCTGTTAAGATTCCCCTTTAAGGGGTTTGGTTTCCTTTAAAAGTGTGGAAATGAGATACAAAGAATTCTGGTCTCACCTGATAATTGTGGCCTAAACACAATTTTGCAGTATTTACTGTTTATAATAAATAAATAGACTGTAGCTAATTTCTGCTTTAAAAGCTGTAGGGCACAGAAAAGTTGGGTGTAGGAAAAATGTGTATGATAAGGCATAGTTCCAGCAGAAAGAAAAGGAACTTAAATAGCACTTGGATTCTTTCCATCCACCCTACAAAGAAGAAAATTGGTTTGCAGAAAATATAGGTCATGGCAGTGTTCTGGCATCTTGATGTTGCTGTTTTGTAAGTACACTGGATTGCTGGCAGCACAATTTGGGACTCCCATTAGAGCTGCTCTTTGCTGTCAGGCTTAAAGGCCATTTAATATCCCTTATCTGATCTAATGCACTCCTCACACAGACAAAGAAAATTTAAAAGATGCTGTGAGTTTGGGGTTTTCTGTTTGGGTGTGGATTTTAAATTTTTTTTTCATTTTTTCTTTTTTTTAAAGGAGTTACTGAAAGCCAATTTGGAGATTCTGCCTGTTGGTGCATCCAAGAGTCAGTTGCTTCAGTAAGAACTCAAGGTTCAAGGATGTTTCATGAATGAGGCATTGAAGGGAGATTTTTCTCCTCTCTCCATGATAAAGCACAGAAGAAAGTTAAACCTTGCATTATTGTGCCATGTGGTTTTACAGATACCATCTTATTATTGGAGAAAAGCCTTGGTTTTTTGAACATGGACTTTGATTATAGCATTAATCTAATTTCTTTCTGTTAGGAAAAGTACTAAAGGTAGCTGTATTCTGTGATTCAGGTGGTCTGAATTCCCCTCTGTGCCCAGCAGCAGGGCTGGGTCAGTGGTGTTTGCAGGAACTGGAACAGACAGGGTCTCTGTGGGGACAGGAGGTGATACTGCTCCCTTCTGGGACATTGTGGCACTGAAATGTGAAGGAAATCACATTTTTTCTGCTTAATTCTGTACAACTGGCCACTATGAATAGTAAGTGGCCAGGATGAAAACAGAAACGTGGAAAGGAAATTTGGATGAGGAATTGTAGGGTAGCCTTCTCCTACCCATCCCACAGTGCTGCTGGAGTTTGAACTTGTGGGTCCTGGGGTTTGGGTTGGTGCAGGTCTGTGGTTCCTGGGGTTTGG
>VZRH01002955.1:13607-194964 GCA_013397555.1 Urocynchramus pylzowi
TTGGTGCAGGTCTGTGGTTCCTGGGATTTGGGTTTGGTGCAGGTCTGTGGTTCCTGGGATTTGGGTTGGTGCAGGTCTGTGGTTCGTGGGGTTTGGTTTGGTTTGGTGCAGGTCTGTGGTTCCTGGGGTTTGGGTTGGTGCAGGTCTGTGGTTCCTGGGGTTTGGGTTGGTGCTGGTCTCTCTCAGGCTCCTTGTACCAAGTAGGGCTGCAGTGAATTGTAACCCTTTTTGTTTCAGTTGAAGCAGGATTTTTTTTTTGAAACATGCAATCAGGAAAATTTCCTGTCATGACAACTAGGTTTTTTTTGGGGTGGATCTAAGTATCAAACCAGTGTTATTGTACCTTAGTTTCTTGGTTTCTTAGTTTCTTTTTATCACTTTCAGCAGGATTTTCAGGACTGATGCTTTGAGTCCTGAACAGGGTGGTTGTGTGTGTACACACGTGTGTGTGTGATTTTTAAAAAAAAGCCATAACAAATACCTTTAAAAATCTATTTATTTTTATTTTTTATATAAAGATGCAAAAAAGAGCAAACAGAAAGGCCTATCAGTTGTGTATATGTGATTGAAATGCATAGATTCTTATACATGGATTATTATTGCATGCAGTTGCATGAACAAATGGAAAAGCTGGGTTTAGGACCCCCTGAAAATAATCTATTTCTGTTAGACATGCATATCATTTAGATATATTCTTGTATTGATATATTCTACGCAGTATATAATTTTTCAGTGGCTCTTTCAGAGGTAATTGTGGAAGGCAAAATGTGCTATGTGAATATGGTACTTCAAATTGTTGAATGCTTCCATGAGAAAATATATGATTAGTCTGCAAATAATCTCTTCAAAGGCCCTATTTCAATTCTGAACTCTCAGATGGCTTGGGTAGTCTTTGCTCTTGCTTTGGAGGGACTGAGAATGTTAAAACCATTTACATGCATTGTCACAAAATAATTTTATGGGGTTGATCCTGCCTGACACGATGCTTCACACCATGATGGAAAAATTCATAAATGTTTTCTCCCATTTGATGCTCAAGAAGCACTTAAAAGCACTCATTTCTCTAAGAGTTATTTTCTCTTTATATCCAATTCATGGATTATGGTCAAGTGTTCATTTTTATGGTATTTACAAGAAATCAGTACAGCCAGCTTGCTCATAACACTCCCTCCACCCCCTGCCCAGATTGATCCTCGCAGCATCCTGGAACAAAGAGAGCTGAGATTCTGAGCCATGCTCACATCTGATTCAAAAATGCATTTCCCTGGAGTAAATTTTTAAGAGGCTGAGTTGTTTGTGATCAAAGAGTCTAAGGTTATTTCCTTTATAGTAAAGGAATGGTGGTTAATAAGTTTCTGAGCTGTCTAAAAATTTTAATTTAGGATGAAGTTCTCAGTCTTGTGTTTCCCAGCTATGAGGTGTGGGAGAGACCAGCTGGCTGTAAGAGAGGTGTGTAGGATTCAGTCTGATCCTACAGCTGCTGTAGGTGTTGGTTCTACTGGCTTGGGTAACACATTTGTTTTATTTCTGTTGTTTTGAGGCTTGGCCTCTGTTCTCCATGAAGAGCTTGGGCAGCACAGGGTAAACACCAGTGCTGGTTTTATCCCCAGTGCTGAGGGGAGGTTATGGGAAAGGCTGTGGTGAGAGAGTTCTGAGGAGCAAAGCATGTCACACATCATCACCCTGCAGAGGTGTGGAGATGACACGTTGATTCTGCTACTCAGCCCCCTCTGGGTGTCTGTGACCAGGTGGTGACACTGATTTATCACAAAACTTCAGCTGCCTTTCACAAGTTCACAATAATTTATCAGCCTGTGCACCTAAGAGTGAGCAGTTCTTTTTTGAACCTTGTTTTGTGTTCAGTGGAATTAATGATTTAAAAGGTGTGCCCACAATACATTAAATAGCTAAGCTGGTTTGGGAATTCAGATTTGATTCAAACCATTTGGTTACCACACCAAACATAGCTATGCTAAACAGTTCAATAATGTCCTGGTTTGAAAAGACAAGTGTCTGCTAAGGAAGGCAAGAGCCTGCTTTGAAATGGACAATGTAAACCCCCTCTCTCCGAGCTACATCTTTCAACCTAAGACAAATAAGTACTGGAATTTAATTTGTTGAGGTGTACAAGAAAAGGAGCTCATCATCTGGGTTATTCTGCAATAGAATTAATGTAGCAGAACAACCTTTACCAAAACTTCATGGTGTTCCCTTTTTTCAGGCATTGGTTAGAAATACCTTATTCTGTTTGTCACCTGGGGCAGTGCTGGGATGTGGCTCTAGCAAGGAAAGGCTGCTGTTGGCCAGTGGCCACTGCAGTTTGGCTCCTGAGCCTGGCCAGCTGTGTTCTGTGTGCTCTGAGCCCTCCGTGCTGCACACACAGAGCTCCACCCGGGCTGTGCTGACCTTTCCAGGAGCCCTGGGCTGCCCTGGGGATGCCTCCCTGCCACCCCACATCAGCTGGGATTTTTTGGCAAGGTTGTATTTCAGTGTTTTTTTGAATTTTCCCCTGCTCAGGCTTGCTTTTCTGGGATGAGGAGGAGCTGCTGTGGCTGCATGGAGTGTTGGTTTTGGGAATTTCTAACTCACAGAAAGGCGCCTGCAGCTCAGGATATGCACAGTTTAAAGTGTATATTTATGAATTTAAAATGACAAACATTTTTTTGCTTGGGTGGTTTTTTTTTTGATTTTTTTTTTCTCAAATAAGCCCTGTAATGAGTTGATCCTTTGACTCACCCACAGATAAGACAGTTCCAGTGAGAGAAGCTGTTTTATGGGATTCATTTTGGAAGTTATTCAGGGAAATTACTGTAGGCTTTTTGAGAAAATTAGTGAGAGCGTGGAAGGACCACAGAAAGGTTTTTTTCCTTAAGATTTTAAGTAGGATCTTATGAAAGGAAAGAAAAAACCCAACTCCTGATAATGAAAGAATTTTTTAAATAATGTAACAAAATTATGCAAACTCTAGGTTTGTATGTGGATAAGTTCTTAGCTATTCCTCCTAGTGAAAGGTTTATTTTAAATGAGTGCTTTTAGAAGGGAAAGGAAATTACTTAATCACTGCTCCAAATGTGTGTGTATATATGGGGGCGTGTGTGTTTATCCCCTTTGCAAGATGTTTAAGAGTTTGGATTTAGGATGATGATAAAAAATGAATGTACAACTTGCAGGAGTGAAATGATCAAGGCAACTATTCCATAGGGCTGTGGGAACACCAGGGGCTCAGCTCATGATGAATATAATCAGCTGGATTCACCTGAAGTTTTTATCCTGGGTGTAAAAAAAGAGAAGTGAATCCAACCTTTGGGTCTTTCACAGGGACTTTTTAATTATTAGAATTGGAGAGGGGCATTTCTTGGTGCTTGAATTAGGTTATGGTGTGTGGGTATACAAATATATGGGGCATGGAGAACTGGGGAAACTACACGTGGATTTCTGTTGGACAAAATGATGTCTTTGACTCTTTATGACACAGGTTATTAAAGGAAGAAGTCAGATGGTTGGAATAACTTAATCTAATACTTGTAAATGTGAGCCACACATGGAGTGTGTGATGCTGACCTGCAGCGAGGGGAATAGAAGAGCAGGTGCTGCTGTGGAGGATCCCAGCAGTATCCCATGGAACTTTACACTAAATACCAAATAACTTGGAAATGTGCCTTGTCTGTGCATGGGGCTAATTGATTTCTGAACCTCTTGGTCTGGAAGCTTGTTTGTATTTAAGGTACTCCTTGGAATCCCTCTCTCTGGACTGTTCTTTGTGCATACCAGACATCAGGGACCTTCAGGTCAGACAGTAGCCACGCTGAAGCCATTCCAGGAATTTTTTGGCACACCTTCACATCAAAGGACAGATACTGTTCCTGTGCTTCTTGCAGGAAGTAATAGTCTGGGGTGTATTAAGCCCAAGACCATCTTCTTGTAAATACTTCTGTAAATATATATATATATATATATATTTATATTGTTCTCATGGGGTGTAAGCAGAATGCCAGGGGTCTGGACAGGTCTGTGTGGCTTCACCGTCTCCATCAGTGCAGGTGTGTTGGGTGGGATGTCAGTGCTGCTGTTTCTTCATGAGATTCTCATGAGGGAGTTCAGAGATGCTCTGTGAGAAACTCCCTTCTCTTCTGCATCCTTCTCCTTCAGTGTGATGCCTTCATTATCCCAAACTGTGCTCGAACCCCTTCCTGCTTCTGGGTGACACAAATATCTGTGTGGGATGTGGGGTTTCTCCTCCCCTCCTCTAGCCTCTTCTCCCCAGTATTATTTTCAGTGTGGGAATAGCATATTAACCTCTTTAAAAATAACAACAACAAAAAGATAAACCCAAACAAAGAAATCCCCACCTTGAATGACTGAATTTGTCACAATAATTAAGTATGGTAGCTACAGCTCTGGATGCATTTCACCTGCTAAGAGCTACTGCAGTCAGCACCATATGGTGGCCTTTTTTTTTCCCCTTTTTAATAGACTTAGAACAGCAATTTGTTTCACCCGTGAGCCAGCACCACAGCATGCATTGCTTAACAGAAACAACATAAGACTGGTGAGCTTTTCATTTTAAGTTTCAAGGAGCATTTAGCTGAGCTTCAGAGGCTGCTTTCTGGCACTGTCTGTTTGCATTGTAACTCTTTGATGTATAAAATTAAAGGGCTGAAGGACAGAAGGGCTTTTTCTGACCAGAGACTCCTCAGTGCTTCAGACTTAATGTTTGCAAATAATATACTAATATTTACCTGCCTCTTCGATTTATTTCCAAGCTCTCACCAATGTCTCTGTGTCACCCTGAGACTGTGGAAAAAAAATTATTGAAGACATGGAAAATATTATTGTATTGGATGGGTGGACTGAAAGTGCAGGTTGAGTTATGGGTGTGTCTGTGCTGTCAAACAGGGCCTGGTGCAGGATCCCTGATCCTCTTCCAAAACACAGAACAGTGTCACAGAACTGAGGGCCTTATCCCTAACAGTGCCATGGGCATGTGGCAGTGCTGCTTTATCCTGGTTTTTTCCCCAAATGACCAGAGGTACCCATATTTTTATCCACTTGCTGCACTGTGCCTCATAAGCTGACAGATGTTAATACAAACCCACAAATAGTTCAGGACCCCCTTATCTTAAAGCTTTGGTTTTGTGATTGACAGACTCAATTAATACAAAAATAAGATTTTTTTGCATATTTTTTAGGCTTCCTTAAAACTTGGGCAAGTTGTGCAGGACCTTATGAGCCTGGAATGACATTTCCAGAATGGAATGAAAACCGAGTAGCACAGCAAGTTAACCTGCAATGCACAGGATTTATGTTTAATTCCCCTTCCACAGCTCTCCAGGGGAATTGTTTAGGTTAGGGAGGCAGCAGAATTCCCTGGGTGGAAGGGCCATGAGAATACCTGCAGAACACAGTGGGTGTCACATCCTGAGCTTGGGAGGCTGTAAATAACCCATCTCAGACCCTGCCACCTCCCCAGTCGATGAGGGTCACGCTGAGTCCTCATTCAGATGCAAGAGCTGTGGTCCTGGTGTCTTCCATCCTTCCTCCCTGTCCCCTAATTGCTCCTGGGATCTTGCAACTTTTGATGGCCTCCTAATTCTGGATCAATACTCAGGTTGCTTTTGTTATTTGCTGGTGTTGATAACCTGACTCTGCAAGCCACTCACCTGGTGATAACCAAGTCCTCTGCTTAATTAGGAATATCTGCTTAAAAATAAGATACACATCTGGGGGAAATGCAGGTTACAAATGGTTGCAATTAAAACTCATGTAGCAGATTTTCCACATCTGTCCTATTGTGTTTATTTTTTCCTTTCTTAGAAGGCTAAGAATGCAACATTTCTAGGGGGTACAGGTGCTCTGCTCATAGATCATCTGCAGTGAGATGAGTTTGAACTGTCACACCCCCAGCCTCGTTCCCGTCTTGCATCCTTGGGTACTTTGACTGGAATAAAATGTACTTTTAATTTCACAAAGCTTTAGAAACAACAGGGAATGCTGTGTAGTTTTTCTTTGTAAATTAACCAGCTTATCTGGAAATAAGGTGTGATTTTTTTGTGTGTGTGGACAGTGCCCTATCTACCCCTCTAGACCCTCCAAAATGTGGGACCTTCCAATCCCAAAAGCAAACTTCTGTTTAATTTTGCACCAAGAGTACTTGCTCTGCACAGGAGAAGTTTTAATCTGAATTTTGATTGGATTTGGACAGAAAGAGTTATTCCTTGGTGTACTCTAATGAGATGGGAGAAAGGGGAGCTTAGGGAGGGTAGTGCAGTGCCCAGGAGCTTTTTGTTCTTCACAGTCTTTTAACTTCATGTGCCTTTGCCACTTTCTCGTGCTCAAGTAATGTTCAAATGGGTTTAGTTTGCAAATTTAAATGAGCTTGCTAATGTTCTCATTTTAGCAATACCATCTAGAAATACTGATTAAAAATGTCACCTAGTGATTTTAATCTGTGAGGAATGGGCAGTTCTGAGAAAAGTAGATCAGTTTTTTTTCTCAGTACACCTCCATCACAGCAGAAATGGTCCTGGTAATGTTCCTTGCCTGAAAAGTGTCTGTTTGGTTCTTTTGGGAGAAATAGGAATTTGCATTCTATTTCTGAAGCACCAGTAAACTCCAATCTATTCAACCAGCTCTGGATTTGAAGTTGAATTTTTTGGTTTGAGGTAATCTGGCCCACCTTGCAATTATGGGATGATTCTCTGAGCCAGCCTGTACTGTAGAGCTTCCCAGGGCCTAGCACCTGCAAGCCTGGGTTCCCTGGGAGGTGTTGGAAGGTCACCAAACTGGGGTCATTTGTCCAAACCCTCTTTTTATCAGAAATTTTCTGCTCAGGTGTTTGAGCCAAGATCTGCTGATATTTGCAACACAAAAGATGTTTCGTGTTTCTTCTGCTTGCAGGTCCCAGAGTCAGTATTTTTTTGGCAAATGCTGATATTCTAATTTGTTTTGCAATGCAAAGTCCTTCAGTAATCCAAAAATCACTCCCCAGACTACAAGTAAAGGGCAGAACTTCATCTTGTGGGAGAACAGTATTGTCAAGTGTTCTGTTATTTAGTAGTCAGGAGGATTGTCCTGCAGTAGGAGATATTTCAGAGAGCAGGTTGGGGACAGATTTACTCGATTCATTTAAAATCATTAAGGTTAGGAAAGACCTTTTAAAATCATCCAGTCCAATTTCTGCAAGTCAGAAGAGATTCCTGTTAGTTCAGAGCACCAGGGACTCGTGGTGCAGGTGGATTCTTCTCCTCTGCAGCAATCAGATGCCTGCTATCAATTAGCACAGACCTGAGGGCACCTTGTGCACTTAAATAAAGGAAGGACAAGATCAAAACATCACCTTATGATTTCCAAAATGGGTGAGTTGTGTAGTGACCTTGGAGCAGAATTGCAGAATATTTTGTTATTTCTAAAAGTCTTTGAGGGAAAAGAAGCTGAAGGATGTGAACACCCAGAGCATAGAGGCTTTAGACAGGAAAGCAAAATGAAGCAAGAGCGGTAAAAATGAATAAACTTCATTTAATTTCTCACTGAATTTAGTGTCTTCCATTTAGAAAAGAGATGGAAGAGGGTAAGAATCAGTTAATGTATGCCAGCACTAGTATTGAATATGTTCTTTCATACATGAAATTATCCCATAAGAGAGACAAATTGCTTGAATCATTAAAAATATCCCAAAAATGCTGATGTGGGAAAGACCTTGGGAAATAACTTAGTGTGTTGCCAGGTTCTTAGGTGAGATCAAGTGTACCTGTCTCACCTCCAGAAGCTGACAGTCTGTCTAACCTCTTTTTAAACCTTGGATATTGATTTCTCATCTTCCCTAGACAGCCTGTTCTGGGTCTTCACCACTCTTACTGTTAACAAGACTTTCATTTTTCTAATACCTAATTCTTCTCCCACTTGTCCTCCTGTCAGTTGCACGAGAAGAACTGATGGATGCCCTCTTCTGCTACTGCCTTGTTGGACACTTGTGGATGATGCTTAGCACCTCCTTAAATTAATCTCAAATTTGCTTTACAGGAAGAAGAAGAAAAAAAAGAAATGTTGGTTCTTTTTTGCTGACAATACTTTTGAAATTACAGAGTTGTTTGTGGTGGGTTTTTTTTTTTTTTTTTTGGTGGTCTGTTGGTTTTTTTCCCCTCCAATTGACCTTTCCCATATTTTAAGGAGTGGCACTTGAAATGGGATATCTGTTGAGACAGCAAATGTCTTTATAGTGCAGTAGGAAAAGAAGAATAAGCTCCTTGGTCTTAGCATCTCATGCTTCCGTCACACTTCTTTGATATTTCTGGTTTTCCAATAATACTGTATTTTTCACTTGTATTCATTGCAAGTGGCTGAAGTGCCGATACTTGGCCTTTTATCACCTCACATTTTCACCACATGAATTTTAAAATGAAGACTAAAATAGAAAATCAAGTAGGAAGTGCTGCACTCCATCAGGTTTCAGCTCTCAGATATTGTATCCCAGTCTCCAACTTGTTGATTTATTCCTTCTGTGCTGATTCTGCTCTCATTCCTCAGCTCTGTCACCTACAGCTGTTCTGTGGTTCTTGCTGTTTAGTCCTGGAAGAGCAATGGCATCTGATATTGCTACTGATGGTGGCTATTTCAGACATCATTTATCAGGAAAGAGTTGGTGACTTCAGGCCTTGAGCCAAGGACTCTGGTCCTCCTATTGGCAGAGCTTTACATGAGCCACTGGATTCCAGCCCTTGTGTACCAAAGATTAGAAACAATTTCTAGATTTAGGGCTGTGCAAAATTTGGCCTGTGCAAAATTTGGAAAAGGGAAAAAAAAATTATGTATTATTTTTATAGAATTGTGTTAGAACCATATCTTGTCTATGTATTGATGCTGGCATCATATGATCAGTGTTTTGATCTAGTAATACTCCATAATCCTTCACTGAAGAGAAAGAAAAACAATTGTTAAAAGATCCATTCCTCCTCCTTGGAAAAAGCTACCAGAGTTGTCAGGTAGCTCAGGTGATTTTCAGGAAGAACTTAATAGAACAGATCAAATCCCATAAAGACAAATGTGTTTGCAATATGTAATTACAGTGCAGTTATAAAGCACTGTGAGACTTTTGAGCCTGATGTATTGTTACTCAATGATTTCAATCACAAGGTGATGCCCATGCATTTAAGCTGTTGGTATTTCAGAGTTAATTTTACACCTGAAATAAGAAAATAAGGAGAAGACTTTAAGAAATGTTTGGAGGCCTTGCTATTATTTAAAATTACTTGTGAAACAAATAACACCCATCCCATATTCTGAAATACGAGTATCTAAAAGGCCTCATTTTATTGGAGAGGGAACTGATGAGGAAAATTTTGAGGAAGTGCATTTGTGATGCACCCTCACATGAGTGCTTACAATAAAGTTTTTTTCAATGCACTCTGTGATAATTATCACATATCACTTTGAAAATATTTACTGGGTGCCACATAATGCAACTGCTCTTGGTTAATGCTGTGTTTGAAAGAATATTTCCTCCCCAGTAGCAAAATTTATTCCCCTTTGTGCTTCAGTTTCCTCTTTTCCTTGTGCTGGGTTATTCTCTGTTGATACCCCTTCATTGCTCACTCCCTCTTGTGCAGAACACCCTTGTCCTGTCTCCTGCACCCCATGTCATCCCATCCCCAGCCAGGTTTCCAGCTGCACTGCTTCCCACTACTCTCCCTCCTTCCCCCATGTTTTTCCTAAGGCTGCTGTGCTCGCCTGCTCTGTCTGATTAGCTGGCTCCAGGCTGCGAGTTAAATGTCAGTATAATTTTTTCTTTCTTCCAGTCTTAAAGAAGTGCCATGAAAAGGAATTTGAACAAAATAAAAAAAAAAAAAAAAAAGAAAAAAAGAAAAAAAAATCACTTCTGCAGGGAAAGGCTTCACCTGCAGTAGTGCCTCCAAGTAGGCACTAAATCCCCACAAGGTTTGCTTCCATTTGTTGCTAGAATCCATCCTCATCAACAGTTGCATAGTGTAAAAGACTGGAAATAAAAATGGTGTGGTCAGTGAACTAATGCCACTGAGTGTATTCTCTTTTGTTCTCCCAGCTTGGGCTGATTTGCTGCTTTCAGTGTGCCCAGACACTTGCTAGAGGTTGCAGTTTCTCTCCTTTCAGAATATGACACTGGCGATGACAACAAAGATAATGAGAGAGTGGTTGTGGGTGCACTTCACTCCTTCCCCAAACAGCTACTGCTTAGTTGTTTTTTGTTTTTTTTTTATTTAATATTCTGTTTTTCAATAAGGACAAAAAAATATAATAATCAGGTTTTTATTGGAGGTTATTAAAAAAAAATAAAGACTTTCTGGCAGTGGCCAGCAGCCAGGAGTGGTGTGTGACCAACTGTGACCAAGAAAATAGGACGAGCAAGACAGTGAAACAGGCTCTGCTTTACAAATCAATCCAGTGATGACAGGCAGGACCGGGGCCAGGGTGAAGGGGATTTTGTTCTGAGCACTGGGAAAAAGGTCAGGAAAGATGAACAGCTCAGCAGCAAGAGGGGTTTAGGGTTCTGTTTTTGCCTCTTGCTGACCATTCAGCAGTTAGGGGTGGGGGTGGAGACAGGGATGCCTGGTCAGGCTGACCCTGGGTGCCAGGATGGGCAGAAGAGCCTGCAGAGCCCTGTCCTGAGTGAGGGAATATCCATGGGCTGCTGTGCAAATCCTGGTTGGGATGTGACAGTGGAGAAGAAAGCTGCTCCTCTGAGAATCCAGTGGGAAAAGGCTGCTGTGGTGTTCCAAACCTCAGATTGTATCCAGGTAGGAATGCTTGGCTCCTCCCCCTGGGTGGAGCATCTCCCAGTGGGATGATGGAATTTTATCAGCCATGCAGTGACTCACTGGCCCATTAACAGAAGATAATTAATAATTAATGGCCCATTAACAGAAGATGTCTCTTGGAGGGAGGCTTGGTTGTGGAAGAGATAAAGAAAACTGCCCAATGAATAGCAGAGAACTGCCCCAGCTCTAACAGATGGCAATAGAATAGACACCCCCACCCACATCTTGCAACCCAGGACATTATCCATCTCTTATTCTATTACTCTCTGCATCATACCCTGTCACCCTGTTCTAAGCCTTCTGATGTTTACATTCTTGTAATGGAGTTTCTCACCCACTTCCACATAAATAATGGTTGTTTTGCATTCTTCTCTGTAGGAGGAAAATTTTGATGGACTGTTGGTTTAACCAGTGTCACAGTGGTTGGAGAGGTGGCAATGTCATCCTCCAATCCACTGTCACTTTTGGAATTCTATAAACGTTGAGGTCAGAAAAATAAAGTGCTCTCTTCCTGTTGTTCTGACGCTGGAACATCTTGCGTGTGTCTTATTTCATGTCTCAACAGTGACAATACCCAAGCCAATAAACTCTACACAATGGAACCTCAGACACAGCTCTCACTTAAGGCTAGGTTTCCCTGTGGTAGACAGCAGGCTTCTCCATCTTTCTGCATTACCCACCAAGAATGGCAAACCTGCAGCCTTCCACCATGCCTTGTGCTTTTGGCAGCCCCATGGCACATGGGAGAGCTCCTCCCTGGGCGAGGGCCAGGAGAGCCTTCCATGGCCAGGCACCAAGAGCTTGTGCCTTTGAACAAAACTGAGTTCTGGTCTGCTTTATAGAAAGGGAAAAAGTGCTCTTATTGCATCATTGACCCATCTCTCTCTCAATTTAAAGCTCTTCTGTATTGCTCTCAACTGTTCACAGATACTTTATATGAAGATAAGGATCCTTGTTTGGTTTTTAGAGAGATTTAAAGTAGCCTCAAGGAAAGCATTGTGCTGGCAAGGGCAGTTACTGTACAAGGAAAAGACATTGCTACAATAAATACAGCAAACAAACCCAGTTCAGGAGGAGAGAGATGACATTTTGGGATTTAAGTCCTGCCTTACTGTGCTGTGTTCCAGTCAGTATTTTCTGTCGAGTGAAATCCAGGAGCCACAGTCTGAGGGGTTCCTTTTCCCTGGAGGGGGAGGCTGTGTCCGAGGTGTAAATGGAGATAACACCACAGGTAACCACCCTGGGAGGATATTATTGGCTTTTTACTCACTTGACAGGGAGTAGCAGATGAAATTAGAATTGGCTGTTGATAAATACATAGGTGATTGTAGCTGGAATTGGGCTGTGCAGGGTGTTCTTCCCTGTGGATTGTGCTAATGACATGATGGAGGGAGAGGCAGTGAGTTTTGATAATTAATGTGTGTTTGATTCCCAAAGGTGAAAAATTGTATAAGTTAGTTTTTTACAACCGGCTCCTTTTGCTTTCTTCTTCAGTTGAGCAGGGAGGCTCTCAGAACACTAAACCCTTGATAAGTGGAAAGATCAGGAGGGAAACTAGTTTTAAAAGGGAATGAAATAATTTATTTGTGCATGGCACATTTTGTTTGCTCTTTTCTCCATGCTCATGGGAGCATTTGATGAAAATCTAATAAAAAAATAAATTAGAATTTGGTAGAGAAATGAAAACACACCTACTTCTTACTTGTAATCTAAAAATGACTCCTAAGCCAAAATGCATCTTTTAAAAAAATAAAAGATAAATCGTAGTGAAATTGCGTGCAGGGTTTTAGCTACATCTGTAAATGGCTTTTTTACACTGGTGCATCTGCAAGACCTTTAGGAATCTCACTTCTAAGCTCTCTGCATGTTTCTTCCCAGAATCTGTTGTGTCTTCTTGGCTGGTTTTGAGACCTAAATACACTTAGGAGACACTGAATTGGGATCTCAAGACTTGTTTATATCTGAGACCTTGAGAAAGACTCATGAGCATAGGTTTCATGTGTTGACACTTTAATCCTGTCCTATCTGAAGCTCCGTGGGGAAATAATTTCAAAAGAGAAATACGTTTCCATCAAACCAATTTGCATTTTCCTCCCTTCTCACAAAAACTCATCCTCTCTAAGATTTGTGATTATCCATCCTGGGCTGGATAATCCTCTCTCCTTCCTTTCACCCAAACAGAAAGGCAGACTTGAATGGTTGGCAGCAAACAAGCACGTTTGCCTTCAGTAAGCAGCTTATGCCTGACAACAAAAGAAAACTTTTGCTTGTTTTAAAATGTCAATGGGCAGAAGAGTTGCCCTGGGAGAACACATGGCTTTTTAGTGTTCCCTTTGTCACCTGAACACTCTCAGATGAGCAGTGTGCTTTGTGGAACACGAGGTCAGAAGTTTAGACACCAAAATGGCATTAGGACTGAGGACAATACTGATCTGTTACACACATTACAGTGATTAGCAATTTTTAAAAAACATTGTTGTGTCAAGGCAGGTTTTTCAGTCAGATTGTTGAGATCAGCTGAGAAACCAGTGCTGGAGAGAAACCAGCTGACGAGAATTGTGAGGGTACAGCAGTGCAGGAGAGAGATGTGCTCCTATTTTTGTTAATGTTGGGTGATAACCTTAACTGGTGAGTCCTGCCCTCCTTCTTTTTCTTCATTAAGGATTTTACAGCTGGACTGGGCCTTTTGACTTCTGATTTTTCACAGCTATGGCTGCTGCTCATGGTGTGCAGCAAACATGCCTTCGTGCTGAGTAGCTCAATTTTGGCATCTTGCCATTCCAGGCTTTGTGCTGAGCTCCCTGCCTGAGAAAAGAGAATCGCTGTGGGGTGGGAGGAATTGTCAGCACACTGGGGTTTGTACCTTGCAGTCCTACAGCTTGTTTGTCTGGCTGCCATGCATAGGAACCTTCACTGTGGAACAGGATCTATTGTACCTGTAATTAAATATTGAAAGAAAAGATCTCCCCCCACTGAGAGCCTGGGAATGTGAGAGATATTTGATGCATTTCTACTGGCACGTGTAAAAAAAAAAAAAAGGGTCAAAATGAACTGCTCTGAGAAGGGGTAATCTCAGCTTGCCCCTTCCACAAAGTCTTTTGTAAGGCATTGCAGTGCAGAACTAAAAAAAGATAAGGAGATTTTGTAGAAGTTGGTAGAAGCTCCTGTGAAGGGCCCAGATCAGGTGCAGATAAAATCTGAAGGTGGCTGTTTGAAACTGCGACCTGTAAGGAGTATTTATTGACCAAAGAGAGGATCAGTTCTCAGTGTTGTGATTGAGAGATGAGAGGTAATGTAGAAAAAGATCTAGTGAAGGGTTGTTTGGACTGAAGATAAGTCACATTGACAAGGCAGAGATTGAGGACTTTGGTGAGGTTTTGGGGGTTTGTCTGTTCACCACTCACCAATGCACACGACAATTTGCCGTACTGACATTTCTCTCATTTGGACTCCTCATTTGTCTGTTCATTTACCTTGGGCTTTATGGATTAGCTTGCAAATCGTAGCCCATGCTGATATTTATCTTGCTGTTGTGTGTTTGGCTTATCTGTGTATTTTCCAGAACACTCCCTCCTTTCTGTGTTGTTAAGGTCAGTGGCTCTCAGCTCCATCTATCCATCTCATGGTGAGCCCGGGCAGCCAGACATGAAGCTATTTGTTTAACCATTTCAGCATCTCTGTCACCCTCCTGCTGGTGATTGAGTCTGCTGAAGGGACACACATCTACCCAGCCACACTTGATTTGTTGCAGGTCATTTTTCCCCCCTCTGCATTCAATTCTCCCTTGTCATCACTCAACTGCTTCATCCCTCAGCCTGTGTGTGTCCACCTCTGCCTCTGCCAGCCACACCAGATGGGAGCAAGGCCCTGTGCCCACTGTGCCACTGATCCCATCCAGGCCCGGGATGGCGTGTGCCAGCTGGCTTTGGAGGTGTCATTTTGTGTGTCCTCCAGTTGCCATTGGTTTGGAGGGTAATTTGGCACATTGGTTTTGGTCAGAAGAATGATCTGTTCATCTGTGGTGAGCCATCTGCTTAGTGTGCAGTCCATGGCACAGTGAGGAGTGGGATGGTCAGTGCACCTGACCTGATGCCTTGTGAGGGCTGCCCTAGAACAGAGGCTGGACAGAGTTAAACAATAAAGTAGGGATTTATTAAAAGGCCTCCATGGATCCACCTTGGGCAGCACAAGAGCCCAGCTAGGGCTACACCCAAGATGAACCAAAGTGGTCCCAAAATGCACGGCCGCTCACGGGGTCTCTCACATTTTTATAAGTTCTGCTCCATTTGCGTCTTGGAGTTCATTGTCCAATTATAGCTTTAGGTTATGAAGTCCCATCCTTCTTGTTTTTTCTCTCTTCAGTCTGTTGTTTGTGCTCTTGGGCCTGAGATTTGGTTCATTTGTCCTTGGTCCCCATCTAGAGAAGGAATTGTTTTGTCTCCCTGCTCTGTGCAGAGAGCTCACCATCCCCTAATGTGAAGCTCAGACATACACACTAAAGCAGCATAGAATCTGAAAAACAGAAAAGCTAAAACCTGAGATATCAGACCCTTCCTGCTGGACCATGGTCAGCAACTTCTGAGTGCTGTATGTGGACATTCAGAGTGTGGCTGGCTCAGGGTGTCAGTGTCCCAGTGTATGGATCAGGGACACTGTCCAGCTGCCTTATCATTACCCCTACTCACCATTGTTTTTCCAATATCCTTTGAGGCTGGAAGCGTTCCCTGTGGTTTCCAGTTAGTAGATCTGGGTTTCACTGGTATGCTCTGCATGTGAACAGCCTTGGATCCTTCTGTGTGTATGTTCCTGGAAATATTTCATTCCTTTCTGTTTGCTGCTGCATATAAATGTAGTGGTACTTCCAAATGGGAGGTTCAGACTTTGCAAATGTGAAATTTGGTGCTTGCAATTTCTTGCTCATCAATATGTTCAAGTCATTCTGCATTTGAATGGGTCAAGAAAGGTATAATTAATGTTCCTATTGTTTCCAGTTGCTAGGAAGAGCAGACTGAGCCAAAAATTGTCTGACTCTATTCTTAAACAACAGGAGTTAGATGAAATATATTCCTAAACAACCAGACTAAATTATGTGTGTACTTTGGCAGACTCCAAGCGAATGACATTGAATCCTTAAAACTGTGACCATTAAATCAAGCCCTGGCTTTGATACCATTAATGAAGAAATAATGTATTGACTTTCATACCTTCATAAATTCTGACACTTCCAATTGCCCTCGAGCACCAAAATACCACTGTCATCTGCAATAACTTGCTTTTTAACAATTTTGCTGAACTGTATAAAGTTGGGTGCTTTGTGTTTGGAAAGGACAAGCATTTCTTGTTTGTGCTTTTATTTCCCTTTCTTTGATGGCTGCAGGTCCTGCTGTCTGAGCCATCAGCTGTGCTTCAAGGTCTTGTGCAGTGACTGTGGTGTGGGTCAATAAGGCTTGGGCTGAGCCTGCAGCCCAGAGCGATGTCTTGGGCACTGACTTAGATATTGATGTACGACTGCTTCCTTTTCCATCCTCAGGAAGGCCTTTAAAGTTGCTCTTTCTTTTGTTGGTATTGCCTTTTGTTCCCATTACGTGGAGGACAATCCAGCCTGAGAAAGATAAATTTCACAATTTGTCTTGTCAGGCTGTGAGATGGAGTTTGCCGTTCCGCGGAGGAGCAGCGGCGCTCGATCCGAGCGCGCGTGGGCGGCCGAGCACGGAGACCCCTCGAGTCCTGCTGGGGTTTGAGTGCTCCCCTCCCACACAGCAGCCTGAAAATGCACCTCAGGAGCTCACACCTCCTTGTCTCTCTCTTCCTGCCCACCAGCAGGGCTGCCTTGGGTTGGAAAACCACTGCTTGGAAAGTCATCCATTATTAAAGTGCAGTCCCCACTCCGTGCACTGCTCAGGGATTCGTGGTGTTGCCTTTTGGTTGACCCGATGGAGCTGCTCAGTGCCTTTCCTCCCAGTGCAAAGTCCTAGATTCAACTTTGCTCCTGGGACCATGTATTCTGGCCCTGGATGACCTTTCAGAGGAAGGAGAGAGGACACAGCTAAAATATTAATTTCTGGAGAGACCTGGGAAAATGAATAAAAAATATTTTGCTTGCTGAGAAGGGAAAAATAGCAGTGGTCATGCTAAAAGTAATAGGAATCTTGTTCACATTCCTCACTGTCCTTTACTGCAGCATATAAATGTGTGGTGGAGAAACCCTCTCACTTTAAACTTGTGTTATTGTTGACCCATTTTCCCGACAGCTAATGGCTAGGACTGAATACATATTGCTACCATAATAATTGTTACATTTTGCCTTGCTGCACCGGGAATTCTGTGAACATTGTGAGTCTGGCCCAGAGCTCTTTGCTAATCAAACACAAATTAAAACTAACCCAACTGACTGCTGTAAAAATATTGGTACACTTCCCTGGTAGATTTACAGTCTTGTGTACTGGGAGAGCTTGAGACCCTCTCTTAAAATACATGGCCATATCTCTATTTTACAGAGGATGAAAATGAGATGCAGTAAGGTCTTTTACTTGCAACCACACAGCAGATGAGAATTGGCTGCTCCTAGTTTGAGACTGGGAACTCTACCTTTGGTAGAGAGGTAGGCATTAGCCAGATTTACTTCCAGTTTTCTGGATGTAGGAAGTGATTTGTAGTCTCAGTATTGCATTTCTTGCTTCAATAAATAGCTGTTTTCTGAATGCTGTATATTGGTGTGGTGCCAAAAAAGGCCATTACAGGTTTTACTGCAATACATTCCAGCTAAGAAATACATTAAACCCATTTTTTTTTTTTTTTACTTTTAAGAACATCAGCCAAAATCCTGCAGTTCTGAGGCAGGAATAAAGGCAGATAACCCCCATTTTACTGAAAATGCACATTGCATGCTGTCGATTGCCATTTTCCTTGTGCTGTACCCAGCGTGGCATCCTATAGCACAATGTAAACAAAATTATAATCTTATCAAGCAGGCTGCTCCTACAGTGATGACAGCTACTTAGATTGCCAGAAGCAGGGCCAGCAAAACAGAGACCATTTTAAAGCAGCTGACACATTTTTTTTTTTTAGCAGTGTGGGTTGAAAACAAATTATAATAAAGATTTCATTACGTGCTATTCAGAAGGGTCAACACAGTCAGTCTCCAGGAGACCTGAGGCCCGGGACACAGATGGGGTCAAGTACCTGGACACAGCAATATCCTGGGTTAAAATGAGGTTGGGAGGACTCATGGGGTTTAATTCTTGGTGTTCAGTGCTCTGAGGTTATTGCACCATCCAGTTGATGGGATGGAGTCACACCCTGCTAATTCCAAAGCCAACAAAATGCTTTGGGCTCACTAAGGACACAAGAGAAGGTACTTGAATGTTTTGCTAAGTGTGGGGTGTCCATAAGTCACCTCCATGTTGAACTGGTTCCCAAAATACTGCTTTGGTGTGAACTTGTAGCATTATGATTGGGGCTTCTGGTTTTCCTCACTGCAGGAAGACTTGCCTCACCTCATCCCTGGTGAGAACCTGAAATATAAAATTTCATCTAATTTAGAGGTGTTTTGGGGTATAATGAACTTGTCCTAGGACACGAGGTCTTAAGCATATGCCAAAATTCAAAAAGCCCAAATAAAATCTTGCTACCTCGTTCCTTATTCGTTGTGTTGACCAGTGCATCTTAAAAAAACCTGGAGGCATGGAGTGAAATGCCACTCTAGGGATGGCAACATCAGTTTTAGCACGAGCTCAGGAGAACTGCTTTATCACACATTTTAAATATGGCATGAAAGGTTATGGCCCCAGTGCATCTTGTTTCCCTGGCAGAAAGGAAGTACATTTGAAGTTGGCTACAGAACTCTCTCTCTCATGCTTGTAAAATGTTGTTGCTCCTATATATTTTCAGCTATTCATGAAGTGTATTGCATATATAATTAAAACATTAATAAAAATAACAGCAGGAAGAGTTCATCAGCAATTCAAATACAATTATTTGTGAAAATCTGTCTTCTCCAACATGTTCCTTTCCCCTCTGACTGATTTTTTTATTTTGGGTAAAAATATCATAAGCAACATTGCTTAACCATTTTCACAGCTCCAGGATCTCTGTAGGACAGTAAATTTATTTCTCTATTGAATTAATTTACCATAGATTGTGCAAGTTCATGATTGTTATACTCTTCAGGAGACATCCCATACATATTCAGGGTAGGGGAGGCTCCTGTCTGGGACTGTGTGTCCATTCCCACTCCTCTCTATAGCTTGGCACTTCACAGAGAGCACCAGGCATCTTGGTCATGGTTTTCTTTCTGAAAAACTGCTTTTTGAATATGAAACTGAACCATGGCTGTCTGGGTTGTGTTGGGATTGAGAAGGTAGCCAGGAGATCCCACCTGCCATTTCCCAGAATTTTGGTGGCACTTGTGTACTCACCTTTCACAGTTGACATGGAAATTCTCAGTGTGTGGATTCATCTTTATAAGAGCCTTAAAAACCTTGCAGCCTGTGCCTACTTCCTGAGCTCATAATAGATCTTTTTAAAGAAGTGCTGTCAAACTAGCTAGACTTTTCTAATTCTGGGTTATTAAATTTCCTCAGGATAGAATCTAAATTGTACTTTGGCCCTTATTACTCTGATCTGTTCTGTGTCTGTGGCATTTACTATATTCCTGAGCAAAACACTTGGACAGTCTGCAGCATTGGTGTGCTGTTTTGGGTAAAGATCACAGCATTCAGCCAACAAATATGTCCCATGCATTGGTTGGAAATAGGTTCCCTTTACAACAGATGGATTTAAAAAAAAAGAAGAAAAAAAGTAAAAAATAGCTGATATGGAAAGCACTGCTCACTTCTTTAATTAAAAGGACCCCTTTATTGGAGGTGTTTTTTCTGCTTTTCTAGTTTACTTTCAGGTTTTTGTTAGTGGATGAGTCCATGGTCCTAGAGAGAAGGGAATCACTTTCTGGAAAGTTTCTCCATGGCCTTGTTGCAGTTTCTCTGCATTTCTTGACTAATTTAGCATTTCCCTAAGTGGTGTCTTTAGAGTACTCAGCTGTGAGGAGGATCTTTGTTTTAAGAATAGAAAGAGAGGATTTGAAACCCTGAATACTGAGCTCTAGTGCTGGCAATCCCTGCTTCAGGTTCTCTTTTTTCATGTCTGGCTCTTTGCAGGAGCAGTGGACTCTTCACCCCCTTGCATTTCACACCAAGTCACCCAAGATTTTGCAATGAATCCCATGCTTTTATTGCTGAAACAGCCACTGTTTACTTCCAGCTCAGGAAACCTGGGGTGTCCTGCAGGGTAGCCAGCCTGGCTGTGGAACCACGAGAGGCTGGTTTAGTCCCTCTCTGAGGAGAGCATTTCCATCCAGATCTGCTTTCTGCTGTTCTGTGTGTCGATTGACATTAATCCCCTAATTGAAGCATCCAGTTTTGGGATTAAGCTGATATTTATCAGCAAAAACCTGCCAAAGAAGCACAGATTTGTGGTAAATGGTGATTTAGACCAACCCTGCCAGCTTTTCCAACAGAGATCAGACTTTTCCCTATTTTTTGCTTCTTCACATCTCCCTAAATTCAATGAGCTGAGCTGCTGCACGTGTCGGTGGAAAGCTGCTCCAGTCAGTTCTGTGACATGGAAATGTATTGGCTTGAGCAGGCATGGACTCAAAGTGTGAAAGAAAATAGCCTCTGAAATTTATAATCAGATAAATGCCACCAACCAAAAATTCAGTTTGTAACAGCAACATTTTGGGAAGAGAGAGGACAGAAGCTTCTGCTATCAGAAAATGCAGCTATAAGTCAAAATTCCCTGAGCTGTAGGTTGATCTGAAGATGATGAGCAGTGCCTTTGCCATTGGGTTTGTGAGTGAATTCAGTTTGTTCCTAAGACCAAGTGGCACCAGGAATTTCAGAGGTGCTGGCAGCCCAGGGGGGAGGCAGCCACCTCTCTTTACTGCAGAGAAAGGAAAATAAGGTTGACATCATTTTATCAGAAGCTACCTGGGTTTATATCCTTAACTCAGTTTCATGTGGTGACAGGGAATGTCAAAGTGCTTATCTCTGACAGAACATTTTCTTCAATTCCTTACAAATACCTTTAATATGGTGTGTGATGCTTCAGTTCTTTTCAAACATGTTGTCTTCATATTCTCATACAAGTGATTTTTTCCCTTTGTTTTCATTTAATTTTCATTATTTTGTTATTCTTCACAGTGTTCCCTTTCTGCCTTCAAAAGGGAGCTAGCTAGGTAAAGTGAATTATATCACAAAATGGAAAAGTAATGTTAACCAAATGAGGTATTGCTTTTTTTTTTCTTCTGGATATAAACCATTATCTTGTAGCACTGCAAGAATTTGAATGCTTCAGAAACACAGGTAATAGAATGAAANGTGTGGATTCATCTTTATAAGAGCCTTAAAAACCTTGCAGCCTGTGCCTACTTCCTGAGCTCATAATAGATCTTTTTAAAGAAGTGCTGTCAAACTAGCTAGACTTTTCTAATTCTGGGTTATTAAATTTCCTCAGGATAGAATCTAAATTGTACTTTGGCCCTTATTACTCTGATCTGTTCTGTGTCTGTGGCATTTACTATATTCCTGAGCAAAACACTTGGACAGTCTGCAGCATTGGTGTGCTGTTTTGGGTAAAGATCACAGCATTCAGCCAACAAATATGTCCCATGCATTGGTTGGAAATAGGTTCCCTTTACAACAGATGGATTTAAAAAAAAAGAAGAAAAAAAGTAAAAATTAGCTGATATGGAAAGCACTGCTCACTTCTTTAATTAAAAGGACCCCTTTATTGGAGGTGTTTTTTCTGCTTTTCTAGTTTACTTTCAGGTTTTTGTTAGTGGATGAGTCCATGGTCCTAGAGAGAAGGGAATCACTTTCTGGAAAGTTTCTCCATGGCCTTGTTGCAGTTTCTCTGCATTTCTTGACTAATTTAGCATTTCCCTAAGTGGTGTCTTTAGAGTACTCAGCTGTGAGGAGGATCTTTGTTTTAAGAATAGAAAGAGAGGATTTGAAACCCTGAATACTGAGCTCTAGTGCTGGCAATCCCTGCTTCAGGTTCTCTTTTTTCATGTTTGGCTCTTTGCAGGAGCAGTGGACTCTTCACCCCCTTGCATTTCACACCAAGTCACCCAAGATTTTGCAATGAATCCCATGCTTTTATTGCTGAAACAGCCACTGTTTACTTCCAGCTCAGGAAACCTGGGGTGTCCTGCAGGGTAGCCAGCCTGGCTGTGGAACCACGAGAGGCTGGTTTAGTCCCTCTCTGAGGAGAGCATTTCCATCCAGATCTGCTTTCTGCTGTTCTGTGTGTCGATTGACATTAATCCCCTAATTGAAGCATCCAGTTTTGGGATTAAGCTGATATTTATCAGCAAAAACCTGCCAAAGAAGCACAGATTTGTGGTAAATGGTGATTTAGACCAACCCTGCCAGCTTTTCCAACAGAGATCAGACTTTTCCCTATTTTTTGCTTCTTCACATCTCCCTAAATTCAATGAGCTGAGCTGCTGCACGTGTCGGTGGAAAGCTGCTCCAGTCAGTTCTGTGACATGGAAATGTATTGGCTTGAGCAGGCATGGACTCAAAGTGTGAAAGAAAATAGCCTCTGAAATTTATAATCAGATAAATGCCACCAACCAAAAATTCAGTTTGTAACAGCAACATTTTGGGAAGAGAGAGGACAGAAGCTTCTGCTATCAGAAAATGCAGCTATAAGTCAAAATTCCCTGAGCTGTAGGTTGATCTGAAGATGATGAGCAGTGCCTTTGCCATTGGGTTTGTGAGTGAATTCAGTTTGTTCCTAAGACCAAGTGGCACCAGGAATTTCAGAGGTGCTGGCAGCCCAGGGGGGAGGCAGCCACCTCTCTTTACTGCAGAGAAAGGAAAATAAGGTTGACATCATTTTATCAGAAGCTACCTGGGTTTATATCCTTAACTCAGTTTCATGTGGTGACAGGGAATGTCAAAGTGCTTATCTCTGACAGAACATTTTCTTCAATTCCTTACAAATACCTTTAATATGGTGTGTGATGCTTCAGTTCTTTTCAAACATGTTGTCTTCATATTTTCATACAAGTGATTTTTTCCCTTTGTTTTCATTTAATTTTCATTATTTTGTTATTCTTCACAGTGTTCCCTTTCTGCCTTCAAAAGGGAGCTAGCTAGGTAAAGTGAATTATATCACAAAATGGAAAAGTAATGTTAACCAAATGAGGTATTGCTTTTTTTTTTCTTCTGGATATAAACCATTATCTTGTAGCACTGCAAGAATTTGAATGCTTCAGAAACACAGGTANATGCTTTGAATAAGAATTGAATATTGTGATGTATCTCTTGGATGTGATTAATGTCTTCTGGAGATTTGCTGCTCTAGAACCCCTGTGACAAACAGCAGGATTTGTGCTGGGAAAGGAATGTCATCCATTCCAAACTGCCTCAAGTTTTGGGTTGGGATTGGGATTTTTGGGGTGTTTTTTATTGTTGTCTGTATTGTTTTATCTATTTTTTGCAGGCAAAGCCTAGGACAGCTGTAGGTTAAAAAAACTAGAAAGGAGGATAAAGTAAATAAACCTTTGTTTTTTGATTTATTATGTTTATTTCACAGGTGTTTCAGTACATTCTGTTTTGCTGTCTTTTAGGTAGTTGGAAAAACAAATTTGGAAATTAGGCAAATATGATTATAAAATGACACACAACTGAGAAACCTAAAATCTGAGGAGCAGGTGAACTGCCTGAAATAACTTACTCTATGGTATTTTTGGCTGATTTCTTAGTCTGACTCACTAAGGTAGTGTCATGTCCTGTGATGGAGTTTTAACTGAGGATGTCTGTCTCTTTTTTAAAATATTTAAATTTTTTTAATGTTCTGAACGCACTCCAAGGCTTTCCAAACCTGGGTGAGATGGAGTCTTGACCTCAGAGACAACTTTGTAGAGGTAAAGGCAGCAATAAAATCTCCATACAAAGAAAATATTGACTGATTTATGAGGGATCCCTGTATCTTTAAATCATCCTTTCAAAACATGTTATGTCAGCATAAAATTTCATGGCAGGAGTAGTCAGTTTTAACCCCTTTTAGCTTTTCAAAGCTCAGATAAATCACTTTTGAATTCTATGTGACTCGTGAAATACAAGTGTCAGGCAAGTTAGACTCAAATACCGCTTGTGTTATGGGTTGTGGTGATCCTCATTGCTTATGCCCTGGAATAAGAAATGAATAAATGAAAGATAACAGCTCCCAGTTATAGCAGAGGTGAGGAACAGGTGATTCAAATAATTCCCATCTTGGATTTATGTTTTTAGATGAGCAGTATTTCATGGGGTTTTGTGAGGGGGAGGAGAAAGAGAGGCAAAATTGAACAGAAATCCCAATAGATGCACTGAAGAAGCAAGGAAACACAAAATCAAAGTAGAATCTTCAGCAACTATGAAAGTTCTGTGTGAAGTCTGGGTGTGGACCAAAGACCTTGGTGGGATCCCACAGTGCAGGAGAGCTGTCAGAGCAGTGAAATCCCAGGTAATACTGGAATAAGGGAACTGGGGGAAGCTGGGGCAGCTTCACTTGGTGCTTTCCAGAAGCACTGACTTGATATCAGCCTGTCATGGGACTGGGCTGTGTTTTTTTCCTTTGCAATAGTTACTCTGTCACAGCCAGGGTTGTATTTCATTAAGATTCCAGTATTGTATTTCATTAAGATTTGCTGTGTAATTAAATTCTTGAGAAGTTGTGCTTCACCCAGTCCTTCTGATACACAGCTGATAGACTTCTCATTTGGGATATGTTTCATATTAGGGAAATGAAATGCCAGTGCTTCAAAAAGCTAGCAAAAAAACCACTGAAATTTATTAAACTATTCTGTAATTATTGTTAATGAGTGGTAGGTTGGTTTTTGGGTTTTTTTTATTTTAAATGAGCTGTCCTAAAAGCACAAATGTGCATGAAGAGGTATTGCATGTTTCTGGAGTCTTTTCAAATTCCCAGCTGCCAACCTCTTGTCTGTGCATGAAGATCCTGGATGTCTGAGGGAATGTGGAATACAAGCTGCTTATTCTATTTCATGGCATTTCTCAAAGATATAAAACATGTTTTCATTCCTGAATTCAATAAAACCCAAATCATTTTAGCTAAAATTGAATTGTTACCACGTCTGCCGCTGAATCATGTGGAGAGGGCGCGAGTGGCGGAGGCACTGCTGGATTTCCAGTGGAATTCTTCATCCTGCCCCATGCTGACTGATGTTCAGCCATCTCCCAGACCTAAGCCCCAGCCACCAGCCTTAGAAAACATCTGCTTCATTCTCCTGCACAGAAACACATCCACCAAACTGTTGGAGCATTTTGGCTGCGGTGCAGCAGGAATTTGGACAGAAATCCGTGTAATTGAACCTGTTCCCATCAGCTGCCATGGGCAATTTATGGGGTTCTCTGGGAGCAGTGGTTGCCAGAGCTATTAGGGATCATCTAATGTGGGATGCAGACACCCATCCTGGCTGCACAGGGAGCAAGCCAGGATCTGGGATCTGACTCTTCTTTCCAAAACAAATGTATTCCACCTCATCTCCTTTACCAAAACCACTGTCATCTAATTTTTCTTTTTATTCTGCCTATTTTCTCTGTTTTTTCTTTTCTTTATATTTTTTCAACTCCTCCCTTTGAAAAGCTTTGTAAAAAAGGGAGAGATGGTAGAGAGAGAGAGGGAAAGACCTCAGTGAAAATTGAAAATGGGAAAAAAACCTAATCAGCTGGGATTTATTTTTCCAGTTTGGGTGAAAATGTACGTATGGAAATATCCATGGACTTTTCCAAATTACGAAAGTATGTTTTGTCCAAAGTATTTTCATTTAAATATTTTTATTTGCTTTACTGTGGTGCATAACTCCCGTTCAGCATTGATAAATTCTACCTAATCATCCCTGAGGGCCCAGGGGCTGTGGAATTGAGCCTGAATTTGTTTCATGGGGAGCAGAACTGGAGAGCTGCATCTCTGGGCCAGTCCTACATTTCTGCTCTTACAGATTTCAGGAGCATGCTAATAGGATTAGGTACTACAAAGCTGTCTTGCATTCAAAATTAATATCAGAGGGAGTGTGCTGTGGAACAGAATTTCTTGCAAAGAGCGCTGATAGCAGAAGCACAAACTCACCGTGAGATTCCACTGCCTCATCACCATCCCTGCTCTGAGCTATTCCATAGCTTTGGATCTCTGCTATCCCAAAGCCTTCTCCTTTTCACATGGCTCTTTCTGCAGAAGATCCCCTTGGGATGGACACTCTGGACCACACATGCATCCCCTCACCCTGGGGTGTTGTAGATGTGGCTGTGTCCTGGGTTGTGGTGCCTTGGACTGGCTGTGTGAGCAGCACGGGTTTCATTTCTGAAAATTCCTTTAGCTGGTGCTTTTGCAAAAGGCTTGGTAAGGTTTGTCTCAGGCCAGTATGTTTCCTAAAATGAGTGATATTTTTACTCTGCTGCTCGCCCCCCCCCTCCAACCTCCTTTCTTTTTATTCATTTTGCAAATTTCTACAGCACTGCAACCAGAAATGTAAAATTACCAAGTCAACATATGCTGGGTTAAAAATAGAACAAACATCAAATTCCGGCTAAGGGATACAAAGTTGAGCTTCAGATAATTGTAAACAGGAATTGACATGAGGCCCAGCCCAGCATCCCCTCTCCAGCCATGGCCATGGGCTGGGGGAGTATGAGCAGGGCAGGCACATGTGATGCTTCTCCTCTGATGCTTCCCAGGTTCCAGCTGTTTTCTGCTCAGGGACTTTGTGCCAGGAGTCATTTCTGTGTAGATAGTAAGCATGAATAGATTTTCCTTCTGCAAACTTAATCTTCTCTAGCCTTAAGCCAGTGCAGGCTTGTGACATGCACAGCTTCTCTTGTTAGGTACAAAAATCACCTTTGTTTGTGTTAGACATGGCTCCAGTTTGGTTTAAGGGGTCTTTGTGTCAGTAGTGGAAAATTCCACCAAGAAGCTGTCCCCATCCGTGCTGCCCATGCTGTCTGTTTCCTTTCCCCCTAATGATTCTTAGCATTTGATCTGCTGTCTTTTTTCCTTTGCCTGTTGGTAGCACTGGGCTGACATTTCCATGGTACTGTCCATTGTAAATCCAGGATTTCACTCCCCTGCAGTTGTGGTTGGCTCAGAGTCCATCATTTCATATGTGAGGTTAAGATTGTTTTTCCCACATGCATATTTGACATTTATCTCTCTTGAATTTCATCTGCCATCTCATATGTCATATCATTTCATAAGGTCCTTCTGCAGTTCCTCGCAGTCAGCCTTTGTCCTCATTACCCTGGATAAATTGATATGAGCAAACCTCCTCCCCCTGCTTTCCAAGAGGATGGTGGATCCCATAATTTGACCAGCAAAGGAGACAGGATTTCAGTCCTGCAGGTCTGTGCATCTCCCTTGGTTAATTCTACTCATTGCTTTGATGAATTTGGTATGCTGGGAAATGAATCCATGTGTGTCCTGTTTGCTCCAATGGGTTTTGTTTACAAGAAACCAAAACAAACTATGGCAAAATGACTGCTAACACTTCAGCTTTTGATGTTCACCACGTGTGTTTGTCTGAGTCCCTGAGCTGGTGAGTGGGAGAGAAGCAGCAGAGAACAGGGATCACAGAAAAAAATTTCCTGAGCTGTTCACAGTTTAATTCCTGTGGATAACATGAAAAGCACCAATACAACCTGGAAAAGAAATGGAAGACTCAGAGGTGTCTCCTCTGATGACTGTGATGTAGGTGACTTGGAAGAAATCTGTCACTGGTGTATTGCACTGCTTTTCAAAATGGGCACAGTTGAAGTTGTAGCAGGAAGGCAAAGACCAAAGAGGATTTGATCAGGTACATGAATATACAGACAGGAGGGGGAACATGGTCCTGTGAAGCTCCTTTGCATTTCTCTCTCCTGCAACAGTAGCTTTTATTTCAGCTAACACAAAGCCTTAGTGGTTTTTGGCAGTATTTCAGGCAAATCTTCAGATAGGGATGAACTGTTCTTGAACCAAATCTCCAAAGGATTTGGCACAAGTGTGCTCTCCTGCAATATGAAATGTAGATTTTTGTTCAGTATTTATATTTGAATAGACATTAATGAATGCCTAAAGAAAAATCACTATCTCCACTTTTTCTCTTGCTATTTGATTTCTCTTTGTCTGGTTAATGCTTATGCAGATTGTACTTATTGTGCTGGGAAATCCTACCTGGTGTCAGTCTCCCTGCTGGGGCTGGGAGGTGCTGAGGGGGAAGGTGATGCAACTGTGACAAAACATTTGCTGATCAAGAGTATCAGTTTCAGTCCTGCCTGTCTGATGGTGATGCCAAACTGGAAGAAAAGCCATCCCTTAATTTGTTTGGCTTACTCTAAATCTTTCCTGTGAGTCTTTTACCAGCACCACAATGTGTGGAGTTGCTCTATGGGTATCACTAAGAGGAAAAAGTACCACAGAATCCTGGAATGCTTTTGGCTGGCTGGGACCTTAAAGCCTGTTTTATTCCACCCCCTGCCAAGGGCAAGGAGACCTTCCACTATCCCAGGCTGCTTCAAGCCCTGTCCCTCCTTGCTTTGGTCACTTCCAGGGATGGGACAGCCACAGCTTCCAGAATCATGTCAGTGAAGCAGTTGCCATCACAGGATAACAAAATACCTGCTACCCTCTTGGCATTGCCAAGTCAGTAGATTTATTGCTCTTCTATGTTCTTTAAGGGTGGCTTTTATACACCACCTGTCAAACTGTAAGTCCTTGGAACAGATTAGCCCTGCAGAAGGGATGCCCCAAGTTTCCTCTAGACTTTGCACATTGCACTGAGTAATGATTCTTTATTAATGAAAAATTGAGTTTGTTTCATTTGCTGTCACGTTTGAAGCACGAGGATATTTTTCCTTCCCTAGGACTGGTTACATTTTAATGCATGTATTCAAAATTCAAGTCCAATCTGAAATGACCTATCAGCTATGATACAGTCAGGGGAAAGCATCAAAACATGATGCATTGAACATATTTTACATTCCTAGTCTAACAGCATCCTTGAGTTGATTTTATGCAATACATATATCCGATATTTGATTTTGATGAGAGGGGCTGTAGATGCAGATGTACTTCTCTGTGAATATATTTTGGCACTGGTAACACATACATTGCTTTAATTTTGGATGCAGAAATCACATTGATGATTTTTTTAAGCTGTGATTAGGCAAACACAGCTGAAAGGGTCAGGGAAACTGTCCATAATGACTTTTCAGAGTTTAATATGGAAAGAAAAATAAATTATTATAAACCAGGCATGGCATGGTAGGTTCCAAAGTATTTCACTGAGTTTAGCAGATGTGGCAGGTTCTCAAGTTGTTTATTAACCTTTTATGAATCTCTTTTTTCAGTTAGACTGTCAGATATGTAAAAATATTGTAAGATCAGCTGTATCTGAGTTGTGTGTCTCAGAAGATATTGCAACTATCCTCATAGGCTGCTATTGAGGGCTGAAGTGAAAAACTAAAACTAAAAGTGGGTAATTAGAAGCTGCCTGTTTGCTTCCAAATTTCTAATCAAATTCATAACTCCTGCTTCAAATGGATGGAATAGCTTTTTCTTTTTTTGTGCAAAAGTAAAAAATAAATATTTATCATATCAAAACCATTCCAATATTTCCCTGAGCACATCAGGATTATAAGAGAGAGCTTTGTAGCTAAAATGAGGCCCTCAATGGCTTCCTGAGCAGAAAGGAAATATGAAACTATCTCAAAGCAGAAGTTATAAAGAAAATTTCATACATTGCACCTTATTAACACTTTGACTTCAGAAGGGATGTTTGAGGATAACTGGAAACATCTGTAAACTCTGGGGCACACTGTGAACCCTTAGAAACCTTGCAATGAGATTATTTTAGCACAAAACACATCTTGTGGCGCTAACAGAGATCTGATGGAGAATTTTAAAACTTTCCAATCCCAAGAAAAATGTCAACTAGAGAATAATTCAGCTTGTTGAGCCCTGGAGATGAGGTTTCAGCAGATACCAGTCCCCCAATCCACTCAGGAGAAATCAACTGCCCAGGAACCAGGAACTGACTGGGGACTTTCTCCCCCATGTCCCCCGCTCATCCTTTATCTACAGAGCCTCTTGCCACTGGAAATCCAATTACAGTTAAACAAAGATTCACCTCAGTGCCTCGTGGAAAGCTTTGAAAAATCTTTTGCTTAAAGACAGTTCTGTCCACATCTGTCTAGGTAGGCAGCCAGGATCTTCTGAAGGTTTTAATTCCATGTTGCATCCTCTCCTGAAGCAGGATATTGGCTAATCCTGACATTAGTGTTCATCTGGACCAGTCTCTTTATAGCTACAGGGGCCGTGTGGGTCACACTCTTAGTGCCTGTTTTCTTGTGAGGTTGGCTTAGAAAGCTTTTCATTAAAATGAAATGTTTTCTCTTTCCCTTTAGTTTTTGGTCTGCTTTTCGCATTGTGTCATTTCAGCCCCAACATATTCAGGATTTTCTCTTCCTTCCTTGCTTTTCTCTTTTAAAACCCAGCAGGTAGAAAATCACTTTGACTAAAGCTGAGATTCTCACATTAAAAGCTGAGATTGTCCAGCTTTTCAAAGTATGTGATTATATAAAGTATCAAATACTGTGAGAATTGGATTAAAAAACCATGAGGGCCGATATGGAGACAAATGGTAATGAGCAGCAGGAAAAGACAGTGCGTGCAAATACAGTAATAGATAGCAAATGTCAAGAGTTCAGCATTCTATTTTATTTCCCTGTTTTTATGAGGTGAATTTTTATTATATATGTCATGGGGATTGTGTGTGTGTGGTTAAGGGAACAGATGAAAAGGTGTGTAGAGGAGAGAGGTTAGGGGTCAGGATAGTCAGAGGAATTTGGGATGAAGAGGACTGGGATGTAGTCAGGGCATGAGCACCAGTAACACATAAGGGATCAGATTGTCAGGATCTTTGGGATGCTGCAGCATTTCTCCAAATTCTTGTTTGCCAGCTCCCTCACAGTTGCACAAAGTTGATGCTTTGGCCCTGGGTGTGTTGCTTCAGTGTATAATAGGGATGGATCCTAAACTATCTTCCTTGCATGGATGCAGAAAAATACCCTGAAGAAAACCATAGGTTTCTGTCCATGCAGCTTCTCCTTCCCTCCTTGGGGAGCTGGCTGGGAATTTTAGGGATGAGATCTGATTGTGGAGACTTGGGCTCAAGCATGGTAAGATTTTCAGCATATTGCAGCAAAGAGAAGTGTTTTTCCAATTGAGAAGAGTGTCAGGAAAGCAAAGATGTTCCCCAGCATCCTGCTAAGCTGTAGACTCCACCAGTGAGAAGAATAATGTTTATTCCATAGCTTCAAGTGAGCCATTTTCTAACATTGGGTTCAGCAGCTGCATTTGCATTGTGCATTCCAGGGCTGTGGGAGCTGTTTCCAACTGGGTATGGACACTGGCCATGCTTCAGTTGTGTTGTGGCAGCTGCAGCCAGGTACACTGTGTTCTCAGCTGACTTGGTGATTCAGTTTTGCCCTTTTTGTGTGTTTTTTTTTTTTTTTTAAGTCCATTCTGCCTTTTTTTTTGTTCTTCTCATCTCTGCATTCATTAATGAGTGCCAAAGTGCCCGTGTGCTGTACAGCACATCCTTGAGAGGGTGAGTCATGAATGGCAGAGCTCCTGCCATCCACACTGACCCATAAACCCTGCTCTGGTTTGAGGATTAAAACCAGCTTCTGACAAGATTGTGCTTCTGAAGCTCCTCTTGGCCACGTCTTCTCAGCCTCCTGCCCTCTGTTTGGCAACTTCTGAAGTGCTGCTGCCTTTCACCTGATTTAGGATTAAAAATGTGTCATTCCTGGCCTTTCCTTATCCTCTGTCCCAACTTATATGGAACAGGAATGACCTGTGGCATGTTTGAAAATAGGCTTTAGGGAGGAGGGTAGCAGAAATGCCCTGCAAAGTGATTGAATGTGCTTGGCAGGGAGTATTTAGTCTGGATTTCATACACAGAGAGCCCAAGTAGGGAGAGCTCCTTCCTCAGGTTTGAGACTGCACTGGTCACACACAGATTGTGGGTTTGCTGACCCCTGCACAGCTGGGGAGGTGCTGTGAGAGTATTCCTGAGCACATCCATGCCAGGGCTCTGCAAAGGCACTTGTGAAATGTGAAACTCCTCTCTATCCCATCTTGGGGCCTCATGTTCATTCCTGCTCCTTCAATGACCTCCTCATCAAATGTGCTCCATTTAGAGATTCACAACAAGATTTGTCTCCACTGCCAGCTTTGCAGCAGCAACCTGCTCTCCAAGAAACCAAGCTGTGTGCTGGCTGCTCCATCAGTCATTCCCAGCCTGTGCTGACAGGGAGGACTCAGGATGGAGACTTGGCTGCTGACCAGGCGGCTCAAACACGGAGCGGGTGCAGGGCTGTCCTGTGCTGTGGCCTCTCCCTGCAAATCCTGGGGGAGAGAAGTTTCCTCTGTTTCTTAAGAAGGTCAACATCTAGTATCCCAAGCCAGGCTTTTTTTTAAATTAATTTTCCCCATTTGGGGGCTATCCTATCTTGAAAATTAGCATTTGATAACAGTAGCAACATTTGGTTGTTGGGGTTTTTTTCCTTTTCATTTTTTGTGAGGGCAAAGTTTTGGGATTGACAGCTTTGGCATCCATTCCCAGCACTCCTCTTGGGGCAGCATTGTGTCTTCACCACCAGCCTCATGGACAACTTAACCAGAGCCACACCTGTCATCATGTCTGCTCTCCCCTCTGCTGTCATCAGGACTGGAGACAGGCTCTCTGTGCCACATGCATCCCATGCTCCAGCATTACACAGCATTTAGGAACCTTTCAACAGCCTGGAGCCATCCTGCATGGCTTGATGGATTAAAGGCTTGTCCAAAGCCTCAGTGGCTGTTTGGAGAAGTCAGAGTGTGACATGGTGTCAGGCTTTCTCACGCAGTGACACACCACGTGTGTCACACGCACCAAGGAGCTGCTGTCCCCTTGCACATTCTGTTTGCTTTCACACATGACTCTCTGAAAGAGCAAAAGGTGAAAATGCATCATCATCCACTGATCTTTGTAACTGGGTGAGAAATATTTCTTCAGCCTGGAGTTTTACAGACTTTTTGTGAAAGTTCCTGGGTTTGGAGTCAGGATCAATGACAGGATTAGGGAGTGGGGAAATCAGAGCAGCCTTTCAGGGTGGGGGACAGGAACTGTCACCCAGCAGCAATAATTGATGCATTAATGTCTATCATGCAGAGGCAGGACTTGGATCAGGTAGACTTGAGACTTTGCAGGGAAAAGCCATCAAACAGACAGTTATTCCCCTTTTTGCAGGCCTGTCTACAAAGGCAAAACCTCTGATGTTAAGATCTGCAGTAATTTTGCAAAAATTGTTTCCCTTTCTTGAGTGAAAATGAATTAAGTCATACTGTGAGCAGTATTGTGGTCAGTGCCTCGTAATGGAAAAATAACAAATAAAAATTACTCCTCCAGCAATGATGGGTTAATGTCTTTTTAGTACCAAATAAAATGTTGATAGTTATTGCTGATGTATTTTTTTAAATAATTGACTGGGGTGCTTAATAATGCTATGTCTAATTTAGGAATCCAATTTATTGACAAAACCAGGAAGAAATCACCATATTAAACAGACACAAAAATCAGTTTAATGCAATTCATGGGGAGGCATTGTAACTTCACAGCAGGCAAAATATAATAAACACTAATGTAACTTTGTAAAATAAGGATTAAGTCAAAACCTCCCAGCCTGTCCAGAGTACAGCATGAGATGGTATGGAGGCTCGGATGCCTTAGTTCAAAGCCTGGGATCTCTGTGTCCACCCAAAAAGCTCTGGTCTGTTGACCACTGTTTTACTTTTCACCTTTCACTTGAGCTGCCTTTAGTTCCCTTTTCAAAATGTCTTTCCTTCTGTGTACTCTTCCCAGTATTTTGAAAAAAACTCTCCCATCGTGGCAGGGCTTCCTTCAATCCTGTTCATCTTCAGCAGCTGAGTCTATTTAGTGAGTTTATTAATTATCATGTTGGGCTCATTAAAGTGAGCACCTCATTTGGAGAAACCTCCTGGGGTCTCCAGCAAATACACACGTACTCATTAGACTGAATGTTTTCCACTTGTAGATCAGCATTTTGATAATAAACACTTCATAATCCTAAGGAAAATGGTTCAAGTTGAAAGTTAGAATTCAGCTGAGGATAGGTTTTTTGAGGGATTTTTTCCCCCATGGGCATCAATATGGCTATGAGCTCTACAGCTATGGGTCATCAAACAACCAGCTAAGTAATTTCTCACATGATTTCTGCACTGTGCTTAAAGAAATTCACCCCTTCTGTCCTGCTGCTTCATGCAGCTCATTATAGGACACTTGGCTTGGCTGTGGGCAAGTCAAAATCTGAAGGGCCACGCAATTAGATGCAGTTCTGAATTTCCTCACCTTCCAGCAAGGGCACAGTAAGAGTGTCTGACGTGGTTTAGCACCAGTGGCTGTGCAGTTTAACTCAGCCTAGGTGGAAGATCCAAAGTCAGATAAAACTATGAACTGGGTAACCTATAGCTGGCTTTAAAATTTGGATTAACAAGGTGACAGTAAGGTGTAGTGGTGCCTTGGCTGTGATGTCCTCAAGGAGGGCTGCACGTGGAAAGATTTTGCAAATCCTTGTGATGCACTGACAGGTCATCTATGAACCTGGGAGCATTTTAAGCTGGTCAGTTAAAATGCCTCTGCTGTGTGTAGGTCTGTGCCCATTTTTTGGACTGTATCAGGTTGCTCATTAGCAGCAGATCTGCAGTTGGGCTGCAGCTGCAAGATCCCACTTCTCTCCTACCTCTGGATGAGCTGTCTGTGACAGCTCTTGAGTGCTGAGGTGCTCTAACAGTTTGGTTAAACCTTTGCAGGGAAATCTACTGCACCCTTCTTGCTTAATGCTGAAGAAAACAGTCCCAGATGTTTCTGTCTGAGAGGGGGATGTTTGGCCATGCCTTTGGAGCTGTAATTTCTTTCCCCAAAGATGAGAAGAGCTGTAAAACTGAGCCCCAGGTCGCACCATGGATCAGCCTTCAACTTCTTCCTTTAAATTTTAAAATCCCAAGGAAAGAGCCTAAAAACCAGCTGGGTGACTGGAGGCTGCTGGTGCCCTCCTCTGCTCTTGCAAGAGGAAACACAACACCTCCACTGAGTTTCTCTGGGGGCACTTAAGGCAGAGTTTATTTACTGTGTAACGTGGTAGTTTAGTGGGATTCCTGCCTGCTGCCTAATTAGTTCCACTAATTTATTTGGAATAACACTTCCCTCCCTTTCTGTTGAATGCCTGGAAGTGGGTTCTGGGAGCCCATCTATTCCCTCATTTAGCCCTTGCACACTTGCAGGATGCTGTGCTCCCTCTGCCAGGCCCATGCTGGAATAACCATTATCTCTGTGAGGATTTTACCTCAGCGATGCCCAGAGGCCCTTTGGGAGCAATTGCTGCAGGCTCTGTGCAGACAGGAGGTGTTCTGATCCTTTTGGAAGCTGTGTGCTCCTGAGGAGCTCCACTTTAGGGCAGGCACTGGAGCACAGGGGTTCCTGAGAACCTGAGATTTTTGTGTACTTTAAGTTTCTTCTGCTGCATATCCTGCTGCCTGTTCTCCCTTCCCTGCCCCTTCCCAGCCTTGCTTGCTGTCTCCTTATTTATCACCCTTGAAAATAATGCAATTAATTCTGTAACATATGCAAACTTGTAACTAAAACTCTTTATCTGGAGAGTGATTTGTGCAAAAGCAGACTTGGTACTGAATATTCCTGAGGAAGTGCTGCTTCTCTGCTCTTCTCCATGGACAGCTGGAAAAAAACCCAAAAAACCTTTGGGATTTTAGTAGATGGGGTGCAAAAGAAGGGATCTCACAGGCACAGGTGTTGCTGCCCAGTATTTGCCTCTTGGCACTGAGGTTAGGACTCAGCACCAGTGGGTCAGGAAGCAGAAGTGCCAGATCTTGCCCTAGGAACCCATTCCTGTGTCAGATTCACTCCCTTCTCTTCACCTTTGCCATGTGTATGCTCAGAGCCAAGAGGATGCACACACACTTCGAGCTCACACAACCACATGGGTGCTCTTCAGCCTGTCCCAGCTTCTCCTCAGAATTTCACATCCATTTTAAAACTGTTTCCTACTCAAGGTGATATTCTCAATCTCATGGTCATTTTCTTTTTAGCAAAGGAGGCTTCTCCCCTTCCCCTGGCCTGGGAGCTGGAGGGCACTGCAGGCTGCCAGAGCAGACATGAGCTAATCAGGCTGGCACAAAAATGGGCTGTTATTTATGAAGCCAGCCCTCTTCTAACTTTTCCTTTGTTTATGCAGTGTAATTTCAATGTCATAAATACTAAAAGGTTTACTGCTGGGAGATGAGAACTTCCCTCATTCATCTCTGCAATTAAACTTCTTGTGCCCATGGTGGCTTTTCCTTTTAACTGCCTTTTAGGATGGAATCCAGGATTTTAAGAGGTTTCACTGACTGAATTTTTTTTAATGAGGTCAAAGAGTTTTTGAGGGAATTTGGAAGATAATTTAGGTGGGTTTTTTTGTTTGTTTTCTTTGCAGGTTTAGGCTTCATTTTTCATTTTCCTTGAGGTCCTGAGTGACTTTGAACAATTTTTTTTTTCTGTGTCTTACTTTCACCAAATTTCATACAGTACAAACCTTATTATTGACTTTAAGTGTCTTTAAAGTGTCCAGAGCTGTATGTGAGCTACCCTAGAGCTGGGTACTCTCCCTGTAACCACTCAGCTGCTCCCTTTCTTTCTTGCACAATCTCTACAGCCTCTGGGCTTGTTCTGGAAATGTGTCAAATATTCTAAGGAAAGGAATCCTATCAAAGAACTGGGAAAGTTACTGCATGATGATCTCAAGGAGTGCTGTGTGGTGCTTCTGTCAGCTGTGGGACAGGAGGTGCTTTTATTCCATGGGCAGAGATCACCACCCTCACAGTAAAGAATTGGGATTCTAAGGATTTGGGATGGAAAAAACACCCAAGTGAATTGTCTTTGGACTCCCAGTTAACTGCATTGTCCCTTTCAGTAGCAGTCACAGATTTTGTGGGTAAATTTCATCTTGAAGAAGAACATAAAGACATTCCATGGTCACTTTAGGGCTGTAATAGTTTTAAGCTGTAAGTATGAAGTTGCAATTGCAGGAGGAGCTGGCATGAATCAACCTACTCTCATTTCAAACAGCTGTTTAATGAGAGCTTCTTGTAAGATCCCCTGTTAAGAATAGGCCATAATGAGTATGATGAAACCACCTCATCCTTGAAAACAAATTCCTTTTCATGGCTTAATTAAAAGTGCTCCTACTACTTCTGTGAGCATACATGATAGCTTAGGAAAGGCTCTGTTTTAATTTATATAAAGAAGTCTCAATTAAGAAGCTAAATAGATAATATGTTGCTTTAATATTATATAGTGAAAACTGTTATTATTTCTGAACTTCTGCTATCTCCCAGTCAAATATATTTGTCTTAACAGTTTAACAGCTTTCCCTGGGAGACCAGAGTGACAGCCACGTGCTTGTATGCTTTTAGTTCTGTCTTAATGTGATGGAGCAGACTGGAGCAACTGACTTAGGCATGATTTGTGGGTGAATTTTTTGGGAGATCAATTACAGGTGGCTGAGCCCTGTGAATTGTTCAGACCCAGCTATTTTTAGGAACAGGCAGCACTAATTAAAGCTGCCTGTGTGATAGTAGTGTAATCTGCTGCAGAAGGGCCCTGTGTTAGTGCACAGGGAACTGGATGAGCAGCAGCTGGTGTGGCCAGAGCAGGTTTGTCACCTCTCAGTGAGCTGTCCCTGCTGCCCCAGTGCAGGAAACATCCAAGTGAGGGAGAACAGCCCTGCTCCACACTGCCAGCAATTCCTGTTCTTCCTGCTTCTCATTTGCCACACTAAAACATCCCTCTCTCTTTGGAGTTTCCTTGTAAGATGCTAATTAAAGGAAGAAATGTTGGTTAGAGAGAAAACTGCCTAAGTGAGTATTGTAAAAAAGCAACTGTTTCTTTGTATTTGTCTGAAATTGCTGTACCCTTGGGAGAAGAATAAAGAGTTCCCCGTGCAGGAACTTCCTGGCTGTGATACCTGAGAAGGAGGGGACAGGAAAGCAGATTGGGATTGTTTCCTTTGTGGGTGTGTCTCCTGATATACTGAGAAATCAGTGAATAAATTGCACTGAAACACAGTAGAACCTCAAAAAGGGATCTTTTTAACAAGAAGAGCGAAGTGTTGAATGAGGGTTGCTGGCTTGGGTGAAGAAGTTTATTGAAGAAGTTATTTCTTTGGGAAATGCCCTGTGCTCATGCCTGGCCTTGGGCATGGACTGTCTTTTGGGGGGTCATGGACAGCTGTGCTGAGCAGTCAGCTGGGGAAGAATTCAGAGTTATGGATCCAGCTAGTGAGGAACAACCTGAAACTCCTGTGTAAATGTAGTCCTGCCACGAAGGTATTGTCCTGTTCCTCTTTCCCTTCTATGTCTTGTAGCTGCAGTGTTCTGATTTCCCAACAGAAGGCACATTTGTAGTTTGGACAAATGTGTTCTGATGTATCATTTAGATTGTTTTTACATTATCAGATTTTCTGTACTTAGCAATGACCTAATATCAGTGTGGCAGTGGAGCATGGTGGTTCATCACATGAAAGTGTGGGAGACTCAAATCCAGGAGTTAAATTGTGACTTGGTCTGTACTGCAAACCCCTGACCCCTGCACTGAGACACAACAGGTAGTGTTAGCAAAAGGATTGTTAAAAAAGAAATAATGACTAAGTAGTCTTTGTTTTCATAGTAATTTCTGGTTTGTCTCCTGAATGATCAGGCTGACACTTTCATGGCTGACCCTTTGCTTTCCACTCACTTTACAGCCCTGATGATCTACTTTCAATTCCATCAATACTGCAGGCTCTGATTTTTACTGATTTTTGAGTTTTCTTGCAAATGTCAATCACACTGAACAATTTAGGTGTGATCTGTCTTTCTCAAGCTCTTCTTCACACAGAGTTGCCTCCCTGTCTTCTCTCTGTGGGTTGTTGCAGACAAATTTGCTTTCATGCTGGGTGGGAGATCAAACCCTTCAGCAGAAACTGCCCCTGGAAGCATCACTTGAAAGTTTTATTTATTGCTCTTTGATGGTGCCTTGGTTTGCTGTTAATTCTGTTGTTTCCCCTAAAAAGAGGTGTATTTGCTGTGCTGAGTGATGTTCATAATTGCCCCCCTACTTTGCCAAAACGCCACTTGTGAGAGGCTGAGAGATTGCAAATGTCAAGCGTGGGACCCATGAGGACAATCTACCAGTCACTGCTGAAATGATTTGAACTAGTGAACTCTTGTTAAAACTGTTAATTGCTTTTTTAAAAACACTTAATGGAAATTGCCACATTTAAGTAGCCCATAAAACCACGATGACACCAGCCTTAATCAGGTGTCACAAAAGCACATCCATTATAAGCTACCTGGCCCGAAAACTTTGAGGATGGAAATCAGTTGTGACAGCCTGGTGTTTACAGTCCTGCATCTCTCTGGCAGAGGAGAATAATTTATTTGTTTTACTCATGAAGAGACTCCTCTTTGAACTGCACCTTTATGTGCAATAAAGCTTATGGAAGAGAATGACCCCAGGGGACTCAGAAGTCTGTAGGATAAGGTAGTGCTGCCTGGTTTTGAATATTTCATACTGGGATATGCTAATTTGTTTGGTGACCTTGCTGCAGACTCAGAAAAACCACGGAGAGCTCACTGAAAACCACAAGGCTGTGTTTTTCCAGGGGTGTTTTGTTGATTCCAAAAGCCAAAATGTTGCAGGGAGGAAACTCTGGTGCTGAGCAGTGAAGTCCTGCTTATTCTAGGTAATACAGTTACTTGGGACTGGATTTTAAAGAGCAATACATATTTATGGGACATACTTTTTTGAAAATGGTAAATGAGTTAGCTATAAATCCCACTGAAAGCTTAGGTGGGCACTTTATTTATGAGGATACTGGGAGGTTTCTGTTTGCCTCTTCAAGCTGTCTGTCGAGTCTGATAGGGAGGGGTGCAGTGGGAACAACCACACTTCTTCCCTGGATTGTGTATCAACATGTGACCCACTGGAAAAGAGCTTTGGAAAGAAAAAAAAGATGGGAGCAAGCATTAGGTGAAGGTTTTCATGTGTGAGAGGAACATTTATGTTCTGTGCATCCAGGTCAGACAGCAGCCTGTGGCTGCTCAGAGCTGGGGATGGGGTGTGCTGGGCTCCCTCCTGCTCCCCGTGCAAGGCTGCTCCTCTCCCCAAACCTTCCCAAAACCAGGTCATTCATGGCTGTGCTCATCAGCAGTCTCAGAAGAGGCCTAAAAACAGAAGTGGCCCAGTGGAGTGACACACTTTCTAGCCCATTGCCATGGGTCATTTCAGGTCATGGCCCTGCACTAAACCTTACAAACCTGTTCTGTTGCTCAGGGTGTTGTTTGCTGTCCAGCCCCTTGCACCTTCACATATCACACTCACATATTTTATTATACATTAAAAATATATCTGGAATTGCTGTTAAGAATCCAACAGAGCTCTGGTAGCAGCAGTATTGCCAGAATGGGATATTTTAAGTAGGGTGTAGTGACAAACACTGATATAAAATGCTACAAATCACCCATCCCAGTGTTTCCACCTTCATGTCATGAGGAGTTTCTTCAGTACTATGATGGTGTTTCTTTTTTTATGCTCCTTAAAGTTTTATACTGGCTCTTGCCACAAGTTATTCGAGGTAACTTCAGGATATAACCTTAAATTCCAGTGATCTCCCTGAAAGACTTCACAGAACCCTTCCACTTCTTTTTGGGGTGAAAGTTCAATTTATTAAACCAATTTAATTTACTGGCTGTGCTGATCTTGAGCAGAGCTTGAGAAGGATAAGGAGGTACTTTTCCTGCCAGTATCCTGAACTTTCCCAGAGCTGCTGTGAAGCAACTCCTTTCCCCTTTGAAACTGTGAAAGCACATAAATAAAAGTAAATATGAAATAAGAAGTAGTAGGTCTTTATTGCACTTGTGTGATATTTTGTAAAACCTTATTTACCTGTGATCCTGACATTTTATACTATTATTACTTTTAAAAATATGAACTCTGAATAGTGCAGACAGATTACCAGCAGAGCTAAAGGTAATTTAAGATGGAAAATTTACAGTGGAACTTGAAAATCCTTTTTTTTTTTTGAGGCAACTGTTCTAAAGGAAATGTTCTTAGTCTTCATTCTCCAAAGGGAAATTTTGTCTCTTCCAGTCAGGGCAATAAATAAAGGTGAAAGAACCACCACAAAAACATCCCTGAATTATTAATTTGCCAGAAACAGCTTCTCAGAAGAAAAAGCCTCCTCAGGATAGTACGGGAATGTAAAATACTCATTATTCACCCAACACATAAGGATCTGCACAGATAAGTAATGCAGCTGGTCCACACACCTGAGATCAGTGGCAGGTGTGAACCAGGTTTTGATTTTTGAAAATAAAATATGTCTAGCTCAAGGTATCCTTTCTTTGTGAGTCAAATGGGGAGCACCTCTGCTAGGAAATCAAACTGCTGTAAGGTGTAATGACATAAATGCTTTAGTTTTGGTATGAACAGGAAAAAGTTCCTATTGCAATGCTTGGCCCAAAGATTAAAGGCTGCAATCAGAAATGTAACAAAAGCCTTACGAGTCCCAGTCCCTGCTTCTGCAACCACATAATCCTTTCACTGTGGGTATCTTTAAAAATTAAGTGTACAGAAGAGAGGTGAAATATTACCAGTGGATCATTTACTATATCCCAACAGTTCAATCATCAGTGCTGGAAAGTCAATATTATATTAACTTCAAACTAGTCTCTACTGTAGTTCTCCAAAATGATGGAAATTCAGAGGTCCTAGTTTTCTAGCTGTGCATTTGGCTGCTTATGAAATGTCATATAAAAATGATGTTTTGGTAAGAGATCATTGCCACTGTTCTCCCAAAGGCAACAGTTCTGGGTTACATCAGGTTTGCTTTCAGAATAGAGTTTGCTACAAAGTATGTCATATAAATTAAAATAATATTGACATAAGGTGGCCAGATAAGGAACAGGGCTCGATGATTCCTATTGGAAATTCCTTGACTATTTCTCAAATTGAATGTCAGCAATAACTTCTGAATGTCTGTCAACAGATGACTTCCCAGAAGGTGTTTGTTTTCCATCCTGACCTCAGTGGAAGATCATTACCTGGGATATAGATTATTTCATCTGTATTCTTCCTGCTGCTGCCTAATTGGCATCTACAGAGTGTTTTAACACCTGGATTAAGAAAGACCTTTGTCTTCCATTTACAGAAGATAAAAAAGGATTTGAGCTTTTTAAATGAAATGTATTTTACAGTATGGTAATAATGAAACTGCTTCCTATTATATAAAATACAGTCAATTTTTGCTAAAAGCTTCAGGGGCTTCCCTCCAGCCTTCGGTCACCTTCTGCTAAGCAGCCTGGGAGTTTGCCAAGGGAGCTGGAAAATCTGAGTTTGATCCCCAAACTGCTGGATCCCAAACCAGTGAAATAATTTTGTGGAAAGACTTTTAATTTTGTAGCACATCAGCACTTGGCAGGTGTGTGTACTTGGTGGCTTCGTTTAAATGCTGTGGATTTTAGTCGATGTAGATCTATGTGAGTCCCAATCTGCATTTCTGAAGGCTGATATCTTGCTGATGTCTGATTCCAGTATTTGTACAGTTCACAGGAATCCTTCAAGGGTTTATGTGCTCTGTGTTCATCCGGGATGGAGTGAGTGTACCATGTAAAATAATATGTCAGCTCATAAACTGCATGTACAGTGATGAGATGTGAGCTCGTTTCACTTTTATCACAGGACCTTGAATCAGGCTTGTTCTGCTGCCAAGTCCCCAAACGCCTCCTTGCAATGTGCCTGGAATTCAGTGCTCTGGAATTGTGGTTTTTTGGTGTATCCTTTTGTGTTCTGTCAGGCTCTGGTGCAGGGGACTGGTTGTTTCACAGATGAGAGCTGGGAGGCTGCTGCATTTTGGGTTCCTCTTGAGGAGCTCAGGAGTGCCCACTGACCCCAGCAAAACACTGTAAGCTGTGCTTCCTGGGAAACTCTGGACTGTTTGGGCTTCCTCTACCTGCTCTCATGGTTGCTGCCATATGCACCTTGATTTTTGTGCTTTTTCTCAGCTCCATCCTCCTCTGTGCCACATGAAGTGCTGCGACGTGTCCTGTGAGCTGTGATGGGACATGGTAGCTCAGAATGGGGAGAAGGGATGCCAACAGGGTTCCTTCTCTTCCTGCTCACCTGCAGAGCTGTGCAGGCAGAAGGATGGCTTCTTCCAGCCTCTGCTTCAGGGAACTGGCTTTAATGAGCACGATGTGCAGCGTGCCCATTGTGTGTGGAGTCGAGATGTCACAGGAGCGTGCACTAAAGAGGTTTAGGGAATTTATGGACTCAACTCACCCACAGTGGACTTAGTGGGGAACATAATTCCTTTTACTTTTTCTGTTGCAGTTCACAAAATGACTGCTTAAATCCCAGCATTCTCTCCCAGCTCTGAACGCCGTCTGTTAATCCTCTTGTCCTGCTGGTGACGGCTGCAGTGTTGGACAGCAACTGTTGCTGCAAACTTGATTTTTTTTTTTTACATCTTCTCTCACCATCTCTTCATGAACTGATTTGCTGTGGCTATGAATATTTTTGGACTCTCCCATGTCTCTTATTTTGTTGGCAGAGTAATACTTGTCTCCTCATAGGTTGCTCCTTTGCGAGACGGGATGAATCACGCTCGGAGCGAGCTGTCGTGTTGTCTTGTGCTCTGGAGGAGCTACTTGTTATTTGTGCTCTTCATATCCTCATGACAGCTTGTCAGGGAAGAGAAGTTTTCCTTTATTTTCTTTTCCCTCCATCATTGTTGACTAATTAGTAGCCAAATAGACAGCATTTGTTTTTGTATTCAAACTGGTGATAATTTAAGGGTTGGATGCAATCCAGAGCTCTGGGACCAAATAATGAACTTTGGGAATGGTTAGGTGAGGATGTGACTTGGAGTGGGAAATTTTCCATCCACGGTGAAGGTTTCTGTATTCTGGACTCAAAACAATCATGATTAGTTCTGAAGTGTAATTTCAACAGCTCATGTTAGACAGTTCAAGATGTCATACTCGAGAATCAGGGGGGATTGGTTTGAAATTTTGGATCTGACTCTGGTCTACTTTGTTTGTTTAAATAAGCATCAACCAGGGCTTTAGAAGTGAAGTCCCTGAGCAGAGGTGTTGTCTCCTTAAGATGACTGGTTGCCACTTAAACTCCATGTGACTTTCTGGATGACAGATCACCCGTGTACTTTGTGTGTTTATTTGTACCTGGCTCCAAACAGGAAGGTCACTCCCAACCAAGGTACCTGTTTGTCCAGAGGACTTAAACAGCCACACGTTTGTGTCCTTTGGAGAGTAACCAGGGCCCTGCTTTTTTCAGCCAGTGATTAATTGCACAGAGCAGTAGGTGGCACACAGACATTTTTCATACCTAACACATTCTGGAAGGGGGGGACTCGTGGAGCTGCACATCCTGCACCTCCCTGACACAGCCACAGTGGAGAGCAGACCTTGTTGCTGGCAGCTTTCCTGATCCACCTCACCTCATGCGAGGAGACTCCATCACCTTCCCACAGTGGGACCAGATGTCCCAACATGCAGTGTAATATTGCAAAGAAGGGAAAAAAAAGAGGTAAAAAGCTCTGAGAACTAATCTCTGTTTTGTCGAACAGTTGGAGAGCTCCTGGCCATGGCATCTGAAACCTGACAAAATTCCCCCAAAGTCACTGATTTTACATTCCATTTGGCAGTAGAAAACCTTCCAAAGCATTCAAATTCTGCTTTCCTTCATCAGCTCCATTGGGAGGTGAAATAATTCTGAGTAAGGGATTCCTGTGTTTCACTCAGGCCTGGGAATGATTAGCCATTTTTTTACAGGATTCCTTTTTAAAGTTTTTCTTGTCTTTCTTCCTCCTGGCTGTGTTTGCAGTGCACTGTGTTTGCAGTGTACGTGTCTACTCCAATTTGATGAGGACCAACCATCTTTGGGAGGCTGGTTTAGAGTGAGACCTTTGCTGTATAACTCTCATTAATGGTTGGAGAAAAGTAGTTGGGAATTTCATCTCTGTCCATGGAGCTGATTATCCATCCCAGGCTGCTGCCTTGGGGACAGGCTTAGACCCTGCAGCCTTAATGTGTGTGTGTATCAAACACAGCTCTCCCAGAAGGTAGCAAGTATGTTTGCTATGCATTATTTATAGAATTCAAAATGCATTCTCTTAAAAATTACTGTGGACTGTGCATTTTTTTGCATTGCAGCTGGAAACACAGGGATCTCTGATGTTGGGAAGGACTTGGGATGGGCACTCACACAGCCTTGTGCCTTGCACAGGGCAGGACCATGAAGCCCTTTGAGGTGCTTAAGATAAGCAATTAATAGTTTGTCTGTTGGAGTTTAAGTTTCAGTGAGGGAAGATTAAAAAATAGCTGTGCAAAAACATGAGTATGGCATAGCAATTCTACAAAGGCATTTTGTTTTCAAACAAAAATAAATCATACAATGTTTTGTTCATCTTTTTTGTAATGAGATGTACAAAGTGTTCTTTTTCAGATGTGATGGTTTTCCAGGCAGGGTGTGTTTATCCTGGTCACTAGCTTTGTTCAGAGGTGCAAATTGGCCCTTAAAACTGTGTTGTCCCCACAGGGTAATTGGAGCACATGGAATTGGTGCATGCAGGGAATTCCACCACTCCTAACACCCTTCTCCACGAGTGTTCATCCACTTTATCAATTGTACACACCAAAGAGACAGAATCAGGCAGACCTTTTTCAAATTTTGATGAAATTATGGCTCATCCAAACAGAATGTTGTTTCTACTAGGGATGGACAGGCTCATATCTCCCTCACCACTCTCACCTGCACGGATTTAGGTGAATTTTGAAGCCTCATGGTGCTCTCTGTAGTGAGGAATCATTAGTGCCTGGACTCTCCTGTCTTCTTGATCAGCTTGAAAATGTTGCCTGAGAGCCAAGCTTTAGGCTGTGCACTGGCTGATGTATGGTTGAGCTCAACCAAAGACAGATTTATATTTGTTCTAGCAAATTTAGGGCTTGTTCCCATGCCTGTTGTAGCTATCAGGAGGAGTTTTGGGTGTTGCTCATTAATGATATGCATCATCTATAAGGCAGGAGGATGAATTATACAAATTGCTGGCAATCTCCAGCCAGCATTTCCATGTGGATTTAAAAGTCTTATTTTCCCCTGGATATTTCATGCCTTCCTACCAAGAAGTATGCCTGGAGTGTGCCAGGGATGGCCTGAATGTAGGTAATGTACACAATAGCTTTCTTATTCCCAGGTAATAAAGAGGAATGCATCAGCACATTGCAGGCATTAAAATGTATGGTTTCTCTGTGGCCTTTAATGAGGGCTTGCAGGAGTTCCAGTGCTCTACAGAAAATATTGGATTTTTCTCCTACTTTCTTGCAGGGCCCAAAGGGACTGGAGGAATTTGCTGCGTGTGTGTTTTGAGGAGGACAAATTTAGGATAATTAGGTTTTTTTCACTGGTTTCTCACACACACCCAAACCTGGAGCTGGGTAAGCTCTTTAGCTATGCATCATTCCTGTGCTGGTGCCTGGAAGAGGTTAAAGTCCCTGTGTCCCTGCTTAGCAGCTGGAATCAGCCATAGGTGTGTTTTCCAAAGGCAGCCACTCTGCTTGGGCTTGGTTTGGTTCCCAGGACTGTGTAAGCTTGCACAAATGTTCTTTTAGATATGACAGTAAATCAGCTTTAGTTGTTTATTTTCCTTTTACATTTATTATCTATAAATGTACTAGCCAGTAGGTTTTCTGGCTGCAGTTAGCACTGAGATAGGAGGATTGAAAAATGTTCCCAGAAGGGACGTTTGGGATGGGTAATTGTGGTTGTTCACCCTGGAAACCTGACTCTGAGCTTGTCTTTTCCAGTCAAGGAACAGATACACTGTGTGACTTATGTTTTACCAGATCCACTTTGGGAACTTACACAATCAAACACTTGGAAACTTGTCACAGACTAGGGGAGAATCCACAGAAGGTATTTAATGACTGATTTCAGGTAATATTCAGGGCACTCATGAATTGTTCTTAGAGATTTTACAGAAAGAAAAGCAGCTGATGTACTTTAGATATTCCTCACCCATCACTTGGCTGAAGCTACATCTGGAGACAAGTCTGGGACACTATCACAGAATGGGTCAGGAGGGGGGGACCACAGTGGGGTCATCTGGTCCCATGTCCCTCCTCAAGCAGGGTCATCCCAGAGCCCAGGATTGCATCCAGACAGTTCTGGAATATCTCCAGTGAGGGACTCTGCACAACCAGTTTCATTGCTTGGTCACTGCACAACAAAGAAATTCTTCTTCACATTCATGTGGAGCTTCCTGTGCACCAGTTTATGCCCCTTGCCTCTTGTCCTGTTGCTCAGCACCATGAAGAATGTGGATTTTTCAGTGTACTTCCCTTTGTTTATGCATTCACATCTAATGGACTGTGGCATGCACAACTATACTGTTCCTCCCTCTTGCTGGGTAGGGCACCATCATATCTTCCAAAAGAGGTGCTTGGTCAGGCTTAAATCCCCTGAGAAATGGTGACTCTGAGTGCCCTTTGCATCTCACCTGACTGTCACGTTCCCCCTCCAGCAGCACCGTTTGTTTTGGGACATCTGCTCCCCTGTGGGAAGGTGGCAGCAGGAGACACCATGAGAGCAGTTAATGATTGTGAGTACGTTCAGGCAATCTGCCAGTCTGAGCACTCAGCCCATTCTCCTTTTTTTAACTTGTCAGGAATTCAGAGTAAAAATATTGCAGCAAAGAGGCTCATCTAGAAAAGCAGCATGTTAATTACAGGAGGCAGTTTCTTGGCTATCAGTTGCTGTCCTGCACAGAATAGCTTGAAGATGTACATTTTTACTGTGGGAAGACATTAAAATCTGGAGCTAGTGGCTCTGCTTCTTGCTGTTTGTTACTGCCATTCAGTGAAATCTCTAACAAAGTTTTTTTGGAGCCTATAGACTGGAACCCCAGTTTTCTGCATATTCTCTGTCCATATAGACTGGAACCCCAGTTTTCTCCATATTCTCTGTCCATATAGACTGGAATCCCAGTTTGCTCCATATTCTCTGTCCATATAGACTGGAATCCCAGTTTGCTCCATATTCTTTGTTCATGTAGACTGGAACCCCAGTTTTCTCCATATTCTCTGTCCATATAGACTGGAACCACAGCTTTCTCCATATTCTCTGTCCATTTATCCAATTCTTTGACCATCAGATAAAGTTTCACTCCATCAGGTCAAATTTTCTAACATTATCAGAGAGTTTTGTGTCCAAACATCTGCTAGGTTTTAGAAGTAGCTCCAAGTGCCAGTGGCTGGAAGTGAGGCACTCCTGTCATGGGATTGATGTTTTGTAGTATATAGCAGGGGAGAAATTACAGCATTTCAGAAATTAGGCCAACATTTATGGCTTATATGCCAAGATGTGGTAAAATATGCAAATCCATGGAAAAGGAGAATTTAGGAGGTTGAAAAATCGAACCCTTTGTATAAATTATCGGGCGAGCATCAGATCTGTGTTTGCTGGGTGGCAATCTTTGTGTGACCCAGGGCTCCATAACTATACAGCACATACCTCAGTCCCTGGGCAAGTTTTAATGTCCTGAAATTAAAGATGCAAATAGAAACCATAATGGGGGCAGTGGGGCAAAGGGACTGATGTTTTAGTCTTCAAATGTCTACTTTGATCAGTTTGCTGCATTTTTTTAAGCCTCAAATTCAATTCAATCAGCAAAATAACAAACCCTCCCTCACTTCAAGCCAACCATTTCCCAAATGCTACAAGTGGAGGGTTTTACCCTGAAAGATGGAGAAAGACCCTGCAACGACCCCAAAAATACAGTTGTCTGCTCTCAATTATGCTTGAAAAGAGCTCAGGGATTCCAGTGATGGATGACAGTATACAAATCTCAAGTAGCTTTGCTTAGTGTGTTTTGTGATATGATATAGGAGAGATAATTCTTACCCAGTGTCTCTTAAAGGAAATCCTGAGGGTGAATCAATTACCTTTCTTTTCTGAATCAATAGAGAGGGGATGTATTGCAGTTACTTGGTGCTTTGGCGAGTGCTCGAGCACAAAGGATGGCTGTTGATGATAACCACTGCAAAGAATGCTGTGCCATTTTTTTCTCTCTCTTCTTTTAAGGACACTACAACCCCCTCAGTTCACACACTTCATCATTCTCAGTCACAATCTTTTCTCAGCTAAGATTTAAGAGTGAGAGGAGGAAGTAAGCTCTCCAAACACACAAAACACAGCTTGGAGTCCTAATGGCAGCACTTCCCTTTCCCAAGACTCTCCAAACCCTTGGCATTTGTGAATTTTGCCTCGAAGAACATCAAGATTGAGGAGATGGAGTAAGAGGAAATGGGATATGGGCTGACACAGTGGTGCTAGCAAAAGTTAAATCAAGTAGTTGAGGCTCAACCAGGGATAAAAAGACAGATTTCTTGTATATCTGAAAGCTTTATGTTTTTTGCAAGGTGTTTCTGTGTATCCCACCACAGGCTTTCACTCAAAAAAAGGTAAAATACTGCTATAGTCAGACATCATATTTTAAAATTGTCTGATAACTTATTGCCTTCATAAAGTCATTATTATGTTCTCAAAAGGGTATTAATATGTGTGTGTAATATGATTTAGCAAGAAAGCTTCCTGACTGGAACCCATATGGTGACCTGAGAGTAGTGAAAAGGTAGGAACACAAAATGCCACGTGGTCTGTGGTTCAAGTTCTCATAAAAGGTATCCAAAGCCAAGTGAGGACACGTTTCCTTTTTCCCCACTTGCATCTCTCCAAAGATCCAGTTACACCTGAGAGGGCTGCATAGGTCACTCTGGGTTTCTGTGCTGCCTGAAGAACATGGGGAGACAGGAAAATGGAAACTGGATGAAAAAAGCTTCTTAAGCTCTGCCTTTTTTGCCTGATGCCGGGGTCCCAGGAGGGCAGAGGCAGTCTGAGGTGATTGAGAACTGCACTGGGTTTTCTCTCTCTTTCCCTTGATCAGGAACCACTTTCCTCCTCAGAAGCTGAGAGAAATCTAAAGGCACTGCAGAGACAGTGAGGAGTCTGACCACAAATCAGCTCTGCCTTGATGCAGAAATGGATTCACTTGTAAGAGAGGGCTCTGCTCTTTGCATTTTGTAGCTTGAATAGCAACAAATTTAAAAGGAAAAGGAACCAGTGTGAGCCTTCCCACCTGATGCTGTGGCTGTAGCTCCTGTGTACTCCCCCACCCCTTATTTGAGCACCCATGTTAGCTGAGGGTCCATGACCCATAATCAGTTTTATGCAGCTCTTTAATGAGGGGGTGTTTTTAATGTCCAAACTTACAATTTAAAATAGATTCAGTTATGGTTTGTCTAGAAGTCAGAGATGTAACATTCCCTCTACAAAGAGCCTTTTTCTGCCCTGGAATATAGCATTTATTGCAGGTAGTTCAATAATAGAAACAGTTCAATAAATTAGGTGGAATTCAGGAAAGAAAGATGATTGTGTCTGAAAGGGAATTTTCTGGGTGAATAACAAAATAGTTTTGATATATTTCATTTTGATGGAAGACCAATCAGCTTAAAAGGGGCAACTACCAACAAAAAGATTTCAAGGATATTTAAGTTACAGGAAGGACTTTTTAGAAAATTTGTGTGTGTGTAAAGTACTGACAGGGATATAAATGAACTCTGTCTGGAAAAGCTGGATCCTAGAAATGCTGTGAACACCAAGTAAAGTAGCCACTGATACAGCTGCAGCACAGGGGTATTTATGAGTTGGAGCTGAACCATGTTTGAGAGCCAGAGCTGCTTCTGAAGCCCTGAATAGGGCCTTAATCACTGAAGGTAAAAACTAAATCTGTGCTGTGACTCCATGCACTTCCAGAGGAGGTGGGAATGCATTTCTCCCAAGGTGTTTCTCTCTTCTCTTTTGCTGGGAGGGTTCCCTTTGGAGAGGAGATCCTGTCAGTTTTCTTTTATGTTCCTTTCCACTGAGTTATTCCCCTTGGTTTCTCCTTGCATTCTTTGGAGGAGAGAGAAGCAGTTTTCATACCTTCAGGGTGTAAAATCTGGCTCTGCTGGGGTGGATGGAAATTTTTCTTTGACTTAAAGGCGATCAGAATTTCCTCCTCAGAGGCCTCTTAGGAAAACCAGATGATTTAATCTGAAGCATCACACGTTAGGAGGATCATACATAAAAGAACAACATTAACCTCGGTGCCACATGCAGAATTATTTTTGAGAGAAAATGAGCAAAATTTTAACGAGTATTTTCAAGGCCTCCTCAGTAAGAGAAAATATTACAGATGATGAAGAGAAATAAGAATTACAGATTGAACCACTGAAAACCTCTTTTTTACACTGTCTCTTTAATTAGAAAAAATGAGCCCAACCAAGATGTATATCATCATTGATTTTTATAATAAGCTTTTAAGGCAAACATACGTGGTGTCATGGTGCTATTTTATAACATACACTGCTAACCATTTATTCTGTCATATAACAGTTCACCAGCAGACATATTTTATTATTTTTTCTGTGTAATAAAAAAAGATAAAATCAATACCTATTATATGGCATACCTTCAAGGTTAAAAAGTACTAAATCTTGATGCTAACATCTTTCCTTATATGCATCAATTTAGAGCAATATAAATTCAATACAAATACATTTTCTAGCTGTATGATTAAATCTGGATCCAAAGTATAACAAAGGATTTGGACATTTGGAAACTGAGCATCAAGAAACTGTCACTGGACAGTGTATTTGTGTTAAACTTAAATTTTGCAGGAAAGCTAACTATGGAAGCTTGAGCAAGCAGGTACAAGGACCAGATATTATTGGAAGGAGAGATGCTGTGATTTCCCATATTGGGGTGTAGGTTTTAATCCAACAGAAAATCATTTGGCCTAATCACGTGCCAATTAATGGCTTTGTAAGTTCCACACAAAACTGGAGTGCTTTTCCCCAGCCCTGTGGCTGGCAGTCATTTTGCAACAATTACAGAGTACACTCAATTTAATGATGAATGAATTTAATTCAAAAGTGAGAAAGTGAAAATGGAAGTGTCAAAGCCATCAGCACACTCTTCTTTGCTGGGTTATAGCTGTGACTTGAGGGCCAGAGTGGGAAGCAATGGGATAATGCTGCAGCCCATTACTGTGCACTTTGCCTCTGCTTTGAGGCAGCATCAAAAGAAGAAACTCCAACACTTATCTCTGCTTATTATGAGTTATTTCAAGATCTCGAGTGATTGTGGTAGTTGTAAATGAGGAAGGACATGCTGTCTGTTTTTCATTAAGCACCTGAAGCTTTTGGCTTTGTGGTGCAGAGATGAGCGTGTGGCAGGTGTGAAGCCAAGGACACTTGTTGGTGACGTAGCACACACTGTGTGCACTTTGTGTGGGTTTCATTCAGAGTTGAAGCAGAAACCTTTTCTAGTCATTGCTGCTTTTTCATCACTCAGCAATTAATTGTGTGTTGAGATACTTATGAATATGCAATGCCTGTTTCCTGCCTGGGAGCAGGCTTCTCCTGTCTGCCTGGGAAGCACTTGCATGGAGTTAAGTAAGCAATAGTTGAAGCTCCTTGTTCAGAGTGACATCCTTAGCTGGAAATGCTAATGAATGGATTCATATTTATGGGATAAAATTCTGCCCTTGGGTTCTAGATGCTGGTGGGCAGGAGGTTTGCCTGGGTGCCATCCCTGTGAGGAGCATCACCCCTTGTGCTTATGGGGAATGAAATCAACTTCCAGTGCTGAAGACAAAAAGGAACAGCTAACACTGAGTGCCTCTTATCCTCAGAGTCTTCTGTTCCTCTCTGCAGCTGAATAATAGACAGCATAAAATTATTAAATGTGAGGTTTTTTACCCACTTGGCTTTAGAGCTGCTCTCAGCAAGTTCAGATTACATCTTTCACCTGGAAACATCCTTTCCTTTGCTTTCAGTAACAACCTGAAAAGTTCTTTAATGCACTTACTTGCATGACTTTTTCTTAAAACTGAACTCTTTGCCCAGCTGACTTCAGAACTCCCTGAAGCAGAATAGTCCATGTTTTCCAAAGTGTCTGTCAGCTGAAACACCTGTTCTGAGAGGTGTGCCCAGACTTTTGTCAGTCAGATGAATTCATGGATATTGCTTATTTTTTCCAACTATTTGGATATTGCAGGAGGATTCCCTATTGTGGGATGAGAAAATTTCTTTGAGAATCTCCATGCCAGTTATCAAATCATCACCAAGCTGTGTATTCCTTTGAAAAATGCACTTACCATTAACTATATCTCTTTCTACTGACAGAATTTGAAGGAAGAATTCCATGGACTTGTGGTGCTGTTTGTTGCTTTCCTCTCTCTTTNTTTTTTTTTTTTTTGAGCAGCTGTTTAGTGAACCAAATAATACATCACAGGCACCTTCTTTGTACATCATACATTTACTGGCTTTATTTTTACACAAATGTTTTCCAGATAAAACAGCTCTTTTTTGGCCTTGATTTAAAACCTCTTCAGGTAATTCAGCTTGCTTCTTGCAAATATCGCAGTGAACATTAATAACAAAATACAATTTACGAAGAAATACATGGGTTTGGGGCTTTTTAAAAATAATTTGGTGAAGAAATAAAAGGCTAGCAGATAGATTAATGTCTTACACGCTAAGTGTAAGTTGGAGAGACATTTCACTGGCAAGCTGTAAGCTTCTGGATGCAGAGGATTATAGGGAAATGCTCACACAACCTTAGCAGCATTACAAACAGCAATGCCACAATGAACAGAGCAGCCTCATTGCAGCGATCTAAAGCCACTGCTGTTTTCTTTAAGGCAAACATTGTTTTTATGCCCTACAGATAAATCCCATTTTAAGCTTTGATCAAAGCAAATACACTCACTTTGAGGCTTTGGGCAGATGTAAATTGCTTTGTTATACACATGCATTTGCATACATTTGCAAGGAGACACGGTCTACATGTAATGGTGCCTTTTCTTTTTGACAGAGCGCTGAAATTCAAATAACCAGTGGTTTTCTGCCATGGAGAAGGCAAAAGTTTCTCTGCACAGGAAGTAAATAACACCAGTGAAGCAGGGCTGAGGTGTGCACAGAGCTCTGTCCTTGCAAGAGAAGGGCCAGGCAGGGCCCTGAACATCAAGAATTGTTTTATTTTATCTGTTTTGCTGTTCTGTCTGGTGAACAAATGTAAATGCAATAGTCCCTAGAGAGGGACATTTCTCTTGTTTGACCACTTCTGGAGTGGCTGTACCAGTAGTGTAGGAAACGTGCAGGTTGCCAAAATGTTGGGTATCTGTCTTTGTTACAGACTTTAATTTGTTTTCTCATATTTCTCTACTTAGTTTTCTGAATTAAATTGGATTAACTTCCTCTCTCTCCCAATTAATGCTGTTAACAGTAATAACAACCATAATGTGTGAACATCTGGCATTTTAGTACACAGTAAGCTTTTAGAAATACCAGATATGAATCTATTGAAATCTGTCTCTATAGTGATTTTCCCAGCATTTTGTGGATTAGACAATGATTTCTTCTTTCCTCTCTGCTTTCCTTTCATTATTAAGGTTTGTTAATCCTTTAGATGCCAGGGTTAGATAATTAAATACCCCTTTGTAATTACCGTGGTGCCTGTGGGTTTGAGACCTCCAGCTCATTAGGCAGCGTGCTGTCCTTCTAAGATATTGGAGGGAAACACTTTCATACTCATCAAAGATCTCTGTGGCAAATTAAGGTCAGGGCTGGCTCTGTCAGGCTGAAGGCAAAGGCTTTATTTTTATTTCATTAGTTACCACTGGGGCAGTTCATACCAGAAAGAGCTGAACCCAAATATCGAACAGCCAGTTCTTCAAATCTTCCCTGCTTTCAGTGGCAAACATCTCACCCTTATAAATTACCAATGATGACTTGGTTACAGTGAACAGAGAGATTTTGTGGGGCTGCTGCACTTTCATTCCCTCCAAGGTGAACATTGGCCTTACACCATCTTTTATTTCTACTCTGTCACAGCTCTTGACTGTTTCCCAAAGCTTTTTATTATAGCTGAAGAAAGAATTGAAGCAAACCACCAATTATTCCCCCCTTGTAATTTTGAGAAATTGCCAGATAAGAAGTCTGAAACTCACACTGCAGTTGTTGCCTCGACACTTTGTGTTGCCTTCACTCCATTTTGTGTCCCAGAGATTTGTGTTGACTTTTTGCTGCCTGTTTTGATGTCTTTTCATACCCACCTTCACTTTGTTCAAGTGGTTCTGGTGAATGCCAGACTTGCTCAGGAGGGCTTGGATTGCAATAAGTGAACTCCTCATTCAGTTCTTCATTGTGCTTTTTTCCAGTAAAACCTGGTTTGATTTGGTGTCTCTTTTCTAAAATGGGAAGGAAAATAATTCCCTGTTGTAGAAGGATCATAGAATGTTCAAATGGTGAATGATGCAGCACTGCCTGCTTAATGGGAAACAAGCAAATGGAGCCAGTGAGCTCTAACATGAAAACCCTGGAGAGACACTAAGAAGGAAAAATGGGAGATGGATGTGGCTTATTCAGGAAGGAAACCTATTTTTAATCCAGGGAATAGTTAGAAAGGAGAAGAAATTCCTTTCCAAACAGAAGGATGGAGCAGTAGGGATGCAGGCATAGCAGACTGAATGGATTAATTTCATTTCCCCATCCTCACCCATCATAGACTGTGCCCTCTGCAGTGCCTGGAAAGAATTGGGAAGGTAGATTGGGATGTGAGCAGATCTGAGGCACCCAGAGAAAAACCTGTGCAGAAGCTTGTTTGAAAATCCTCACAGAGGCACAGTTATTTCTCGTGTGAGGCAGGAGCAGCTTCTGAGCAGCCGAATGCGCTCAGAAGGGAGCCCCAAGATGTTTTTCCCTACTGGAAAATTAATAGGGAGTAGCAGGCTGCTCTTCTGCTGGCTCCAGGCAAGTGAGGGGAGGAAGGGCATCCCAAAGCCTGCCATCACAAGCCTACCAGCACGGAGGGGGAAGGGTGTCAGCACCAATCTGCCAGATGGAGCATGTTAAAGGGCAGCCTGCTGAGCAGGGCAGGCAACAAGCCTGAAAAGCCAAGCGTGCTGAGGAGTGCTCCATCTCCCCTAGGAAAAAACAGAGCTGCAGCCAGTGTTTGCAATTGCATCACTCTGATTCACTGAGGCAGAGCTGAGGGTGCAGGTAGAACTTTGATTTGTTGGGTTGTGTTGGTAAATGAGTGCATCTGGTTGTGGCTCCCTGGCTGCGGGGCTGGGCACGGAGCTGACACTGAAATTCTCATCCACCAAGGTGGAGCTGAGATGTCCCACAGGGCACAGCACTCCAGCAGCCAGGAGTGAGGGCTGCAGAGGTTGGGCAGGACCTGAAGAGTGAAGCAAATGCCATTGGGCAAAGCTGGATCATGCTCTGAATCCCAAGAAGAGCATTATAGTCTCATCATCATTTTGTGTCTCTGTGATTTTTATTTTTCCCACCTCTGACTCCATAACAGAGAACCAAAGCCAGCTCTGTGTCAGCTCTGTTTGAAGAATGCTGTGCCTCATGTGGTCACCTCTGATCCTGGGCATGATCTGCCAATTTCTGTTTCCAAGAATTTTAATTCTAGAGGTATGATGGCTTTAGCTGATGTGGAAGTTAAATGCCATAACTTAACATTCTAATTTGCAAAGTTTTCAGTCTATAGTGCTCTAGTGCATGGAGCTATGAAGCAGGTTTTCATAAATCTTCTCTTTTTATCTCATCTGGTGGTTTCTTTTTTGATGTTCTCCTGCTAGCAATTTTCCACTTTGCTGGACAAATGAATGCATGTAGGTAGAACATGCATGGCAGCTGAAAGGTTAATAGAAGGAAAACGTTATGACATCAAAGGAAGTTTTATTAAGTGAAGCTTTCATTTTCTCCATTATGGGCTCTTTGTATGAATAAACTTTAATTCTCTCTAAAGCACATGAGCACAGACTAAACAGGAGCAGAAAGCAGGAGAGTACAGCAAAGAATATTAATTTGTTGCTTTTCTGTAGTTCCTTGCAGCTGAAGGTCACAATGATGCATTACAGCTCAAACCTCTCTGCTCTTACATGTGTGTTAAATATTACCAGTTTCTTATTATACATAAATAAGAAATTGAAGCAGAGAGTTGCATATTTAAAGAAGAGAATTAATGTCTGAGGCAGTCCTAGGAGGAGGAAATGTTGGAAATTTCAATTGCCAGTTTTGGCCCTTCTCTAAATGAGAATCTTTCCTTTTCAAGGCCATTTCTGTGCAGATGCTGGGCCCAGGCTCTGTCAGCACTAAACAGAAAAGTAATAATCATCCCAGAGATTCGTGATTGCACCTGACACACTGAATTTATGTGAGAAAACTTCTACTGCTGGCAAATACTCATTCCATGCCTGCATGCCAATTATGGGATAAGTACCTTTTGTGAAGAAGAGAAAAGCCTATTGTTTTAAGGGGTTTCCAGAAAATTATACACCTGAAAGAGGTCACTTTCCATTAGACTTGAACAATTCCAGTTCTCTTAAAAAAAAACCCACATGGAAAAAAAGAAATTAAGATCCTGTAATTTTCCAAATTGCAAAGAGATTTCTTTTCTCTTTCTTGTGTTCTTTCCACCAGGGTTAGCTGCTGTGTTATCAGTGCTGCAGGAGCTGGGGGCTGGGAAATGCAGGGGCAGGTTTCAATTTCAGGTGAAGCTGTACAGCACTCACACCTTTTCTTCTTCAGGTACAGTGTGGGGTTTGTTTCGGACACCTGTGGTGGTCAAAGTTACTTGGAGATGGGAAGATGAAGAGCAGAGTAAAGATAAAGAAAAACCAGGCAAGGTTTCTAAATGTTGAGAGAGTTACCCCCTTCTTCAAGGGCTGGAGATTGTTGAGAGCTTTGAGGAAATGTTATAGGCAGGAGAAAGCAGGAGCTCTGCTTGTGTTAAAAGTAAAGACATTTTTTGTGTGTGTTTTTAAAGAAACACACTTGAGTCTCTTGTCAGTATCTTTATTGGGGGATTTAATATTTTTTTGGTGTAGAATAATACAAAAATAGAATATTATTATTGGTACTTACAATGTTTAACAAAAAATTTAGCCTTTTTTTTTTCATAAATGTTTACAGTAAGCAGTAGATAATATATCCATTTCCAACCCTGATGAGGTAGTGTTTTTGCATAGTTTTGGGAGGAAACCCCCCAGTTTTCTTCTCTATCCAGTGACAGCATGCAGTGCTGCAGTAATGGGATTTCCTGCAAATGCAGATTTTGTAATGATGTCCTTTGTTGGTCTGGTTCCTTTCACCCTCTGTGTTATGGCAGCTTCCACTACAGATCAGATCCATAACTTGGCCTATATGTGATTTATACTCACAGCCTATATCTTACCCTCTTTAAAGAATCTCTGGAAAAAAAGCTCTCTGGAAATTCACTGTGTCAGTATAAGTGTATGTATAGGGATGTTCTCTTTAGCTAAACCAGTAGCATTAAAAACTGGTGATGTAGGGATTAAAAGAAACGGAGACAAAAAAAAAAAAAAAAACAAAAAAAAAAAAACCAATTAAAAGGAGACAAAACCACAAGGTTCCAAAATCCCATTGAAAATCAATAAAGCTTTAGCACAGGAGTTATTTATATCCTTCTGTAAATGTTATCCACCTTTTCTGGGTGCAAAGTGCAGATTCCCAGTGGAAGGCCAGCTGAACACAGCAAGGCTAGAGGAGGAGGATGGGAAGAAGATAACAAGGCCACTGGGGAAGGACACAAGGCAGTGGAAATTGTCTCAGGCATTGCAGAGTGGTGGGTAAAGAGGCATGAAAGAGGAGGTGTGAGAAGGGTAGGCACAGAGGAGGGGTACAGGGACTGAGAGGGCTTAGGAGGAAAGGAAGAAGTGTCAATGCTGGCTGGGGAGGAGAAGCCCAGCTGCCCTTTGCCACCAGCAGGGCCTCAGGAATAAGGAATAACAACCACCTCGTGGTTCTGCTCACACCATTGTGGTTCACCTCTTTTGAAACAGCAAGATTTTGGTGTGGCTGCTCTCTGCAGTTCCCAAAGGTGTCTTGTGTGAATGGCAGAGTTTTCCTTCCAAATAGAAGCCAACCCAGTGAGTCCTTCTGGGAAGAGCTGTTGTTGTGCAGAGGTCAGCTCACAGCAGGAGCTGATCGGGGCATCCCTGAGCCAAAGGATCTCGAGGATCATCAGCCAAGGTTGTGCTGCACTTGCCAAGCTTTGCTGGGATTTCTCCCACCTACATTCAGGTTTTATTTTCACTTGCAGGAAGGTGGAATCAGGGAGCAGATCTTACCAGTGTCTATCTATATCTGAAGGGAGGGTGGCAGGAACATGGACCAGGCTCTGCCCCGTGGTGCTGAGCAGTGGGACAAGAGGCAATGGGCAGAAATGGATGCACAGGAAGCTCCACATGAACAGGAGGAAAAGCTTCTTTGTTGTGCAGTTACTGAGCACTGGAACAAGTTACCCAGAGAGGGTGGAGAGTCCTCCTCACTGGAGATATTCCAGATCTGTCTGCACACAATCCTGTGCTGTGTTTTCCCGGATGACGCTGCTTGAGGGAGGTGGGACCAGATAACCCCACTGTGGTCCTGTGGAGATACAGATAAATTAGCAGAAATTGCCTGCTCTTTTGTTATTTTATAATAGAGTACTTTATATATATACTTTTTTAATCCTTCAGAGTAAACAATTCAGCCAGGGATTTTATTCTTGCATCAAATCCCCCTGTCATCGTAGAATTTCATTTTACTGTAACTGATGAATTGTTTTAGGGTGGCACAGAGTTTCATGGTCAAAATGGAAATGAGTTGAAGAAAGGAGAGCATAATTGAGAATTTGGCAATTTTACGTATCAGTTCCCTTATGATAATTGGCCTGCAAGATGAAATATTTAAAAACACAATCAAACCCTGCCTGTGTACATGAGGCCATGTTTGTGTATCTGTGTGTTAGCACTGCACCATGTATTAGTTGCTTGGAACTAATTAGTTGCTAGCTACTCACAGCATCTGTATTTCAGATCCCATGGGACTTTAAGGAATGTGACCTTATTTTAATGCTTTTCTGTGCTTTGAGAATTCCCCCTTTGTATCTGCTCCTAGGACATGTTTTGTTGCTTTAATAACAATAATGCTTAGCACTCGTTTTAGATTTAGATCCCAAGGACATCTACAAAAGTAGACAAACATTATCTCTGTGATAAAATCACATTCCTACTTTAGAGCTGGCCACATAAAACCACAGCAGGCTGGTGCTGGTGCAGGGATTACAATAAATTGTGCTGGAAGAGCCAAAGGTGGGACTTGCACAGATATCCCAGAATTCACAGAATCACTGGGTTGGGAGAGACCTTCAAGGTCACTGAGTCCAACCCAGCCCCAACACCTCAAGTAAACCCTGGCACCCAGTGCCACATCCAGTCATTTTTTAAACACATCCAGGGATGGTGACTCCACCACCTCCCCGGGCAGGCCATTCCAGAACTTTATCACCCTTTCTGTAAAAAAGTTTTTCCTAATATCCAGTCTATATTTTCCTTGATGCAGCTTGAGACTGTGCAGCTCCAGGAGCTTCTCCACACACACCCATGGGGGATCTGCACTGAAATAAAGGGCTGTTGTAACAACAAAGTGCTGTGATCACTCAAAACACTCATTGGGAAAGGAGCAATTTGGGGAAAATCCATGTACACACAGTGGGGACTTGTGACAGAGGTGGTGGTACTTGTCCAGACAAAGAGAGAGAAGAAAAAGTGGCACTGCCTCTAAACAGGGGCCACGGATTTCTGGGGGCCTCTGAGTCCATCAAAATTATATTATTTCAAAACTGGGGTTTTGCTCTGCTTTCCCTGTTGCACCTCTCTCTGCTGGAGAGGCTGGAGAGGCACTGGAGTTCACTAGAACAGATTTATTCCCAAAAAAAAGAGGAACGTTGACATTCTCAGGACAGAGGAAAGTTTGTCTGAAATGGTTCATTTGACTCTGTCTAGTATGGTGTAATGCTTGGTGCATAATGCTTAAACACACTGAAGTTTGCAAAATCACTACTTAGCTTGTATTTTTTGAGAATGTTGTTTATGTTAGTAGATGATGCAAGATTTTTCTTCTTTTTTTTTGTTCAGCATTAGACCCCACATTAAAACTGGAACAGGTTCAGTGGCTATTTTCTCTCTAGAAAGGCCACATTTTATTGGATGCTGCACTCTGGGATGTTGCCACTTGTGTTCATGGCACTTCTGGTAGGAAGGAGGTGGCTGGACTTTGTGTCCTGGCTCGTGCTCCAGTTTGCACTGGCCAAAATCCAGTATGAGTAATTATATTCTGTATGCCTTAATTCCCCCAGTAATTCCAATTAGAGTTACTATTGTTCTTGGTGCCTGATCCTCAAATGTTGTGTGGTGTTGCTGTGTGATTAAACTGTTGTGACATTCCATCCCAGAGGTAGGAAAAATGATCTTGGCTTCACAAATTGTAGAGCATTTCCTTGGAGTAAATGGGCAAAATAAGCGTGAAAGATTATTACTGTTTATCTGAGAAATATTTATGAGAGTGTTTTCTGCTTGTTTGTTCATCTCTTTTATTTTTTTACACTAAAGGAAGGAGTGTTTGGAACTCAAGACATGAGGAAGAAAGTATAATTAGGCTGGTTGCTCAAGGTGTTTTAAAGGTTTTAAACCAAATTAAGATAACGTACCTTAATTGCATTTGCATAATGGACAGAGTTGAAATCAGGACCCTTTTTTTAATGTCTGTGACTTCCTCAGCAAATGCTTGCAAGAGCAAACCTTCTACCTGTGGCAAAAAAAACCAAATTAAAGCTAAATCTGGGTGGAGATGACGTGAGCAGAGTTCAGATGAAGATGTGGCTGTGCTCAGTGTGCAGGGAGGCAGCCAGCCCTGTCCAGTGGCCACATTTGGGATTTGCCCAGCCCTTGATCTCTGAGATACTGAAGGAGCTCATTCCATCCCACTGCACACCCAAATCAGGCCTGACTTGCAGAAGATAAGCCTGGCTGCAGAGTGCATCCATGGCTGGTTTTTTCCACCCCACTATTCACCTGGCCCCAAGATGTCACACCTAAGCTGGATTAAACAAAGCTTTGATGACTAAGAAGCATAAATAATATTACAACAGTCTCCTGGAGTCAGAGGAGTCACTGAACAAGGGCAAATCATGTGTGTGCTTGTTCCTGAGCAGGGAAGTAACCCTGGGGAGCTGAGAGTACATGAAAGTTACCCTCATGTGCTGTCCCAAATCTGCAGAATTGGCTGCATTTTCAGCCTGCAAACCCAACTTGTTCCTGGAAGAAATGTAGGTCCTCGGGGGGAAAAAACAATCTTCCTTGCTCCAGAAATTGTCCTTGGTATCAGATGTCAGTAGCTCTCCCTCCAGCAATCCCAACAAGGCTGAGACAATTGACAGCCATGCATGAGCACATTAAAATATCACAGAAAAAAAGCTGTTAACAAGAAAATTTGTGGGTGCTGGGTGATATTTTAGTGGAAAAGGTTGCCTTCTCAGGCTGATAGCACAACAGTTCACTTGAACTGGTGGCTTTTGCTGTTAGTAAAATTCTTTAAGAGCGGTGTTTAGGTCAAAGTGTGTTTTCTACCTCTTTTATAATTTCCAAAGCTCTGTAAAATGTGCCTGAACTGCAGTATCTCAGCTTTAAATAATTCAGCACTGAAACCAGTGGTCCCTCCAATGGCAAAGCTCTTAATTGAAGGAAGATTTTTTTTGCTTCAGCAGGTTGGACTTGAGTGAAATAAAACTTAGGACACTTGATAAGAAAGAAACTTTTTGAAAACACCCAACACTTAAGATAGCACTAATAACTAGTAATAACAAATGTTTTTCCAAGAAGGGCAAAATCAATACAATAGGTCATGTAGCATTTGGATATGTCTGCTCCTTCAAATGTCCAGTGTGTTCTGAAGATGAGCAGAAGGCACAAATGTTGTGTTGGGTTTTGCTAAAATCAGGCTCCTGCTGCAATAATATTTAAGGGTTTTTTACTGAGTGGGGCAGTAGAATCCAACCAGCAGTGCTGGGGGTCTCCCAGTGCACAGATTATCTGCAGAATTGAGGGCTTTGCTGTTTGGGGGGTACCTGTCAGAGGCTGGTTGTATTTTTGTTGTCCTGAGTGCTGGCCATGGCTGATGGAGCTGCTCCAGCCAGTGTCACCTGCTGTGCCCCAGCTGTGCTGAGGTGGAGCTGCTGGGGACTCAGCTCTCAGCCCTTGCTTCCTGGCTGTGGCTCTGACTCACTGCTTGCTCTCACAGATGGGATTTTCCCTTCAGGCATTTTGCTGCTCACTCCGTGCTCATCCAGGGTCAGCAGTTCCTCAGTCCCACGATACTCTTTGTGCAGCAAGACTGAAGGGATGAGAGCAGGGAGCTCTGGCTTGGAAGTGAGTCTTTGGAATTGCTTGTTTTAACATGTCAGAGTAAGTCCTTATAGGATGAATTCCCTTTTGACATTTCAGCTGCTCTCTCAAAATGCATTTTTGCTGAACATGTATGAGATTTAAATTTCATTTTACTTAGATTCTAGCTCCTGTCTTTGTTTGAAGAGGAGGGACCCTTTTTAGATAAAGAGGGTTTTGGTTTTGTACCTCGTTTTGATTTTTGATCTGCTCCCCAGAGCCTTTTTTGAGTGTGGTCTTTAGTAAATCACATTGTGTGAGTTCTGCAGCTGCACAACGTCAGAGGATGTTTCCCCAGGAAAGATTAACGTGGAGCATTGTCTGTTCTAATGGACAGTTGTGACAACTTCATTTTCACAAGTGACTTATGCAAAGGGCAGGCTGTGATTTGCTGCTGGGTAAGTAATCTCAAATATTGATTCTTAAAATGTCTGTATGTTTCCTAAAGAAAATAATCATTACTGTAGTTGTGAGGAGAGCTGTAAAATGCAAGATTTCTTCTTGGGTAATTCTGTAGGTGCTGAACATGCTCAGTCAAGAGCTCTAAAGTAGAAAATAATATATGATAGTGAATCTATTTCAGAAAATATCTTTAAAAACCACCCTGCTGCATTATTCTTTCCACTGATAACTATTTCTGGTACATATCTCATTTGCCTCGTTTATGCCATCTGCTTTCTTTCCAAGTTTAGGATAATTATATTAGTTATCCATCAGACTTGGAAAGTTTAAACACTGCCTTGGAAGTGTGTGAAGACAGTTGAAGTAATTGTTGTCTCTTGGCTTTGAATTCCACAGTTTCTAAGTATTGTGTGTCAAAATAGCTGCTCTAAGAAAAAGCCACAACTACCACCTTGAAAAGTAAATGAAGTTAATAATGGTATAGATAATAATCTGACTTCTGTAGGCTGCAGATGTGAATTGTCAGAGGAGAAAGAACATAAAGCAGTATATCATCAATAGGACTTGATCTTAGATGATTTTTTTGCATAATTTGCATAGTAATGAAAGACAATTATGCTCTTAGACTCCATTGTAAGCTCATATGAATCACCTTCAAAATAATTTATAGTACATGTATGGAAAAAAAGCCCTGTCTAGTTCTACTGATGTTTCATCTTGGCCGTGTCAGCCTGACCTTCAGTCACTGTCAATTGTTCCATTCAAAGCAATCAATGAGAGCATCGTTAGCAGCAGTCAGTGCTCACTTATGACAAATCAGTGCAAGGTGATTAAATTGTCAGTGCAAATGGATGTGAATGCAGCCCCGGCAGGAACACTGGAACCCGGCCTGCAGACTCTGAGCTTCCAGAAACAAGTGTGTGGAAAGGGTAGTAAAGTACTCAGAGATGAGTAGCTGGCTTGTTGGAAAAACTGCGTGTGAAATTTGAATGACAGAGAGCAGCAACAGCAGCCCACGCTCAGTCACAGTGACATCTTTAATTTCTGCTCCAGAGTAAATCCAGATCTGCTTCATGCCAATAATTCTCATGCTCTCCTGCTGCAGCTCAGTTACTTTCAAGGAGTAGCTTGTCCTTCTTGAGGCTGTACCCCAGCTTTGAGCAGTGCACTGGGAGAAGCCTGTCCCTGCTGTCACCTTTCCTGGGAGAGGGACAGAGCCCCTGCCTGAGCCACGAGCAGGGCACACTGCTGGGCAGTGCTGAAAGGTTTGGCCATGGTCTGTGTTTCCCAGGTAGCTTCCCTGAATTGTCACCAGCCTGAATCCAGATGGAAAACAGGACTGGAGACCATCCAACGTGACAGATGCACCTGTGATGTGCAGTGCTGAATGCAGTCTTGGTGCTCTTTCTGGCTTTTAGGAGCTGACAGTGGCCATAGTTATGGTTCTCTTTCCCCAAAGTCTTTCCTCTCAGGACCAAAGAGCTACTGCACTTCCAGGTTGCAGGTGTCATGATGTTTTTTCTGGACCATACCTGGCCTGTTCACAGTTCTCAGTGTCAAGTCCAGTTTCCCTTTAGGACCCTCCATCTTTTCTCTTTAGCTACTAACAAGAGACTTCCTTGTCTCCTCTCCCTGTTGATCTCTTAGGTCTTCTGCTTTCTGTGGCAAGCCCAGGTCACTCAAAGAATAACAGACTACTCCAAACAACCATCAGAAAAAGAGGTATTTTTTATCTGCTGAAAAAGTAAAAGCACTTTTAGCAAGTGCTGTGTGCTGCCACATGCTCCTTGAAAGGTCAAGGGAGAGGGAAGAGAGAGGAGAGCGAGTGGTGTTGATTTTTGTGCACATGTATGGTAGAGTGATGACTGTAATTGTGTGTGGAGGAAAGCACTGTGAGCTGGAGATTTCATTTAAAACCTACTTTGGTTTTGATTGCGCTGTTGTAGGCAAGTCTGGATCCAGTTGAGGATCTGTTTTGTTTCCTCCTTGTGAGAAAATACAATTTCTGGAGTTTGTCTTGATCAGGATGCGTGCCAACCCTCCTGCTGCTCTGCTGTGGAGCATTGCTTATCCATGGGAAGGGTCAGGGGTGACACTGAACCTTCCTACACTTGTAAGAGGTGCCAGCCTACACCATTGCCATTTTGTTAGTTAAAAGCTGAAATAACAGTAGGCCCCTTCCCAAAACTTAGAGGTGCCCAAAACTAGCAGAAACATGCTGTGCAAACTGGGGATTTCCAAGGGATTGATGCACCAAATTAAAGAATTGCAGCACTGATGATCTGAGACTGTGGCTTGGGGTCAAATAGAAGAAACAGCAGCACTAAAACCCACGGGGTTGTGGTAAGAAAAGAGCCAAGAGAAAACACTGAGTTACCTACTGGCTGGCAGAAGAGCAATCAGGTGGTGCCTTGAGTCCCATTACTTCTATGCCATAGAAATTGGGTTTGAAAATGAATAGGATGTGTAAAGGGCACTTTGAGCTCCTCATGAGACTTTCTTGCTGGAATTCCTCCTGAGATGATTTGATTCCAAAAGGATAACACTGCTTTTGGCACTAGCAAGTGACAAGTGCAAGCTCCTCTGGTGCCAGCTGATCTGTCCCAGCAGCACCTCATTTCTCCTTCTGCAAGCTCTGATAAATTTCCATGAGTTGCTTCACCACAGTGCCATGGATCCATCTCGAGTTCCTGGGCTTTGGTTCAAGTCTTCTGCCTGTGCTTTTGCAGCCTTGGAGAACAAACTCCCAGTGACCCTGCCAGCTCTCTTTCTCCCAGGGACTGAACTGAAATGCAGGTGTCCACCCCTGGGCAGTATCAGCTTTACTGTCATGATAAACAAGCTCAATAAGTTTGATAAAAGCTGTTGTCACTCCCACTCTTCCTTTGTATTTGCCCAGCTCTTTCCAAGCAGTACAAAGATTCAGCATCATTTCCCTCTGTTTCTGAGGACTGTGGAAAACAAAAATCAGCACCAGCATCCAGCTGTGTTACAAGCTACAGCTCCTGTCAGAGAGATGACCATTATATAGGTTACATATGTTCAGCCTGGATCTTTGCAGTAAATTTTGCCATAGAGGGATAAACCCCTGGGTCAGAGACAGCCTTGCACACCAGATCTGATTGAGCCAGGAATTCATATGCTAACACTCAATACCCTTCCTTTTACTACTTGAAGCAAAACCAAACACCCCCCACCCCACAGCCCCAGGTCTCCCCAGCAGGCATCCTTCCCTTTTTGCTTTTCTTTGCCATGTTTCACTCCAATTACACGGAGAGTGTGGTTTCCCTTTGAAGTTCCCTCGCTGCTTGGCCCTCTATTGACTGTCTCCCATCGTTGTGTATCATCAGCACATCTGACAAATTCACAGCTGGTTTCTCCCCTGTAGTTGCTGCTGATTAGAAAATAAAAGGGGCTTTATTGAACCTTCCCCCTGTACTCACCTGCTTCCCTGCTCTCTCAGTATTCTCAGCGTTCCTCTTGAGGAGGTCTCAGCCTTGATTTCTCTTTTAAGAGGTTTGGATCATTTCATGCCCACAAAGAGAGGGAAAGAGACACCTTTGGGATGCCAGCCCAATTTGTGTGCAGACACCCTAAGGTGCACACCCATGCACCCCGTCACTTGGGCTGGGCAAGGGAATGTCCCCTTATTTTGACAGTTCTGGTAGACAGAGAGAGCCTGTCCCTCAGGGTGCTGGAGATCCTGAAAGGAATAGGGGATGTTGCTGTGTGGTAGAGAGCTGGAATGGCATCTTGGATTAGGGGAATATGCTCCTTTTTTACTTTGGGGATAACCAGGCTAACTCCAGTTTTGTAGGATCTTTGAGGAAGGTGCTGTTTCCTAGAGGAGGTGCCTGCTGACAGACAACATTTACCACGGGCAACAGAAATACCTTCATCTCTAAAAGGGCTCCCTCTCCCAGGGTGAGAGGATTTACTCATTTTAGGTATTGTTTGGGTTTTCCTTCCTTTGCTGAAAGCGTCCACAAGGGGCCAGTCTGCTGATTATTTGGGATGCAAACACATGCACGGGGAGCTGGAACGAGTCTCTCCAAACTCTGGGTTGGCCTCTCAGGACAGCATCTGCTCCTTGGCTGAGACACACTGGAGTAAGAGGTTCTCCAAAGGATTTTTTTAAAGCCTCTGGTCTCCTATCCCATCTAGTGCTTTCCTTATTGTGCAGCCACTTTGTGGTTTTAATTAATTTTATGATTACACAGCAGACATGCTTCTATAGCGTCTGTTGCTGTGGCAGCTAGACACTTTAATTACGGAGATTAAAACACAAATCAAGGACAATACTGAGTCATTATGATGATAATTACCAGATTTGAGTATTTGTAGAAAACTGGCCACTCAGCCACTGAGGTTTATGCACAAACATGTGCCACTTGGTGGCTTCTGGACACCTAGGTTCACTGCCAGGTTGGACAGGGGAGGGAGACCCTCTGTCCCCCTTCTGAAGTATTCCAATTATTGGAAGAATTGAGAAAAAAACCACTTTTAACCTGCTTGGTGATGAATTTGTTAATCCAGGTTCAATGCCTCAATCAATTATTCTGTTATTTATTTTGAAATATTTTTTATGTAATCCTAAAGGAAACATATTCTCATTTCTTACCAAAATGAAAATGCTGGAGGAAAGATTTTTAGTATTTAAAGAAACCTAGGAAATGCATTTCATGTTTGAAAGTTTGAAATATTAATCTAAGAATCTTTACTGGTTTAGATCATAAGCTGTTTGGTGGGTTGAAACAGATTCATGTGGAAATATTCTGGTCCATTTCCAGCTGCATTTCAGATTTTGGGGGTGGGGAGGAAGACTACTTGAAATAATCTGGCTTTAAAATCACCATATCATTTAAGCTTGCAGATCCAGCCCAGAAAGCTTTCATAAGGCTTAAGATTACTTGCCAGCCTCAAAATATGGTTAAATTCTTTGTCTACTTTTTTTTTTTTTAAATTTTACAGAAAGAAATCTGTAGTTCAAGAGTCTCTGCATATTGCTCTTGTGAGCTTGTAAATACCTTCTTCCTTTTGATACATGACTGCGTGTGTTCTTTCCACTGAATTTTCTGCTTGCTTGTCTGTGTGATCACTTACTTTTTAAATAGAAAGAACAGAATATAGCTCCCCTTAATTCTTGGCCCAGAGGTCTGTAACAAATCTGTTGTTATCTGGCAGTTTGGAGCTGTCAGGATGCTCTGCAGTGGTCACTGGGAGATGGAGATGCTGCTGCTTTGAATGCAAAGGACCCTGATGCTTTGCTCCTACGCTCCCTGATTTTGCCACCCCGCATCCTCCCACATCATTGCCAAGTCCCACTTGTCTCATGCTGTCACTCTGGCAGGGAACTGAGGGCCTTAATCATATTAGGAACATGGCAGGTTAAACTCAGGCAGGGAAACTCAAAAGGCTCTCTCCAGGAGGATTCCTGACTCTTGGAAAGCCTCCAAGTCACCTCATGCAGCGTTGGGAGACACCAGGACATTGTCACCTGTGGTGCAGGAAAGGAGAACATTTATTTTTTGGGAGAATGCTCCACTGAATCCTTCCTTAACTAGGCAGAAATAAGGGGCTGCCAGCAGGAGCTGATGTAAACCTGGAGAGGGATAAATACACCAAACCCAAGCCTTGGTGGATGCAGCCGTGCGTTGCTCGTCTCCCGGAGAGCTGCAGGAATGCTCGTGCCAAGGTGGAAGGAAGCAGCAGCCCGGGCTCTGCCTTCCCTTTCTGTCACCCTCTCTTGATATAAACTCACACCCCCTCCTAAAGGCACTCCTGATGTGCCACAAAGCTCAAACAAAGCACAGAATGTGGCTTCCCAGCCACATTCCCTTCCTCTGCTCGTTTCCCACACGTGGAAGGAAGCCAGGTCTCTGATTGTTGCTCTGATGTTTGTCCCCATGGATCCTCTGAGAGGAACAAACTGTTTCCAATGGGGAGCTTCCCTACAGATTTTCAGGAGTGGGTTTTTCCTTGCAAATGAAAGACTTTAAGACTCAGTACCAAACTGAATTTTGGTCCTATGGTTTCTCATGGGGAGTGGGTGCTGCCTATTTAGGGCAGGTGAAAGAACAGCTCTTCAGGCTTTATTTCATATGGATTATTTCATTTGCAGGTATCTCCAGCTAACAGAATTACACAGCAGAGAGCATGTGGTGTAAATTAGAGCAGAGTAAAGGTACAGAGTGGTGCATAAATTAAATTAAAATAATAAATAACTGGAAGCTGAAGAGCTTGCAAAGTTGTGACAAAAGAAAAATCCACTTTTCATATTAGGTTTCACAAAAGATGGTATCACTAAGGCAAAGAGATAAAATGCCATTCTGATAGAACCTAGGATGAAACACTGTGCTCTGGGTAGAAAGGTGGGAAGCATCACCTGTTTCCCTAGCCCCCTTGCTGACAAATGTAGAGCAAGAGGCAGCTGAGAATTTTCCAAAATGCTCAAAGATGGCTTGAACTCATTCTAATGATCAAGTGGCCTCTTGTCAGCTGAGCAGAAGTAGCTTTGTGAAAGCTTTTAACCTACAGTAGAACCAAAATTCAAATTCAAGTTCAGCTTGGTTTCAGTTTTCAGAGAGGAAGCTCAGTGTCCCAGTGCCTAGACACTTCCTGGCTTCTGTGTGCTCACATGCTGCAGTCCTTGCCCATTTTCAGTGGGGAGTGAGCCACCAGCTTCTAAAATCTCATGGTCCAGGACAGAGGGATGAAAAGGGCTATATGGTTTTGTTTTGAAAGGGGAATAATTTTCAACCAGACCATGTTAAAGAAGGAGGGATGCTGTGGACGTGGCATCTAGGAGGCTTCTTGGAGAACAAATCATCTGCAGGAATATCAGTGCAACTAGACCGTGGAAGCCCTGGAGCAGCAGATCCACACACCAGGCTCAAAACAAACTCAATGTACAGAATAAGGTTTCAGCAGATGGGCTGAGGAAGGATTTACAAGGCTTTCCAAAATAATGTCCCAAAAACAAATTTATTCCTTACATGAATTTTCCACGACACGCTGTCTCCTCTATTGGCTGTGTGGAGCTGTTGGCATCCCAGCATCTAATGTTGTGGGGCTTCTGGCAGACCAATGTTTTCCATTTGCTAAGAGGACACCCAGGAGCTGGTAATAAACAGCTCCTGAGGGACTGTTCCTTAGATTGTCCATGCATTATCTTAGTTTCTAAATGTGATGGCTCACTAATCATACTGGTGGCATTAAACAAATTAAGAATGGAAAAGCCAATAAAATGTTGCATTCTCCTGAACTTAATAGAGGCTTTGTCAAACACTTTAGTGGTGCTGGGATTTCATCCTGATTATTTAAACATTTAGAACATCTGAACTGCAATTTAAAATTGTGTTAGTTAAATGCTTAACTAATCCAGATATTTAAGATCAGCAGGTGTACGTGTGTGCATGCACACACTTCCTGTGGATAAACACTGTGCAGATGCCTGGCATGGAAGTATCTCCTTCCTCCTCAGGTGGAAGACTCCTCACACTCTTCCCTGCTCCAGTGTGGGGTGCCTTCCACGGGACACATGAACTATTCCAGTGTGGGTCCTTCCCTGGGGCTGCAGTTCCTCCCAATCTGCTCCAGTGTGGGTCCTTCCCTGGGCTGCAGTTCCTCCCAAACTGCTCCAGTGTGGGTCCTTCCAGAGGCTGCAGTTGAGGGTCCCCTCAGGTCACAAGTCCTGCCAGCAAACCTTCTCCAGCATGGGCTCCTCTCTCCATGGGACCACAGCTCTCCTGCCAGGAGCCTGCCCCATGGGGTCACAGCCTCCTTTGGGCATCCCCCTGCTCTGGTCTGGGGGGAACCACGAGATGCAGGTGGTTCCCAGCTCCACCATGGAGCTCCATGGACTGCCAGGTCACATCCTGCTTCTCCATGATGTTCCCCATGGGCTGCAGGAGAATCTCCTGCCCCTCCTTCCCCACTGACCTGGGATCTGCAGGGCTGTTTCTCTCACATTCTCACTCCTCTCCACAGCTGTAATTGCTCTTGCACAGCAACATTCCCCCTTCTTTATGATTATTCCAGATGCACTCCCACCATTGCTGATGGACTCATCTGTGGTGGGTCCATCCTGGAGCCTGCTGGAATTGGCTCTCTTGGACATGAGGGAAATTTCTGGCAGCCTCTCACAGAAACAACCTGTGTAGTGCCCTCACTACCAAACCCTTGCCAAGCAAACCCCAAGCACTTTGTTACTGCTCCAGACTTGCTTGTCAGACCCCTTTGGACAAGTTAATTCAGAGCATTAGCAGTGCTTTGTTTTCATTAACAGTCTTGTTAATTTGGCAGTAGCCATTAGAGTACAGTGTGAAAACAACAGCGTTGTATCTCAAGTGTTAGGGAATTTCTGGGTGTTTTGACATCTCCAACTCAGCCTTAACCTCTTGCTCCCCCTATTCCACTGGGCACTGTGTGTCCACAGCTGGATCTGCCCCCTCAGTTAATAGGGAACCCCACCTGCCATCCCCAGGAGCTGCCAGAATGCCTCTTCATGCTGCCTTTCTCTTGTACCATGGCACACAAAGTCAACTAATTCCGAGCCTTACCTTCCTCCAAGATTTTTTTTATGTTAAGAATGCCCAGTTTGACATTTGCTGCTAAGGTTTGACTCCAGAAAATCAATCCTGCCACTGATGCAGTGCCCACACCCACCACATTTACAGGGAGGAGGAAGGTAAATCCTGCAGTCCAGATGTACATCCTGCTTGGGCTGACATCTGTGATCCAACAGACACAGCATATGCCTCTATTTCATTCTGCTCCCCTCAGCCCTTCACCAGTGTGAGTCCTAATTTCACTAAAAGTGTGTCATTTCTTTAGTGTTTTGGGGGTTCGAATCTAGGACAAGAGTATCAGCAGAGAGCAGCAGGTACAAATATTCAGCCTGTATATCTTATCAGATATTCAAGAATGCAGTAAGAAATGTCACAGAGAGCTTTCTATGAAATATTTAATTAACAGCAACAGCTACAGAAATGAAAAACAACATCCAGGCAATTACAGTGTTCAATAAAGCAGCTCTCAGAGGATGGAGCAGCAACGGATTAGTGACTGACTGGCATTTAAATATGTTATCAACCAGTTAGGGAGACCAGAGTAAATTTGCTCCCCTGGGGATCAAGCCAGTAGAAGTATTATAACTATATTATTGTTTCTCAGGGCAATCAATTGAATTATATGGTGCACTAGTCTGGGTGTTTGGCTGTTACTCCAGCAGCTGGTTACGTGATTTGTTTCACAGAATCACAGAATGGGAAAGGTTGGAGGGGCCCACAGTGGACGTTCATTCCACTGGACATTAATCCAGTGCTCTGGGTGAGAGACCCCTGTCAGTTTGCAAACAGCCTTTTCTTGTTTCAAATCAACAATATTTGCATTTCACTTCTGGATTTTAAATGCAGAGTGTGCTGGAAACTCTAATTTTTAAAAGGAGTGGTATATGCTAATCTTTGGATCCTAAATTAGAGCACAATGAAGAATTTATGTTATTGTTACCTCCAGGGCCAAATATATGCTGAGAAGGCATAATTAGTGTACCCCTTGAAGTGCCCTGTTTTGATCATGTAAAAATGTGGATGGTTTCACTGATTGGGGGCTTTTGGTATTATAGATTTTTCATTAAAAAAAGGAAAAAAAAAAAAAAGAAAGCCCTGGAATAAATAACTGTGCTTTTAGTTTGATGGGTGAGATAAATTCCACGAACTGAAGCCATACCTCATAGTGAGCTAATGCAAATCTTTACAAATATGTGCAGACTTGGTGATGCCAATCCCCATATCATGGTGAAAATTTGCAGGAAAAGCAGGGTGCACAGTGTCCACTCCAGAGGACACAGGAACATCTGCAGGGCAAGTTCTCTTTGCTGCTGCAGCTCTTTGTCCATTGCTTTTCCTGCACTCTTGGTAGAGACATACAAAAGAAGGATGGGAGGGGTGCAAAAGGAACCTGTAGGGAGGTGGCACTTTTTAAAGTTGGGCCTAATAAATAGGGTTTGTATTGATCTGTGTTTGATGCTGAATGATTAGCCAAGTAAATTAAAATGAATCAGCATTCCTTCAATAAATAACCTGTCCAAATCAGTATGAGTCAAAGAAATTATGTGGTAAGAATTCACATTTCTTTGCTGTTGTTGATTCATTCTTGTTATTTTTTCCCCATTACATCCCTAGAGATTAATTTCCCCTTTTCTCTCAGTTTCTCCTCCAAAGTTGAGAGCATCCTTTGCTCTGAGGACACTGGGGGCCAACATGTCCTTGATAAATGTTGATTATGCCTAAAGCAGCTAAATTGGGTGGGATGCTGTGACCCACCTGGCAGGAGAGGAGCTGAAGCAGGGTCCTGCTGCTCCCTGCTGACCCCCTCATCCTGAGGGATCAAGGAGTGTCCTGTGCTGCCTTGTTCTGCAGATGCCAAGATAGAAAATACATTATTGAGCAAGAAATCCTTCACTAAAAATGGGCTATGTGCCACATTCTGTACACCTGAGAAATGGCTTAGGAAGAAAAAAAAATGGGACCAGCTGCCCTGAGATGTTGCTGCTGGAATGAAATTCTGGGTGAGATAAAGTGCAGAGTGAAGAAAATGCATTTTTCATCTCTGTTCCCATTGCACCAAGTGCTGAGGTGTTTTGGGGGTTCCAAGCACCCCTCAGCAGGCTCTGGTAATTCCACATTGCAGCAAGGAGAGAGGGGCAGGGCTCAGGCAGGGGAGAAAATCAAGGAAACTCATGGAAATCTCTGTTTGTGGCCTGCTTAGTCTGCACAGTTCCCATTAAAAAGGGTGGCGTGGGTCCACTCCAGTGTCTTACAAAGACACTTCAGAGAAATTTGTCAAGGTGGAGCCAATTCTTGCAGTGGGAGTTATTAAGTGACCCTCTAAAGTTAAATATGCAGTATCAAGTTGCCTGAAGCTCACAGGGTTTTCCCTGTTGCCCCTGTAATACAGGGAACTGAGGGAAGCAGAACAAGTAGGATGCTCTGAACAACAGAAGTCTGAAGTTAATTAGTGCTCAGAAAGTGGTTTGAAGATGAAAAGCACTGCTGCTAAGTGTTATTAATAGTGGAGTAACCCTGCTGTTAATTATAAATAACAATAATGCTATGGAGCACGCTACATGCAAAGATCTCATAATGCTTTTGAAATATGAATCACTGATTTATTCTGATATTTGAAATGGGAGGAATGAGGCATGGGAGGCATAGAACAACTTGTTTGATTAAAGTGTTTAATACACAAGTAGAGGAGTCCAAGGCTGCAATTCAGATCCCAGACTTGCATTTTACAGGTGTAACTCCTGAGGGTTGGCCTGGGCTGTGCAACACTGGACATCACAGTCCAACCTCTGCCTTCTCTTCAGCTGCACAATTCTGATTGTGCAGAACATTACCCTTGAACTGAGAAGATCTGTATGGCTGCACATCTGATTTATCTTCTCTAATGTTAGGAAGGATTCAGAATCCTGGAAGGATTCAGAAACTGTATAAGATGGACAAAGTGATCCAGCTCTGATGCAGCAATTCCCTTGGAAGCATCCCTGGGATTCCAGTCCTGCAGTACACCTAAAATAAACCCATTCAGTGTTTCTTCTCCTTGCCACTGCATTGTTTCATCCTGGAGTGATGCTGGGCTGATCTCTCATGGGAAGGTTTCCCAACTCAGAGCCTGGTACTTTTTCATAGAAATCTCAAAAATTAAGTGTGCAGATGAAGTGATTCAATCAGGGCTGAGCAACAGTGACTGCATTTCAATGAGAGAGGCTAAGCACACCCAAGGACCCTCTTGGTTTTAGGCATTGACAATGGGGGTGTAAAAGGAACCAGCTCCTGGCATAAAAAGAGCATCTCATCTGGACCTCGCACTCGCTCTCGTTTCTGTGGTTAATAGAGTTCGCTGCTGTATTAGTTTGGCTCTCATCAGCCCCTTTTCAAGAGGGGTTTTTGAGTGCTCCAGCTAATCTCTGTGAAGGAGGGTTCATTTGTGTGCTGTTATTGTCATTAACTGTAATCTCCCGTTGCAATGGTTGGTGTGTCTGTTCTGTGCTTCCTCAGGGTAGCTGTGAAGCATTTCTCCTCTAACCCGGGAGTGCCTCTTCCACATTTTGCTGAGGACAATTGTGTATTGTGATCATCTGCTAATAGAGGAGATTAGCTGAATCACAGCAGTCTCCAAGCAAAAGATACCCGACACTTTTTTTTCTCCCTTTTTCGTTTTTGGTTACTGTTATACGCTTGTCTTTTTATACTGGCAATAATCACTTTGTGTTGTTCTTTTATTGCCGTTCCTCCTCCAAGACTTCCAACTTCAGAGTCCTAAAGCGCTTCCTTGTTTCATCTTCATGGCCATTCAGAGTGTTTAATGGGCTTACAAGCAATCAAGGCTTCTATCTCCCTTGAATGGAGCTTTTGTTGGAGTCAATCTGCTGGCACAACTGGGATCACAGGTGTGTGCAACCTTTCAAGCAGTGGTTCTTGTTCTCCAGACCAAATTTACCCAGATGTTATTTCGAGAGCAATCAGAATTATTAACGTATAGTTCAGCAAACTGTTGACAGAACACAAAGCATAAAACACCTTGCACTGAAATTCCAAACCCAATTAAATGGGCTAATTCACCTACTGTTTAATTGGCTGGAAGCCATGTGAGTAATTACGCCACTGACATCTCCCAAAATTATATTCTTAATTGTTACATTTATTTGCATCACAATGAAATACCCACACCTCAGTTGAGCTCAGCTCAGCTCCCCTCCCAGCACCAGCACCAGGGGGAAAGGCAAGAGGCAGTTTTGCATTTCACAGGGTTGCCTTGAGAAAACCTCAATTGGCAAAGCAGCAAGGCAGGGCCACTGGGAGCCGGGGCAGGAAAATGCAAACTTGGTTTGTTTATTCCTGAACATATGTAGCTTGTTACTGTAGGACGTGGTGGCTTTTATTGTAGCACGCTGCAGAGATGTCTTTCTTTCTTTTTTTTTTTTTTTTCCTTTCTCTGTTATTGTTCACTAAAATGCATGAACGTGGCAGGGTGATGCTGTGTTGGTTGTGCTTGCAAACTGCAATAGAATATCACACTCCAGAGATGCAGTGTTTCTATTTGCTGTCATAAATTTATTTCGTATTTTCTTCCCCTTCATAAAATATCCCCCTACTTCTTTATACAAATAATGTTATTCCAAGGAAAATGTATGCAGAACCACTTTACAGAAACCCTCTATAAGCACTGTTTGGTCTTGCTGTGTAGATCTACTCTCTAATTGCTTTGAATTTACTTTATTGCAAGGCTGGGGATTGCTTTGAAGTGATTATGAAAGAATAAGCAGGCTTCTGCAAAGGGAATTTAGGAAAGAAAAAGCTTTTAAGAAATCCTATTTTGAAGTTCCAGTTCCAGAGGGTCCCTGGTTACTGAAATGTAATGCCAGTGCATTCCCTTCCCTTTGCTGCCTTTAACAGTGAACTCTTCATCATTAATAAGACTTACACTGGCATGAAAATTGTTTCTTGAGATCATTTTCCAGCCGTGTCATTTTGTTGTAGGGGGCCACAATATCGCTGTATTTATTGGCTTTTTGAAAGTCCTTTATATGCATTCAGGAATATTTTCATCCCTCTCACAAGAGCTTTACTCAGTTCTAACCCTTTTCCAAAATACAATGGACACATGATGGGTTTGCTGGCTGCATGATTTCTTCTTTCTGAAGTACATGGCTTAAATGCAAAGTTCATTCCAGTGTCTGTTTGACCAAAAGAAATGGAATGCTGAAAATAAGGACTTAGGTGGAGCAGGTTAATATTATTTTTGAAAAAAAACTGTAGAATAATAAAAAAGGAAGTGGGGATTTGGGCTAGAATTTTTTATGTTTGTGGGCAGTCTGGAGATGCAGTAAATGCTGCAGAATCTCATGGCTTTCTAGGAAAGAAAATGGGAGAATTGTATTTTTATATGTATATATATATAATATACATAGTTAGAGATTTGTATAAAAGCCAAAACCAGATGCATCCATCTTTCTGTCTCTCCCAGCATGAATATTAGAGGATGATGAAGAAGGAAAGGAAATCAGACCCATGTTGTTTTCTTCAGGCCTTAGAAACAGCATGGTTCCCAGACAACATTCCTGTTAGAAACTCTCTGCTGCATTCATTTATGAATTGTTTATTTATCACCAAACTCAGAATTTCCATCCATGCATAGAAGACATGGTGGTTTTCTGATGCAAAACTAATAACATCTGCTCCTAATTAAACATTAATTGTAACAAATGGCTGCCTATCAGGTTTTTATCCCCTGTCAATCTGAACATTTTCTGGAAAGGGGAATTCTCACCCCGCCCCACTTGGGGCCCCCTGAACCCCAACACTTCCAAAAGCATCACCCTTACAGACATGCTCAGGGCTGTCTGGTTCAGATTTGGGTGCTGGACACTTGGAAAATGAATCCCCCACGTTATTTACAGCAATGAGGCAAAATGGAGAAAAACCCACTGACTTGTGGAGCTTCACACAGGATTCATGGTGAGTGGGAATGTGCTTGGATAGAAATGATTTGTTGCTGATTTGGGCCTCCTGTGCTGGCCCCAAATTAATAATACTCAGCTCGAGATCCTTTTTTTTCAAAAATTGTCCTTAAGATGGTGTTTTGGGAAACATATCAGAGGAAAAAAAATGGGTCTGCTAGTTAAAAAGGAGCAGGCATGGCTGACAGTCCCACAGCAGATAACCAAAGTGAATAAAGCTGCAGGCACAGAAGGAAAGGAGAAATTTTTGTAGTACATAAGCATTAAATTTGTGATAAGTCGTAATTTCTCTAGGAAAAATGTGTTCCTTTTCAGGCAGCCTATGGAAAAGTTTAAATGTGTTGTAAGTGGTTTATAAGCTGCACAGCAGCTCCTGCCACGGTGGGTGAAATTTGGCTGCTCTTGTGCCGTTGGGGTTGTTCCCTCCAGGGTGAACTCTCCTTGACTGGTTCCATATCAATTTTTTCCCTTCACAAAGACCTGGCACCTTTTCCTCTCTCATTTACAGTCCATCTCCTCACAAGTCAATCAAATGGTCTTACCTATAACTCATTTCAAACACTGACTAACTTCAAAACCACCAGTTCAAAGAACTTTGGTTTATTTGCTGATTTTGCAGCAGTTACAGCCTAAATAATTAGCTAATACCTTTTAAATATGTGTTTTAAAGATTATGGTTTAAATCCCCCAAACTGTGTCATCATTTGGAAGCAAGCCTCCTTAAAATTGCAGAGCCAGCAGAAAGCTCAGGAAAGCTCCAGATGGTCCAGTAGTTTGTGGTTTATTTACAGTAAACCAGATCCTTCCCCTCATCCTTTTATCTCAGAAAATTCAGGCAGTTAGCAAGAGGTGAGGGGCTTTTTTGGAGCTCTGTGAGTTCTTTTACAAACCTGCGAGTGAAAAAGCCAATTCTGGTGGAGGGATGTTGGGAAGTCACCTCTGAATTTTTTATTATTTTTTTTCCCCTTTGATTGTTTGTTTTCAGGAACTTGACAACAACATTTCATTATTTTACACTCGGTGACTTTGAAGGTAGAACTGTAAAAGAGATTTGACTGAAATATTTGGGGTATTTACAACCCTCACATCTCCAGTGCAGCTCAGCTCTGCTTTCTCATCTTTCCCAAATTGCCACCGTTTTCACCCATCACAGATGTTGCCCAAAATCAGAAGAAAGCCCTGACGTCCATCTATGCTGAGATCTGTAGATAACATCTTTTTGGGTCTCCCAGTACATTTTTTGTCAACTGTGTTTTCCTTGTAGTCTTGTTTGTGCTCCAGCTGGGCCTTCTGTGCCTTGTACAGAGAAGCAAACCCTGCCAGCACATTACATTATTTATAAGGCAGAGATGCTATCAGATCTCACTCAGGTTGGAAGAGACTCTGCTTTCAAATAATTATAGAATTTACATTTATGTGTTGCCTCTCAGGGAGACCTTGAAGCGCTGTGTGAGTGTCAGAACAGAGCTGGGTTTGTTAGTTCACTGCTGAATAGAAATAGTGGGGTCAGAGGGGGACCAGGGAGTGAATCCCCCACTGATGTCTGGCTGCTGAGGTTGTGAGGAGAGTTTAGTGGAAGATACAGTGGTTTAAATTGGAATTTCAGTAAGGCTGAAGAAGTTGTAAAGAGCACTGGGCTGATATGTGACCACTGTGGACAGGGGTTTATTATTTATTTATTTAATTAACTAATTTTTATTTTTTCAAAGAGTTATTAATTGCTGCACAGCTCCTTTTGCAAAGCAAACTGGGACTTTAGGTCCAGTGCCCAAGGCACTGCTGTGGTTTTGGCAGAGGGGAGGGCTGGACGTGGCCTGGGGTGAATTCAGGGGTGCACCCAGGAATAAATCACAGCCACCCACGGCTGGGCTGCCTCACACCCCATCTATTAATGGAGTTTTCCAGTTTTAGCCATGAACTGGCACAATTCTGGCTTCTCAGCAGGGACAGGCACAAGCTGCAGTTTCCTCCAAAGTTCATTTCATTGGAATGTTTGTAACATATGCCTGTCTCCAGGAATGTGTTTGTTGGAAGGAGAGTGTACTGGAAGGATGCAAAAGATCCATATTTTAAGTGCAAAGCCTAGTGAAAAACTTAATTTTAGTGCATTTGCAAGTGGAAGAAGAGCTCTGCTCATTCTTGCCTTGGCACAATGCAACACATCAGTTAAGCAGTTTGGAAAAGTGGATTAACTTAGTGGAGAGGTCCCAAATGACACCCTTTGTTCTTTGCAAAATCAATTTTATAAAGGAAGCTTTAAAAGAAAAGAAAAAGGGTTGGGGGAAAAGCCCTAGAATGGCTGGAATGGGATGTCAAAGTGGGTTTGATTTGAGATAAATTGAATTCCTGCTGGAAAGGTTGTTTCACTGCTCTGCTCTTGGAATATCTGAGCAGGGATGTCTTCACCTGATGTGGTCAAAATACATTTGGGTTCTGCTTTTTGGAGATTCATGGCTGATAGAAAAGGTTCCAATTTAAGATCATGAGGGACCTTTGTTTTCTGTGCAGCACAAAAAAATAGAAGGGACACTTTGGGAACATAATAGAGTCTGAGGGCTTCAGGCTGAGAAGATGCAATTTTGAGATCTGGTTGAATGAGCCATGGTATTTTTTATTGGTATTTTATATTGATTTATAACTAGCAGCTTTTAAAACCATACAGTACTCCCAAACTCTGCAAATTAATATTGTACTGATGGACCTACTTGAACAAACATACTAAAAAATGTGCTCTCTGTCATGGCAAGCTGAAAAAGCAGATGGCAGTCGGAAGCTGAGCAGCATACAGAAGTTTGAAATTTTAAATTAAATCAATTTGAAGCTTTGTTTGTGCCTAAGGCAAGCTTTCCCCTCAGATGAAGGAGAGTGGCTAGCTGAACTTTTTTACATGGGCTCTGGTTTGGAAAAGGCTGCTGGAAGATTTTAAATCCTCCGTGATTTACACCACTGTATTAGTCTGGTTTAACAGTGGACTGGAAATACCACATTCAGGTTGGTCCCAGACAGGAAGGCTTTCCAAAATTGTAATCTCCTGTAATGAGATGGGTACAGAAGAGGGGCTCCTGCTTTTCCACAGCGTGCCATAAATATTCAGATGGTGTCATATGTTTCCTGTGCTCTGAAGAGATGTAAAAAGATAACTGTAGCTAAGAAAGGATCCTGAAGCAGACATACACAGGTGGTGGTGTTCTGCTACAATAAATCAACTTATGCCTTGATTTAAACATCATGAACCATCAAGAACTTTCCTGAGAGATCCCAGAAGATCGTGGAGTAGAGCAGGGAAGATGTTCCATGGGCAAAATGTTGTTCTCTCTATCTGAGAGTTCATTAGTAAGATGGGATAGGCTGGCTGGACCCTGAGGGTCTTATTTTTACTTACTCAATACTCTCCCAGGTTTTAATGAGTCCTTTACCTGAATAAAAGCTACATTTTATCCCAGGCCAGTAAGAGGTTGCTGTGTCCTGCAGAATGAGCCTTTTCCTGCTGTCTCCTAGTTTTTTGATAGCTGTGTTAACCAGCTTTGTGTGGGTACCCTTGGAGGAGGTCTCAGGTTTCTGCTTCTTGGCTACCAATTGCCATGTGAGCTCCGTGGTGAAAGGTTACTTTATTTCTGATGCTTTGTTTGTTGGCCTCTCCTTTCCAGAAACCATCCTGTTAAATTGCAGATGTACTCATGTGTTACCTTGTGCTCTACAAACCTGCTGCTGGTAGATTGTGTGATTTCCTACTTTGCTAAAACCACATTCCCAGGGATTTTGTAAGTCCCTGAACCCTCAGTCCTTCTGTGAGGCAGTGGGTGTGCAGCTGGTTTTGAGAGGATGCAGAATGCACAGAAGGGAAATACTCATTTCAGCAAAGCACAAGAGTCAAGAGACATTAAAAGGAAATCAGTTTAATGACTTTGAATTTTGCAGAAAGAAAAAAAAAAAATAGCAGTATTCTCAAATGATGGCTGAATTCTCAGCCAGCCTTTTAAATACATGAGCCAGTCTGTTCCTGGCTCCTTCATTAGGAAACTGCTCATCCATTTGGTCAGGATGAGTGGATTGTGCTGCAGTAAACTTTCACCTGGAATCCACTGGCAGTATAAACTACACATTTGGTTGGGAAGGTAGGTGTTGAAATAAGTAGAACTGCAGCAAACTGAACTGCACTGAAATCCCAGCACGAATGGCTGCAGTCCTGCTGAGCAGAGGTGTAAAGGAGAAGGGTGTGATGCCCAAACCTTCTGCTCCAGCACATCCTGGGGGGAAAAATCCAGGATGGCAGCGTGGCTCTGGGATAAAGAGGAGGCTGAGCTGTGCAAAGAAAGGACCAGAGTGGTTCCCCCATCAGGCCCCCAGACTGGACAATGGGGTATGGGGTCAGTGGTGACCCCGGGTCTGGGCACGGTGACACACAGAGCCCCTTTCTCCAGTGCTGTCCTTGGTGGTGGCTGATTTACACTGCCAGGCCTGCACACTCACAGGTCACCTCTGCCATTAACATCTTTCTAGTGCTTAAGCACAGCTTTTTCCTGCTGCACAGCTCCATTTGCACCCTGCAGGGTGGAGCAGTGGGCCCCCATGCTTCCCTGATCACTGATTATTATCCCTGCTGCACGCCCAGGGCCCCGCTGCAGAGAGGCACTTGGCATCACTGCCAGCTGCACTAACGACCAACCAGCTGGCCAGGGGCAGAGAGAAGGAGCTGAGAGAGGGGGAGAGACCACATACACACACAAAAAAAGGTCTTTTAGACCCAAGTACATCTTTTTTGGCAGTCCAGGTCCAGAGAGAGCAGTGTGTCTTTTTAGCGATAATGAAGAAATACAGCTCGTGGAGGAAAGAGAAGCTGGATTTGTTTGGCTTTCACTTCATCAGTAAATTCCAGTGACTCCATTTGGCTTTAACACTCTTAGTGTTTTTGAGGAATTTTTATAGAAATGACAATTAAAAAATGGCCAGAGGAAGAAATTTGTCCTCTTGCTACTTTTCTCCTACTCTCTTGCTCTCTCTCAATCTGCTTTGCAATATGAAAAGCTGCTGCATGTTGATGTGTGCAATAGGCTCCATAAAGCTGTGGGGTATCCTGAGCTCTGGCAGAACTGGGAAAGCCACAGCCTGGGAAATTAGGGAATTTCTTCAACATTTTTGGCCAACTTCACCATATTTTCCTTCTGTAGTTCTATATGTTTTTTTAAAATCACCTTGCCTGGAAACTATGGAAGGACAAGGCTGGACAAAACAGTCTGTTGTCTTCAGTGCTGGGCATCCCAGGCAGGGTTTGGAGTGAGAGGAATGACCTGAATTAGTGGGATTTGCTCTTTTTGTATGGAGCAGTGTAAAGCTAAGGCCCGAATATGAAGCAGATATATGGGAGGTGGAGTTAAAATATTCACCAAAAAATGGATGTAAAGTCATAGTCTCCTGAGCCGTGTTCTGGGTCTGCCTTTCAGTATGTGCTGGGAGTTTATAAGGTGGTACTGGGGTATCCTCTCAGATACCATTTGTCAGCTACCTGCACATGGACTCCTTTCTTCAGCTTCTCTCCTTTCCCTGATAAACCACCTCCAGCAGCTCCCAATCCAGCTGGGAGCCATCAATTTGTTCAAGCAGAGCAGTACATGGGCACTGACTGTGAGTGTACAAACTGAATTCCAGTGAGAGGGAGCCCAGCTGATGTAAAATTACCCCTTGAGCTGCAAATCTCACCTCAGCTGGAGATCTACACCCTTTAGTAGGAGCACTGGCTTTTCCAAAGGCACTTACACCCATTTTGGATTTAGGTCTATATTCAGATCTTGGCTTTAGGTGTATCTGGAATGTGAAGAATCAGAAATTAGCTTTGGCACTAAGTTGGATGTGGCACTGCTGCTGCTGCTGGGTGTTTGTGTGATGAATTAACCTGGCTAATGTTGCTCCACTGCAATGCTGTCTCACAGCCTTTATGGGTATAAACACACTTATAAATGTGGCAGCCAACTGCATAAATCTTCAGACGTGTTTGCATCTGGCTACCCTTGGATATCCAGATCTAATTATCTTCAGATAATTGAAAATAATATATCAATATGCTGCAATATGAATAAAAAAGGACAGGAGTTTTGGAAGCCTCAAACCCATCTGTTGTGTAGTGATAGATGCACGTGCTCCATGTTGGGTGAGCTTTGCAACCCTGGGGAATGATGCATTGAGTTTCCCATGGAACAGCTCCCCTGGCCCAAAAAATGGTGGCTATGTCTTCTCTCTTTTGTGTGTCAGGAATATGTGATTTTGTTGTCAGCACATTTTTTGTAATGAAAAGCAAATGGTATCCAATATGTCTTGGAGAAAACGTGCAAACAACAGCAAAATTACATGTTGTTAAAAAAAAAAAAAAAAAAAAAAAAAAGAGATCTGTAACTTGTTTGCTGTCAATAGAGCTCTTAATGACAGGGTAGGAGGGAAGTGCACCCAGTGATCACTGCCTGTGTGCAGCGATACATGTGGGGCTGTAATCCATGTGTGTGTTTAAAAACAACACCACGAAAAATTAAGTTTCAGATCTTGGATATGCACCTGCAACGTTTCATGGAGTTGAGAGTGTGTATGGATGTGGAGACTGAGGGCTTGGGTCTGTAAAAGATGGGAGAATTGAGAATCCCTGGCTCGTGTCCTCAGACAGAAGCTAAAGACAGTTCCCTGAATTACTGCTCTGCAATCTGCTGGGATTTTAAGTTCAGATATGGGGAGTAATGTCCTAAATCTTAAGTCTGAACAGGGGAAAAGTCAAACAAACAAACAAAACCAAAAAACAAACAAAAAAAACCCCAAAAAACAAACAAACAAAAAATCAGTGTATTAGTGTGTGTGCATCTGTGTAAAATAAGTCCAGGAAGAGCCTTCCCTGTTTTTTTGCAGTATTCCATTAACTTTGTTTGAAAAAAATAGCCACTGCATAGGATTTCTCCTCAGCCTGGAGTTGGTTTTAAGTGCACATGTTATTCAGTGTAACTTGGAAAATGGATTTTGTTTCAAAAGCTGTCTCATTCCGTGAAAGATTATGAATGGTTTGCTATTCCTGATGCCAGTAGAATTGATTGTTCTTGCTTTGAAATCAGCTAGAAAACATCTGGGGGAAAATCTCAGTATTTCTGAAACCCACAGCAGCATTCCCATTGCCTTCATAAATGTCTGATTCTTCCCAAATATGAAAACTTCCTGCTCAAGTGAACATATTTTACACGAAGATCTAATCATGATAAACCATGTTCATGAAGTGAATTTTTTCAAGGAGTGAATAAAAAAGGGAATGCATACTTTAAAGGAAGCTTGTGGACCTTGATTGAATGACTGTCCATAAATATTTGATGCCAATATTTGTCCTGCTCTTGCACAGACTGTTTTAGAGTTTTTCCTCTCTGATCTTTTCTTGACTCTTCTGTTCTCCTTTTTTCTCCCCATCTGCTCATCTCTGTTCCAGATGTGTAAATGTACTTCTCAAAAGTGGAGCTTCCTTTAAAAATAGTGATAGTTTAAAAAAGTAGTAATTAAGAATCTGTAGGCTGGTTGTAAGAACATGTTTTTAATAGAAGCTATTAAGCTGTGCATCTGCCCTCTACCACCTTGTGCACATGATACTGATACTTCTCAGACAAGCCAAGTTTCAGACAATTACCCCCAAAACTGTCCATGTCCCACACACATCTACAAGATCCTTGAGGTTTTATTGATTCTGTGTTGATAAAAATATTGGGGCTGTGAAGATTTCTCTCCTCATCCCTGCTGGAAGCCAGCACATCACCCCCATGATAAATTCCACTGGGAGGGTCCAGTTCAGCTCATCCCCACTTTCACTGTGGGCACAAAGGTGGCTCCTGTCAGCAAGGATCTGCTGTGCTCACCTTGGCTCCTCTGCACTAAGGCTTCACTGGTTCTCTCTAAAATAACTGGAATTTTCTATACAGTGTTACCTTGAGAGGCAAAAACCAGGAAATGAACAATTGCCTAATTGTTGTTAATGTTTTTTTAGCTGTAGAACAACAGTGAGGGGGAAACAACTGGGGTGTAATTTCTGCTTCACAGCCCCCATTAAGCCAAAAGAGATGCACACCTAACAGCCTGTTCCCCAGAACTAGCAAGAGGGAATCTGGATACAGAGTACTTTTCTACAGTATTTTAATTTTGTATTTATTTAAATAGCTTTTTTGGCACCAAAGGCTTGCCATTGCATAAATTCCAGGGGAAGTAGGAGCTTTTTGGTGAGAGCAGCTCACGTTGAAGTGTTTAATGTTTTTTAGCAAGACGTTGTTACAGTTGGTGGCCTTCCCAATCAAGAATGACATTAACGAGGGAACTGGTCTTAAGGATGAGTGCCATTTCCCAGTGAACTGAGTGACATCCGTGCTCGTTCTCATTTGAAATGTACAAATGCAAAAATGTGAAAATTAATTCAGAATATCTTTGTGATAATTTTCGAATAATTAAAAGCTCTGTCATAGGCACTCTTTCATTTCTCGGTTCTACCCCTATGACCACTTTCTTTTCCATGGTAAATTGTAGAGCGACCTTAATCTGTGATACTGAAAGAATAGACTTTTAAATCAAAATAAGTGTAAGGGGGGGAAAAAAGGGAGCATATTAATTGCTTCTTCTTCCTACACAGTTTTTTTCCTTCTCTTTCCTTCAGGCATTCCTTGCATAAAAATATCCATTCACCAACTGTTCACCAACTGTTCCTCCGCTCATTGCCCTACCTTAGATTTCATTTTAACACACCAGTGAATATTTGCTCTTCAGCCTCACTGTCTTTGAAGTTTTCTGCAGGTTTTTAAAGGTAGCAATTGGAGGATTTACCAAACAGTGGCAGTGAGCTAATGAGCACTTCCTGCAAGGGGCTGAGGTGTTGTTAAACTTGGGCTTTTAGGAAAGTGGAACTGCAAACATCGCCCCACTGAACCGAAGTGCCGGCAGCGTTCCTCGCCCCAGCATCCCTCGGTGGCTCAATTCCTCTCACTCCTTCCCTTCAACTTCTGAACACCTCCCAGCCACAGTCTTCATTGTCATAAGATCACATGGTGACTTTTTTGGCTGTCGTATTCACCTCGTGGTTTTCAGAGGGGTTTCTCTTGTCACAGAAATCACAGAATGGTTTGGGTTGAAAGGGACCTTAGAGATCACCTCATTCCAGCACTCTAGACCAGGTTGCTCAGGCCCCCATCCAGCTTGGCCCCATCCAATCCTGTCAATGGTAAAGAGACAGAAGAGGAGTTTTTTTGGGATTGGTGTGGGGCTCTGGCTGCAGCAGGATCTCTGGGAAACCTGGATTGTGCTGGAGCTGCAGCAGTGGCCAGAGCAGGCAGCACATCCCCCTCACCTGCTTGAGGCAGGAGTGGGACAGGACACAAGGCAAGGACTGGGGGTAGAAGGTGGGAACTCACAATGGGAGCAAACTCCAAATCCCACCCCATGCCCTGTTATTTATATCCTGGTTTCCCTGTAGCTATTTACTGTTTTCCCCTTTGGAAATAGAGGAGCAGATTGAAAACCCAGGGTGTATCTATAACCATTAAAGTAGATATTCAGCCTCTAACAATGAACTCCTGCAACTGCCTACTGAATTATGCACAAACACACCAATTCCTTGAAGACTGTGGACACACATAATAAATATTTCCTGTTACCAGCCAGGGGGGTTGACTCTGTAGTTTCCTTTCCCATTTCCACATGGTGGGCCAGGTGGTCTCTCCTGAAAGGTAGCTGAGATGAACAAGGCATTTGGGAGGCAGCATTAAGTTATGTTTGCAGACCTTTCTCTTGAAGAACTAGGGAAGATAGTTATAAAACGTGAAATACAGTGTACAGACCCCCTTTTTTTTTCTTTTTTCTGGAGTCCTAGCCTAAAGAACTATGAAGCTATGCAAAGTTTTAGAATTGGGCTTGGAAAAGGAGGGGAAGAGGAGCAGATGCTGTCTGAAATGCCTGCTGCATCACTCCTTTTTTCCTGCCCTTTCATTTTTAGGGGCTCCATCATCATTTTGATGCCTGTGACAGCTTGTCTTCTAAGAACAATACAGGCACAGGAATCGAGTGAGACCTAAGGTCCATCTATTCCAGTATCTTGTCTCTGACAATATTCATTACTGTCTCTTTTTGGGGGAAAGTGTAAGAGCCATGCAGGAGGGAGATATGGAATAATGTGATTCCCTGCATAGTCCCTTCAGATCTATAATACTTAGAGGCTGACCTCCCCCTGAAGCACAGGGGTTTTTTGTCCCTTCAGGGCTTTTTCTTGTCATTAATTATGACAGTGCTGGACATAAGAGTGGACATGCTTGTTCTTCCTGTGGATTTTCTCCTCTTCCATCTCTTGGGACACGTGATCTTGCACCTTGTTTGTCTGAGCAGAGCAGGACCTGCTCTGTTCAAACCAGGGAATTACAGAGACATTGCAAAAGAACCAAGTGCCCTCTCCTCATTGTTCTTTATGTCTGATTATAAAAGACCCAGGTTTAATGATGGAGCCCAGAAGAACTTGCAGAGCAGGTATTTGAACATTTTGTTGTGGCTTTTAGCTCTGTGGATTAGTTTGGCCCATTTCAATGTATTTCCTTATCTCTTTAATGTAGAGGCTTTTACAGAGCCCCTCAAAGGAACATTAATATGCTCCACACAGAGATTATTTTATGTGCAGTATGAAATCCCTTGCACCTCTATTTTTTCATCCATTGTTTTTAAAGCCCCAATATACAGTGGTAATTTTGGAAAGCACTTAAAATAATAGGTGGGATTTGCTCATAAATCAGTTGTGCTTTGATCTGTCTATTTGCTTCCTTAAGGCTCTCTAAAAGGTGATAATATTTCCATATTTTTTATTTCCCCCAGCATCTTGCTTTCACCAGTGGCATAGGTGTGTAAGAATCCTCAGTTTTTAATAGGCTCAGGTTTCTCTTCCAGTGTTTGCTTTTGATTAGTGATGCTTTGATGTGTCTGTGCTGAGGTTTTGGATGCACCCTCTTCTCTCCCAATGACTCACTGCACTCACTCAAATCCTCCCTGATAAAGTGTGAAAGCGGCAAATGCAGACTCTGTAATGAAATACAGGAAATATTGCTGTAATATTTGAGATGCTTCAATTTGGAGAGCAAGCAGACAGGGTATGGAATTTTGGTTTTATTTATTGTGTTGCTCTTTTTGCTCGTGCCGTGAGCCTGTAACAATAAACTGTGCTGTGCCACTTTGATTTAGAAGAAGCTTTACTTCAGGAGTATAACTGCCCTTTAGTTACCATCAGCTCATTCCCAGCACATGGGAAGCCATTCCCATATTTTTTTCCTTTTTCCTTGTTGGTGCTTTTCTGTGTGACATTCTCTCCACTCGTATGATCTCTGACCTCAGTGATGCACAAGTCACTTCTGAGTCAAACTACAGATGAACCCTGCTCTCAACAGCTGCAGAAAATATTACTTGCTGCAGGAGCTGTTTGATGCTGTACTCCCCAGGGAAAGACATTTGTTTTCCAAAACAAGGGAAAAAACCTTGCTGCTAACAAAAGAGATAAAATATTAAGTATCATTTTGCCACCGACAAAGAATAAAAATAATTTAAGCCTGGCCGTGAATGACTTCAGCAGAGCATAGATTATTTTCAGGTGGAGTGTGTGCTCTGCAATTCAAAGCACAGCTGAACGTTCAGGCTTTTTTTCATTTCAAAGTGCATCAGAATTTTTTTTTTTTTTTTTTTTTTTAAAAAAAAACAAAAACCCCAAAAAAAAATTGAAATGNTTTTAACCAAAAACCATGCTTAACAGTACATTTTCTAAGGCTGTTGTTGGCTTTTAATGGCAAGTCAATTTGTCCTTTATCAGAATAGCAACACATGGCTGAACCAACATAAACTCCGTCGACTGTCTCAGGCACGTGGTTGGGCTGCTGGCGTTTGAGTTGAATTGCAGGGAGGTGATAAGGATGCAGCCACCGTTTCATCCAGGTTTCCATTACGGAGCTGGATTGCAGCAACATCCCTCCTCGCCTTCACTATTCCCTTGTAGCCTAAAAGTAAAATAAAATCCTGTTTCAACTCCGGCTGGCTGGATCCTCGCGGGCGAGCAGCGTCCTTACCGATAACCTCGGCAAAACCGAGCGGGTCCTTTGGAGATAGAAACCCTCCACGCTGGTGCTTTAATTGTTGCTTTCCACTTGTCATTTAACGTTTCTGCTCCCCTCCTTGCAGCCCATCCAGTTTCTGAGTTGCATCACGTACGGCTCACAAGCCGATGATGGCTCCTGCCATTCCCATGGCGTCTCCCAGGTCTAGCCACAGACACGGTGCGAACATCCCCCCAGGGAACGTAAGATGCTCCGGATTCGTCGCCGAGCTCCGGGATGCCATCTGCAGTTCCCAACACTCCCTGCCCTTTCAGGGCAGCCACGCTTCCAGCATGGAAAGTTAATTGTAGCTGTCTCCAACTTTTCTTTCCGGAGTCGGGAATTGGTTACCGTGGCCCACGGGGTTTAGCGTTTTGGCTCGGAGCTCTTTTGATAAATCGGTTACGGACTTTCTTCAGCAGTTGTTTGCAAAGTAAGAAAGTTTGGTGTCAAATGGGGAGAAGATTTCAGAGCAGATACGTGACGAGATACATGAGGACCCAGTGCAAATATGGATTATGCTTTCTCTAGCTGTTGACGTTGCCTTGAAATTGTGATTCTTCCTGACTTTTGATTGTTTAGAGGCTGTATTGATGTGAAATTCACTTGATTAGATTTCACTGCAGCTTGCATGTTTTGAAAGTTTTATTTTGAGCCAACACTCATGTGCAGAGTGCCTCTTGAGTTGTCTGCCATCAACTTCTTTGTGGCCAGTCCAGAAAGAGACGTGCCAGGTCACCATATTGATTTATTTACAGTGGCAGGGTATCATTTTAGCTACTTTTTGGGTTTGCTTCTCATTTCCTTCCCAGTTCTGTTAATACTCACTTTCATGAATACAACACAATACCAGACATTGTCTTAACGACAGTGAAACTCTAACAGTGATACACTTGCAGAGGAAGGTGATTTGAGTGCAGTAGGGTAGGCAATTACTGCTGCATTAACATATCCCCATCCCATTAATGACGGAGTGCCAGGCTCTGGTTCACTTTTGTCTTGTATGCAGGAAGGGATCATTAGAGTCCCATGAATAACAGAAACCAGACTGGAAAAAAAAACCTATTAGGGTGTTTTATCTATCTTTCTGCAGTTGTGTTCTTTTTTCTGACAAAATGTCTGCGTTAGTATTCCTGAATAACTCCCGGTGGGAAATGTGATCTGAGCGCTGTTGGGATCAGTGGCAGGACTCCCACTGGTTTCAGTGTGGTTGAATCAGGACCTCTAAGAACTTGGAACACGTCTTGGTAGGTGGCTTCTTCCAAGCAGACTTTTAATCTTTAAATCAGTAGGAGATGGACAGGTCTCCCCATTCACTGCAGCTGTGGAGCATTTGCAGGACTTCAGCAGTTGCTGGGTTTAGGCAGTTGGAAGGCAGATGCAATGCAAGTGATTCCACACACACTGACTATTGATAATTCAATATTCTTTCACCTTCAGAAAGTACTTTTTGGTCTATTCTGGTAAAAAATATATTTATTCTAAAATGTCTTTATGCATGGGTTAAAGCTTTGTTTCATGGCTGCTGGTTTATTTTTCATTTGTTGAGCCCAGGCATCATGGAGAGAAAAGGGTCCAGGATGCAGACAATCTTCCTGTGTGCTGCTGTTCTGTCAGCAACATCCAGAAGTTGTGAAAAAGTATCATAATTTCTGCAATATGTAGAGGAAAAGTTGTTGAAAGTGGTATGATTCTTATTTCTCATCTATTTAACCTTTGGGGAAAGCGTGTGTGTTTTTGTCATTGGTTTTGCTCTTTGGACCCACTGATCCAGGCCAGGACACAGAGCATGGTACAGAAACCTGCTCTTTTCAGATAGTTCAGGGAAGGCTGGAATGAATAGGAATGTTTTCCACCAGAAAAACCTGTTCACTGCACGGGACAGCACTGGTCTGTCCATCCTGCATGGAAAAAGCCACCTGTGAATGCAGAGGCATGAGAGAGCTGCAGGAGATGTCTGTGATGTAGAGATCTGAAGAACTTTTCTTCTTGCCAATAGCTCCTGTATACAGCAATTATCCACCCACTCAGAGAAAGGTATGGTTTATAAAACTGGCAATATAGGGAAGACTGGGTAACCTGAGAGAGGGGACAAGAGATATTTCTTTGGTTGACTCTTCAACCCTCACTGATTAGAGATTTCTGCAAGTCTGATGTGGTAGTTCAACTGCAAATCACCAAATGATGAAAATATCCCCTGAGTTTGAAAATATCCCATAGGCTGAGTGGGTTCTGGTTTTGCCATCCCAGGTGGCAATTCCACCCTCCCCACAATGTGCAGGGGTGGGGGTGTGGTAGGAGTTTTTACCAAGGTGATAAATTATGGATAGATGCACAAACAGGATCTTTACGCTTGTCAGATGTAAAACATTATGGGCTGTAATATTGCTATTAGGCTTTTTGGCTGAGATCAAGTGCAGTGTCAGCTTTGGTTTATGTATCTTCCAAAGCAGCCTCACAACAGACTCAGAGGTTGTGGAAAGGTGCTCTTGGGTTGGTTTTTTGCTTTGTTCTTTAAATGATTTTATCTGAAAATGCAGTTATTGAAGTGAGTATAGTTTATCCTTCATATGCTAATGAATTGACATTTACAAACAAGAAACATAAGTGTCAGTAACCTGATCAGGAACTGTAAAATAATTCCTATTTATCTCATCTACTCATATCTCAAAGAAGGCCTGGGGGTTCCAGACAGCAATAACATAAATATCAATTTAAGAGGTCTGGTCAATAAAGTGCTCTGCACACACACTCCAAATGTAATTAGTTACTCCATTCTGTTCCCATTGCGTTACCTATGGATTACCTCTATGGATTAAGCCTTCCAGAAATGTTTCTCTCCTGCTGTTTTCCTCTCCCTATAAATCAGGGAGATCAGGAGGCAGATCCCACCTTTGGATTTGCGTTCTGTGAGGGTGGTGAGGCCCTGGCACAGGCTGCCCAGAGAAGCTGTGGCTGGCCCATCCCTAGACTTGTCCAAGGCCAGGCTGAACAGGGCTTGGAGAGTGGAAGGTGTCCCTGCCCATGGCAAGGGGTAAAATGAGATGATCTTTAAGATCACTTCCAACCCAAATATTCAATGAAATGTTCTTTCTCCTTTTGTCATTAGTCTAGGGAATTCCCCTTGGGAAAAAGAGAAAGGGATTTTAGTGCATGTGAGTAGTTCCCTGAGCACTCAGGAGAGAGATCTGGATGTTCTATTAAGATATCATAAAAATATTGGAGTCCTATCAAGGTTACTTTGGAACTCTTACTCCATTTAAGCAATGCAGGAACCAATTTCTAGTTGTGTTTGTTGCATGTCAGAGCTGCAGGTTTTCCACCAGGGATGGAGAGTGTCCACCTGGCTTTGTAGTTTGCTGATGGGGAACATTCACCTTCTCCTTCTCCAGTGCTGTCAAACTTGGGGCTAATTATCAACAGGGGTCCATGTTACATTTCTTCTCAAAGCAGATTTTAAGGGCATGAAATCTGTTGAATTGAGAAGCTGAATCTTGAAGGAGTGGGAAACAAAAGAAGAGATGAAAAGAATCCACAGCCTAAGTTTGATTTAGCAGAAATAGGTCATTCAAGTTTTGTTTGCTTACCTTGGCAGACAGGTATGAGCCAAAAATACACTGCAAAAATAATGAGCTTAAAAACAATATTCCACTGAAGGGAGTGGATAGGTAGGATGGGAATGACAGTCCCCCTTTTCTGAGCTTGGATACTGGGGTGTACTGGTATGCCAGAATATGTCTGGTGGGATGTTCCCTGCCCGTGGCAGGGGGTTGGAAATAGGAAATCTTTAAGGTTCCTTCCAACCCAAACCATTCTGTGATTCTGTGATTCTACTGCATAAGTTTAATGTTCGGAAATGGAAAGTTGACAAACTTGGTGTTGGTGTGCTGGCCACCTTAACTAATTGTCATTTTATTATTGCCAAGTAGAAATTGGCAAACCACATCCTATTGAGACCTGTATTTGCATTAGAACAGAAATATTTTGTGAAATTGGTTGAACTTGCCATTATTTAGTTTAAGAAAAATCTAGGGAAAGATGTTACGATGTCTAAATAGCTCATCTCAAAGTTTTTAGAACAGAAGCTCTTGATTTTCATGTGCAGTTGTACTTTCATTTAGAATTCATTTACTTCCATTAGAATAGTTTTCTAATTTTATGCAAGTGAATGACTCAGATAGGGAGCATTTTGCTGATTGTACAAAACACTCTTTCATGCAGAATTTTCCTGCACTGAAAATTTCAGTCTGGGTGTGCTTGTAGTGTCTGCTCTCATACCCCTGCTCTGTCCACCCACTCTTTAAATGCCTAAAACTTGAGCACTTCCACTTGAATTTTTTTTAGACTTGATTTTTTAGACTGTTTCTAAACCAAATGTCTCTACAACAGAGCAATTAGTCCTGGTGTTATGGAAATGCCTCAGCTTGCTTGCTTTCATTTTCCTTCATGTCACCCTAAATATTGGGATGGTTTACAGGCTGGTTTCAAAACAGAGAAACAAAGATGGTAATTTTTTAATTGGTGTGATGAACCTCGTGGTTTTGCTTAGAGAGAAGATGCTTAGGAGGGGAGCTGTGATGGATGGTGTAGTTCCAGATGGTGGAAATAGCTTCCAAAGGGCTGGAAAATAGTATGGAAACATTGGATTTTTACAGGGAAGGATTTCTGATCCAGACAGTGCATGAGTAATATCATTCCATCCTCAGCTGTGCTTTGTACTTTCCTTCTGTGAAGCCTTTGAGCCCCAAATCCAGGAGACCTTTGCATGGTGCTTCTACTCTACCTAAAGCAACACAAAGCCTCTTGTATTATTTTTTCCTTTAAGGGCAGCTTTTCCCCTGTACGACCTTCCCAGAGATGCTCTCATTTCCCAGCAGGTTTTAAAAAGTTAATCAGTACCTTGTACAGCTCTCAGTGGTAGAAAGTGCTACAACACAGGCTATTTGTTCCTAAATCTCCACTCGATATAAGCAGCAGCCAGAAATGTACATCCCCATCCACACACACACACACACTCTTACACCTTCTTTGGCTGACCTGGTTATTCCTGTGCTCCCATCAGCCTGCTAGGGCTGTTCAGTTTAACCAGCTGCAAGCACTAAATAATAGAAACATTGAATGTTGAATGTTTTGCTGCTTGAGTGGTCCCCAAGAACAGTTTGGAGCAGCCTCGTCCCAGCGGATGGCGGCTGGGTGCCAGCCCTGTGTTACTGTTGTGACACAAAATAACACAACTCACGGTGTTCCAGCATCCAAACAGGAACAGAGATCTTTAGTTTTTAGACCTCAACATTTATAGAATTCTAAAAGTGACAGTGGATTGGAGGATGACATCGCCACCTCTCCAACCACACTGGTCAGACTAACAGTCCATCAAAATTCTCCTCCTACACAGAAGAATGTAAATAATCATTATTTACATGAAAGTATGTGAGAAACTCCATTACAAGAATGTAAACATCAAGAAGTTTAGAAAATCTCAAAAGAACAAGGTGCCAGCCCTGCTTCCTTCCAGCCATTCCCAGGGCTTTGGCGCTGCCACCACTGCAGCGAGGTGCAAGTGAGGGAAGGAACATTTGCTATTTTCTGAACACTCTGGGTGCAAACAGGAGCGGGGGTGTGTGTCTGTGTGTGAGTGTGTTTACACTTCATGCAAATTTAGATGTTCCTATAGTGGCACAAACCTCTTGGTGCTGCCGGAGAAGCTCTCAGAAGTTGTTTTGCTCTGTTGTTAAATTTAATTTCAATGTTTTCCTGTGTCACAGAATGTGTTCTCTGCCTTCCTGCTGGGGAAGACCTTCCCGTGCAGCGCTGGCTGGCTGAGGGCATCCCAGGGGAAGGCAGAGCTGCAGATCAGCCGTGCATCCTCTGACAGATTATACAGAGAGCACAAACCTCATTCCCTCCATCCCCCTCTCTCTCCTTCCCCTCGCCTTGGACAATGCATTTTCCAAACAGAGTGGCTTTCCCTTGATTTATCTCTAAGCCTAAAGGCTTATTTTGGATTTTTTAAGAACTTGAATTCTTAAAAATACCAAAATATCCAACCAAAGAAAGTGGCAAACCCTTGTGAATTTCTGCCCAGTGATCCAGCCATTCTGAACAACCTTCATTTAATGCACCCCTCAGCCTTTCCTGGACAGATCCAGCCTCTTGGGAATGAGTTCAGAGTGGCACAGGTGTGCCCCAGGGCCCTGCAGAGCAGGGGGTCCCTCTTTATCTGTGGGCAACTTTTCTGCTCCCATGACTTTACTGGAAAAGGGGGAGCAACCCTGCAGAGGGGTTGTTGGCCCCAGGAGAGCTGCCACCGTCTGTGGGATGGATGATGTGGTTCCATGGATTTGGAGAGGCTGCAGGAGGCAGCAGCAGTGGATTGCTGCAGGTGAGAGTGGTTTGGAGGGGGGATGCTCCCAAAGAACTCCTGGTACAAAGTGCTGTCACCAAATGAAGCTAACACTGAACTGCTTCAGCCAAGCCTGGAGGATGAGAACCCCAGCTTGGCAGGGGCTCCCTCCAAATGAAGTGTTCTCTGCTCTTTGTCCAGACAGAAAATTGGAAAATGTCAGCTCTGTTTTCTGATGAAAATTCATTGTCTGCCAGCTTTCCTGAAAGCCATTGGTAATGCCTGGCCCCAGCCTGCATTGACAGAAATCCTAAAATACAGCACATGGCAAAGAGAAGTGGTAAAATAGGGGCTGCTCTCTTCTTGTAGGGGCTATTACTCTCCCTGCCTCCCCTGTGGGTGCCTGGTGTGAATGTGGCAGCTTCTCTAGATAAAAAAATGTAGTTTCCCCCAAAAGAAGAGGAATTTACTATTTTTGCTACATGGGGAACCTGACATTTGACAAGTATTTCCTTCTCCCAAGCTCTGTTCTCCTCTTCTGTACATAAATAAAGTGCTTGTGCCCTTCCAAACATCCAGCTTTCCTGAAAACCCTCATGTTGTAGCCATCAAATTGGCCCATGCATTTTTAATGCAGTCTTATTGACTGGATTCGGGAAGCATAAGGATAAAACAAATCGCTGTACTATGAAGGAAAAAGCCATTTGGCCAAGTGCATCTGCTCACCTTTGATTTATTTCAGCAACTTTCTCCTATATTTTCAGTCTATTCCCTCCCCTTAAAAATAATCTATTAGTCTTCTAGTATTTTGGCATTTGCATCTGCAGTCTGCTTCTCAGTCTATTCCATATTCACATTCCTTTGATATACACATATGAAATAATGACCCAGAGCTGAAATACTAGCTAAACCTGGTTTTTGATACAATCCTCGTGGTATTTAATTGTACTTTCTGTGGCATCTAAAATGATGGCTTGTGTGATTGCTATCTAAATGTATAGTGGTGTATCTTGGAGCTAATCGTCGTGTCCGAGCTGGGAGTGTGAAACCAGGCTGAACAAAGCCCCTCCAGATAAATGAGCTGTGTGCTGTTTGCTCAGCAGTGTGGATAACCTCAGCCTTGCAAGTGCTGCCTTGGATAAATGCTGCTGAGGGAATGTAGAAATCCATTCAAATTGGAATGTAAAATTCCAATTCCAAACCTTGGCTGGCTCCTGAAGCCATCCCGAAGCCATCCAGGCTGTTCCTTCAGCCATCAGGTTGAGGTGTGCAAACTTCCATCTGGGTGGGAGGAAGGAACCTCTGAAGAGGGGTTTTGTGTGGGTTTGCTGGGTTTGGGAAGAGGACTTGCTCTTTCAGTAAGTGTTAATCTCCTCTGCCATCTTTAAGCAGGATTCATTAGAACGAGATGTAGCATGGTCCTGAGAGCAGCAGCGTGGAGGAGCCACCCAGGGGTACTTCTGGATAAGCCTGAACTTCTGGGATGCCCTTTGGGATATGGACTGATGTGTTAGCTTTCCACACACTGCTGTTAGGTACTTTATGGCCAGTCCACATCTTCCAGGAGCAAAAATATCAGAGTCACAGAATGCCACACAGGAAGGGTCCTCAAGGATCACCTGGTACAATCTTCTTGGCAAAAGCTCAGCCTGGACAAGCTCAGCACCCTGTCCAGCAGAATCTAAAAGTGTCCAATTTTGGGGAATCCACCATTTCACTGGGGAGATTATTCCAATTATACATAATGATTATTCTCATTGTGAAAATTTTTCCTCTTGTGTCCAAGTGGAATCTCCCCAGGAGTAATTTGGACCCATTACCCCTTGTCTCATGAAAAGGGAGCTCTCTCTCTGTAGCCATCCTTTAAATACTGGAACATGGTGATAAGGTTTCCCCTCAGCTTTCTTTTCTCACAGCTGAACCAACTCAGGTCTCTCAGCCTTTCCTCATATGACAGCTTCTCAGTCCTTGGATCATCTTTGTGGCCCTTCTCTGGACCTCTCCAGCCCATCCACATTTTTTTTTGCGTAATGGGAACCAAAACTGAGCACAGTATTCCGGGTGTGTCCTAACAAGGGCCACAAGCAGTGGGATAATGACCTTTTACCTCTGCTGGGGATGCCCTTGCTGGTGCAACCCCCTGTTGGCTCTCTTGGCCACAGCAGCACCCTGGTCACTCACACTGACTTGTCAAAATATAGGCAAAAATAAGCTGAGAAGGAAAAAAGAGAGGAAAGAATGATCTTACAGAAGTCCAAATGCTCTGACAGCCCTGGTCTTTCCAGTCCCATCCCAATTTTCCTGGAGCAAACAAACCCAAAGCTTCCTGTCTGTCTGTTCCTTAAACTACACACGCTGTGGTGCTTTTCTGCATTGTGCTGCTGCTGGGAGCCCGTGAGGCTGGTGCTCCACATCCTGATATAAATTGTTATCAACAGCATAATAAAGAGTGATACACAGCGCCGCGCCGGCCCTCACGCGCCGCGAGCTTTTATGCTGCTTGCTTAAATCCACCGACAATATTGCTGCAACTTCACAAGATCCTGGTGCTTTTTAGCCTAATGGGAATGATATGGTTTGTTCCCAGCTGCCTTCAGGAGCAGGGCTGTGCTGTGGGATTGGAAAACTGACTCACAGCCTCACAAGGGTGGTGCTGAGCTGGGGACTTGGAGCGGATCCTTCAAGGGGAGCAGGCAGGACTGGCAGTGAAAGGAACCTAAAGGTGGTTGTAGGGGGAGGGGATCATCATGCTGTCAAAATGTGCACTGTGGGAAAGGATAGCTTGTGAAAAGACAGAAAAAAGATTCAGTGGAATGTAAATCCTCCTGCATTAGGATGCATTTTCCCTAAAGCATCCCTTAACCAAATGGGCTGTGAGGTTCCCTTTGTCTCAGGCAGTGTTTTCTGTTTAAGTGATGGATGTTTAATTCTGTGACATATCCTTAAAAAAAATTTACAGTGTCTGTGTTCAGCATTGACCCAAAGCCAAGAGAGAGAAAGGTTTTTCAGATTTTTGTGTCCAGTATCTTCAGGAAATAATGTTCCTTAAAATATTTCTTATAATAAGCTTAAGTGGAGAAAATTGAAAAACATCATTCATACTTTGATGTCCTAAAGTATGAAATCAGAACTGCTTACTAGCAACTAAATTCCATCCCTTGACCATAGAAAGAGGCAAGATTTAGGAACATCCTAAGATCAAATAAAACAGGGTCAGCTTTGTGGAGCAGTGGCTGTGGGATTCATTGGAATGTGGGAGTCATGAGTGCAGCTCTGAGCTCCTGTTTCCTTTACAAGCTGACATTCCCACCGAGGGCTGCAGGGCTGGTGTTTGAAACACAGCCCTCGAGAAAGGCTCTTCACCAGCTGCATGGGGAGGCCAGTGGTCAGAAAATGTCCCTAGAAAATGTCCCTTGGACATGGGACACCTCGGTTCCAACCCCTCAAACTACAGCTACCTCTGAGATTTTGGCTAAGGTGCAGAAATAAAAGCACTCCTGTGTCTCAGTATGGTATTCTGAGCATTACAGACACCCCAGACTGGAATTTCAAAGGTGTTTAGATGCCTGATGATTCAGTTAACAATTTGGAAAATCACTCAGGTGCCCAACTTGTTGGCTTTGCTCAGGGTTTTGTCAGCCAGCATTGGCTAATAGACCCAGATAAATAGATCTGGAGAGATTTTCACTTCATGGCATGATTTTTAGAGGTGAATTTTAAGGCTCTTCATCTGCCATGGGAAAAGTAAAGATTGGGAAATAGCTGCAAAGCATGGTTAGACCCCTGTTGCAGGTTATGAGTATTCCTCATGAAAATCCGTGTGGAAATGTTGCTCTGAAGAGCCCTGCTTAGGAATCTAAATACTGACAAGTTCACCACAGACTGCAGGAAATTTGAAATACAAAATCTCTGGCCTGACCTTTGAATGACCCCAATCCTGAAATATTTAGTTTGTTGTACACAGTCTGCTTTAATTCATTTCAGAAGAAAACCTGTGTACCCCAGAGCAGAGAACCTGGCCAGGTGTGAAGGGCTGCAGCTGATGTGTGTCATCACCTTTCCAGCTGAACTCCCAAAGTCTGGGGTTGCATCTTCTTTCCCAAACCAACTGGTTGAGAGGTTGGCTGTGAAGCATTTGAGATTATGGCTGTTTGTGTGTATTTACAGGAAGATTTTTCTGAATCAGGCAGAAGTGAGATGGCATCAAGGATGCTCTAAAGCCTTATGGATGTGGAAGATTTGGCCACAGCTTTATCAAGATACTGCTACTACTAATATATGTACTACTTTATGCTGAGGAAATGTGTTCATCTTTTACCAGTCTGTTAACATTCAGGATGTGGTGAGCTTACCTTCAGCTTCTTTAGGAGGGAGTAGAGGAGGCTTTTTTTGGTAACTATGTTTTGATAGACTCCTAATACCTTGCTGGTTATTGACTATAGGCAATAATCTGGTCTTTATTTGGAATATGTTGCCCACAGAAGCTGTGGCTGCCCCATCCCTGGAAGTGTCCAAGGCCAGGTTGGAGAGGGCTTGGAGCAACCTGGGACAGTGGAAGGTGTCCCTGCCCATGGCAGGTGGTTGGAATTAGATAATCTTGAAGGTTCTGTTCTATGAGTCCCTGATTTATACCTCCAAGTCTTGCTTGAATTCCTTCTCCAAAAATATCTGGAGGAAGACAGCACAGTTCTCTTCTTTGGGAGAGAAGAGGTGGACTGAGCTCCTGCTCAAGGCTTGTGAGGTGGGAGTATAATTAGCCAAATTTCACCTACAGGTTATGGAGAGGAATAGACTCCCCAGGGATTCAGAGGATGGATCACTGCTCCTTCTCCTCTGAGTAGGAGCAACTGAGCTCCCACCTTCCACGCCTCCTTCGAGTTCCTTAGGTTGGGAGGCAGGAACTGAGGCCATGGATTTGGAGGGAATGGCCTTTTTTGTCTTTAACAAAATCTGCCTGTGCTTCCCTAATGCCTTCTCTGAGTGCTGTAGCACTGAGGCATGGTCCATCAGGCTTTAGCAGGCTGTAAAGGATTCCCAGCATCCCTGGATGCATTTTTATGTACCTTAATCAGCCCTGTACCTGCATTTTTATTGCTGCAGGATTCTGCTGCTGGAGCAGTGCTTTACTTGTGTTTTATGCAGCAACTTTTACACCTGCTTGTGAGACAAATCTACAGAGGGGTGGCCAGAGCACAGCACTGACCCTGTCCCCCAAAAACCTGGAGGAGCAAGGAATGGGCCACCCCTGTCCTGACCCCCAGGAGTTATTGCATTCATGCTCCTCCTGGATTGATGCAAATGGATGCAGAGAAGATAAGTGACTTCTGTGATTCCCATCAGGAGCTGGGTAAGGACTTGCTGGCCTGTTCTATACCCCAGAGCCATCCCTCCTCAGAGCCTGCACTCTACAGAAGTATTAATGCATCCCCTTTTCTTTATGGCTTTAATTATTGTGTGTGCTGGGCACGGTGATAAGTGGATATCTTTGTGTTAAGCAGCTAATTAATGTTTGGAACTCGGTCTTCTGTTTATTGTAGGGGTTTGCAGGAAACTCTTCTCAGCTGTAATAGAGTTTGTGAAATATGTACTGTAGATCCCAAATGTTAGAGACAAAAAGATGAGGTGCTGCTAAGGGCCATCAATGCACATTGACTTCTTTTGGCCCCACATACATCAAAAAAATGAAGTGAAACCCTTTGCTGGAGGACTGATTGCAGCTGAGGCACCTTCTTTAATCTCCCATGTGCAGGATGCCTTGTGAGCCAGGAAGGCTATCAAGATACAGTTTTAATTAACATTTGCTTTTTAGATAATGTGCACAGTTTATTTTGGCAAGAGTTCATTGAATATGAAATTTTTGTAATTAAGATACTTAAACCTGCAATATTTTGTTTTCTGCGGTATTTTTTTTTCCAAAATGGCATAAATTCTGCAGCATTTATTACCCAGTAAACAACTACTGCAAGAAAGAGCAATTTCTCCAACTGCTTTTTTTTTAAATCTGTTTTTAACCTTTTTGGTTTTGTGCCTTGTTAGGCAGCGTTTTGTTTTCACAAATGTGTTTGAGCAATCACAGAATAAAAATTAAGTAGAGGAAATATTAAAGTCCCTATTCCTAAGGTAATTAAATATCAGTCTTCTATTAATTTGTTTTAACATGCACATCTGAATGAATTCATCTCTGTATCGTCTGAACACCCCACAAAACAATGTAAATCAGTGAGTCATCACAGATATGATGTTTCTCTTTTGTCCTTCAGAAGGAGCCAGATTCTTAAGACATTGTGTTTTACATATTTAGAGGTATTATAGGCTTCTTTCAGATATGTTATCAGCCTCCTGAAAGAGAAATAAGAGAATAGATGTGAAAAAATGTCCTTGGTGTAGATGGTGAGGTAAAAGAATTCATAGTTCTTGGATGTTCTTTTTATTTTTAATGGTACATAAAAAGAATTTACTGAAAAAACTTGCTTGTGCTTTATATCTGTCTGTCATGGATTCTTAGGACGAAGCTAGAAAGCTCTAAAAGCAAACTGAAATTTTATTAAATTGATGAACAGCAGAACCCTGTAGCTCTCTATAATCTCAACAGATTTTCACAAGAAAAAACATTGTTAAAATAAGTCAAAACAAAAGGGAGAAAACTGCTCCCATTCTGGTTGTGTTGGGAGGGGTTAAGAGGGAAGAGAGGAATAAAATCACTTTTCAGAGTGATTGCTGGGGGAAAATGAGATTCTTCAGAGCACTCAGCCTCTGGTAGGGGAGGGAATATGCAGATTGTTGTGGCACTGTGAGTTTATTATTTATTGAGGGACGTCCAGATGAGCGCAGAAGGAGTGTGAAATTGAAGAACAAATTAAGGGTAAAAGGTTATTTATTTTCCAGCTAAATCCTCTTTCTTTTGAATACTATTAGTAATTCAATTTTTAGCTAGGAAGCAGCCCAGCCTGAGCAAGCCCCAGGAACCCAGTGCACGAGGTGAGTGGGTCCCATCTCCTCCCCTGTGCCTGTGTGTCAGGATTTACAGCCCAGGAGAGCAACTCACTCGTGAAAATACAGATTTTTTCTGAACTGCTCGAGTTAATTCTCTGTTGTCCAAAGCATAACTGTGAGGAGTGTTGAAACCATGCCAGCCTCCCTGTATGTCACAAAAGTGATTGCTTAAATCACTCTGCCAGGTAGCCCCCGCTTCCCCTGGGCTGGGAAATGGTTCCAGCTCCTGGTCCCTCGAAGGAACTCATCAGCAGTGCACCCAAAATTTGGTGTGGCAATGACTTTTTCTCACAGTTTGGTCCTTACATTTAGCTGTGAGGTAGGCAAATGGTGGGGGTCAGGCTCTTCTCCCAGTTAACAAGAGACAGGACAAGAGGAAGATGCCTCAAGATGGGATGGTTTAGATTGGACGTTTGGGGAAATTTCTTCACCAAAGGGATTGTCAAGTGTTGCAACAGTCCCCATCCCTAGAGGGATTTAAAGACAGGTAGATGTGGCACTTGGGGACATGGCTTGGTGGTGACCTTGCAGTGCTGGGGGAACAGTTGGACTCAAGGAGCTTGGAAGTGTTTTCCAGCCCTAAAGATAAATGTGGTCAGCCCAGCAGTCCCCTACAGAGCATTTGCTTCTGGAGGTCCTGTACCAGATGACAGCCTGGGGGAAGGTCCATGTGGGACCTCAGCTGTCACCTGCTGAGGTGTACCTGGCTGCAGGGGAGAGGAGCCCCTGTGCTGAAGCACAGCTTTACTCAGCAGTGGTGCTGGCTGGAGGAACATTGATCACATCCTCAGCATCCAGGGAGCCTCGGTGCTAATTAGCAGCAGGGATTGCTGGAGGGCAGGAGGGTGCCCAGGACTCCAGGGGTGTAGTTTGCCCTTCCAGAGCAATAAATCCATATTGGTTAAACTGCCTTTGTTAAGTGTTTGTGGAATCAAAAGCTGTGCCTGTGAATTTGTGTGAAGTGAAGTCTGTGTTAGCACACCCTCACAGAGAGGGGTGACCCTGCTCAAGCAGATGTTGTGGAAACTGAAGCACTGAGAATCTGGGATTGCATCCTTGTGCAGGGAGGGCAGGACATGAGGAACAGGCCTTGCCAGGGATGCAAAGCACTGCAGGGAAAGGTGAGGATGGGCTGTGAGTTTATTCCAAATAATGCCAAAATTTGCACAAGGCTCCACAAATGCAAATCTAAGCTGCCCGCTAAAAGGATACAGGAATTATTCTTCTGCTGTTGGAATGACAGCTAACAAGACAATAAACAGCTGGAGAATATACACAGCTTTAAATGACCATCATCTCTTACACTGAGAAAATAATGTAATCTCCTCACAGCTTCCATATCCCTGAAGTATGTGCGAGTCATTAGCTGTTATGATGTACATAACCATCCTTTCATTTTGAGGCCTTTTCTTCATTCATTTTCTTCATTGCACAACACAAAAGATCTCAAACTACATGCTGGTTTAGGCCAAACAAAAATTGCTACTAAGAATAAAAGAAAATCTATCATTTTGTTTGCTGCTTAGGAAAGCTGCTAATACAAATCCTCAATGTCTCTGCCAGGTACTTCTGTAATTCTGTCCTTTATGCTCCTACTTTGCCCATAATTTGACAATCCCATTAAATTATTTTTAAACTGTATTAGATATGTTTACATTAATTACATTACAGGCTCTTAAGGAGTTTGTTGGTGTTTTCCACACTGCATGAAGCAGAGGTAGGTGTGCCTGTGCTTCATCTAAAAGTGGGATGAGCCAAGAGGAAGGAAAAGGTGGATGGGTTGTGAGCTAATGGGTTAATAATGACACCAGGCTGGGCTGTGTCTCTGTCCTGTTCAGAGCTTTTGTAGCTCTATCTGGGAAATTGTACAAGATGGGTTTGCTCAGCCACAAACACACCCAGCACAATGGAGCCAAAAATGAAAACCCAGGATAAAAGAAGCAATGTATTAGTTCACAGACAGCTGCATTACAAAGCTTCCAGGAAACAGTGTTTTGGAGAGTTGTGAAAGTTTTAGGAGGTAAAGTGGGATGGCTGGAAGGGATTTATGAACAATCAGCAATGCTGTGCCTCAAAGAGGGACTTCTCAGAAACTGAGGCTAAAAGCATATGTTGAAAGTCCAGAGTAGAGAAAGAGAAATACAGAGCTGAGTTAAATGTGAAAGAACAAAGATAAGCTGGAGTTGGAGTCAGCAAAAAAAGAAGAAAAAGAAACTTCCTTAGAAATAATCTATAAAGGAGAAGGAAGTTCAAGGTGGAGAGCAGGCCTATAACAAGTTACGAGAAGGGTTTATTTAATAGGAATTCAAATGGCTACGGTGCTAAAAAACTTCCTGAACATTTCTGTAGTGAAAAGAAAGATTAGTTTCTGGCTCCAGAGAATTAGTATTGATTGTCATTTGCTTTTGATGGGGCCATATTTTGCCCAGCAGTTTTGAAGGGGTGTTACGTGTGTTACCTCTGGCATCCAAAAATATCCTAGGGAGCCTGGAGGTAATAAATGTGGATGTAAGTGATGGAGGGTGGGGAGGAGCACAGCAAGAGCCCTCAGAGCTGAGGAAGGCCAGATGCTGTGGAGTTCCAGGGCCCAAGGAGTTAAACTGGGAACTCAGCAGTGGAAGAGCTGATGGGCATGTCTAACATTTAGAGGTGCAAATGTTACAAGCCTTGATCTAATTAGCACCTTCTGAAGCAGGAGCTGGGGCAAGCCATGGGAGTCTGCCTGGCTAAAGTGATGGAGAGTGTCTAGGAGGGTGCCAAAAGTGTGACAATATGTCCAGGCTGGCATTAAGTGGGATTTTCAGCAGAAGGACACAAGACAGCACCCTTGGGCTGGCTTCTCTGGCAGCAGGACGTGCCTGTGGCAGCCACACACCCTCCACTGACTCTTTTCCCCCCTTCTTGCTTCTTCTTTAATGTAGAAAGAAATCCTTTTCTGCCTTTGAAAGAAAACTTTAAAGATGCTGGTCTTCTGCAGAGGAATGAAGTTCACCTGCAGAGATTTAATTAGCAGACTCTGGGTAAACAAAATGGGCAAATTACAGTAAAAGGGGAGCTGATAAAATTGGAGGAATCATGGGTTACCTGGTGGAAAGCTAATAGACTATCAGTTTGAAAACAGTATGTAAAGTGATTCTGGCAGTTCCATTTGAAAAGTATCTTCTATCATCAGTGGAATAAATGGAGCTAAAATCAGTGGTGTTAGGAGGCTAATGAAAGCGAGTGCAGCAAGGAATGCAAGTTTACAAAGAGTAAATCCTGCTAAGAAAGTGTTCTGTGCCTTCAAACAGAATCACTGCCTCTTTTGGCAGCAGGTAATGTAATTAATGTCATAAATTTGGATTTTTCCAAAGCATTTGGTATCACATTTCAAGAAATCTATTTGACAAATTAGTTTAGCGAGGGTTGCAGTGTGAAGCACAGCCAGCAGAAGCTGAATGATGGATAGCCAAGGATTGCAGGCAGGAGAGGTACCTAATGGGGTTTTCTGGGAAAGGTGTTAGGTCCAGTTTTAGTTAACCTCTTCATTAATGAGCTGGGAGAGAGAGTGCAAGTGTGCAAATTAATGATCTCAGTTTGAGAAGATCTGCAGATAATAAAGGAGAGGGAAATAAGGAACGTGGGCAAAAAGATAACAAACTGCCTTCACCTTGAAAATACAAATGCAGGTGTTCCTGGAGCTCAGCAGAGCTGTGTGGGAGCACAGCTGGCACTGGAAGAACAGACTGAGAGAGCAATAGAAAGGACAATTTAGGTGTAAGTTGGCGATGAAGTATGAAAATATGAAAAATAAATATGAAATTGGGGTGTATTTGACAGCATTTCATCATAGTGAAGAGGATGTGGGAGCGTGACTCACATCTCTCAGGACATTGGGTAGTCAGATGGGAGGAAGTATTAAAATATACTTTGTGAAAAATATTCTTATATTGGCAGGTGGATGGTTGAAGTGATATACTGGTGTTTTACCTGTATCCTGTGCTTCTCTAAAGCCAAGAAACAAGTAGTTTTAGCCTGGATTTGTTATGCCATAAAGCCACACAAAATGCAGACTGGGAGGTAAATCACACAGATGACAAAAAGGATGAAAAGGAGGAGGAACAAGTGCAAAGCCTGATGCTTGGTACATGCAGTTTCCAGCTCTTGTGAGTGAATTTTTCTCTTCATAGAGAGTTTATTCATATGTGATCTGCACTTTCTGAGGGGCTTCCCAGCTGATGAGCACTGTGATGTGACATCTAAAAGATTTGGGAATAAATAAAAAAAACCCGTACAAACAAGAGTTGGGAAAAAAACACTCAAACTAAAAAAAAAAAAAAAAAAAGGAGATCAAATGCAAAGTAACAGTATTCTGGGGTTATTTCAGTCTGCTTGCAAACCCTCTCTGTGTGATTGCAGAGGGTGCAGAGATTCCTGTGAAACAGGTGCCTCATTAAATTAGGCTTATGTTCGGGAAAGCTCGAGAGCGATTTTTTTTGGAAGGAGTAGAGATAAATGGATTTAACAGTCCTGGGCAATTGTTAGTTCAAAGCAACCATCAAAGCCCCCAGAATGTTTTTTTAGTTGCAGATGGCTGGTGAGAGAGAACTGAGCGAGCTGCTCTGGTTCTGTGTGAGGAGCACATGGGATGGAGAGACACCAGCTCACCCTCTCCCTGCTCTCTACTCCCCAGCTCTGCTCATCAGCAAATTGTGTTTGTCCAGGTACTTCTTTAAGTGGAATGATGTGTGAGCAGGCAGGGACCTTGCAATTCATTCAAAGCTGTCATCTTTGATAAGAACACCAATAAACCAGAAGTGGATCCCACCTTAGGCTTTTTAACCACAGGAGTGAAGATTAAAGAATTCAGCCCGTGCTTTCTCTGGGAAGGTAGATGATTGTCTTTGGAGAGTGTTGCAGTGTAAGGTTGCCAATATTTTCCTTAAGGATCAGTTACCCTTCAAGTACCTGAAGGGAGTCTACAAGAAAGATGGAGAGGGACTTTTTTACAGGAGTCTGGAGTGACAGAACAAGGGGGAATGGCTCCAGACTGAAAGAGTGTAGTTTTGGATTAAATATGAGGAAAAAAATTCTTCCCTGTGTGGGTGGGAAGGTCTTGCCCTGGTTGCCCAGAGAAGCTGTGGCTGCCCTTGGATCCCTGGAAGTGTCCAAGGCCAGGTTGGATGGGGATTGGAGCAACCTGGGATGGTGGAAGGTGTCCCTGCCCATGGCAGGGGGTGGAATGAGCTGAGCTATGAGGTCCCTTCCAACCCAGGCCATTCTGGGATTCTGTGATTCTATGATTCTATGATTCCATTATTCTATGATCCTAATCAAATTCATATATAAACTCTCCTTACTGATTTCAGTCTAATGCAGTAACTTAGACTTTATGATAATTTAGACTTTTTGAAATTGCATTTAGTATTTCCCTCAATTTGGCAAACAACACAGGTCTGCTTTAGTCTGTAAGTGCTGGTGAATTGTTCACTCTTCATAATTTATGATGTGCAAATTGCTCCTTAGGTCTCCTAGCATTGCTCCTGTCCCTTCCTTGGAGTTTTTCTTGAATTTGAGTGGCTTGTTAAGGCAGGACATGTAGCATGCAGTAATTTCCAAGCAATCTGAGGTATTTCTCAGTGACCCAGGCTTGTCACAAATGTACTTTGCAGGTTTTGTTTGTTTTTCTGTGCTGGTCTCCACCATGTCTAGGGCATTTTCCCATACCAAGGAAAGCCCTGAACTCGTGTTGTATTTACAGGAAGAGTTTTACATTTTACTCTTCATTTACAGGAAGAGTTTATGCTGGTGGCAGGCAGGGCTGAGGCTGGTCCCACATTTCCCCTTGCAGGAACTCCTGCCTCTGTTTGCTGCTGCCACTCCTTGCTGGGGGACCCCAGGAAAGCACTGCTGCCTCTTCCATCTCACACATCCATGGTGCTCCTCTGGCTCCTGCACCTCGGGCTGTCCCTAAGGAACAGCATCCATCATGGGGTCCCAGTGGCACTTTCTTCATCAGCTCTCTGTAATTTCTCCCATTTTCACTCTTTTCTTACAGAGCAGGAAAAGCCTTTTCAAATCATGATGGAAAGGAGCTGCAATGGCACTAGTGAGAGATAACATTTTGGAATACCTCCTGGGAAGAGGACAGTGGGAACTCAGGGGAGGATAAGTGATATTTGCTTCCTCAGCATTATTTCCATGGCTGCTGGGGGAAATTGCACGAGGCAGGTGCAGTTTCCCTGCCCTGGAATGCAGAGTGCTGAGATGCATTTTCTGTAGCTCCTTATTTGATCTTTTTTCTTTTCAAGTCCAGCCTGCTGCTGCATTCACCTGTGACAATCCAGTCTCGTGCAGCCATTCACAGGGGCTGGTTTTGTCCTGCAATTACAGACCTGCAGCCCTCTCTATAGGCACCATTGGTGTGTGAATGCAGAAACAGCCCTTGCAGGATGCATCATGATTAGGTTCAAATGTTCAGTGTGTGATAAACCTTTATCCAGCAGATGCATTAGGGAATTCTTTGTTGCATATAAATCACTTACCTGAGCAACTGTTGCAAAATACTTTTTCAATTAAAGAACATGAATGGAAGTTTTTCCAGTGCCTTTCTCCATAAATTAGATGGTTTTATACATGTGTGCTACTGAGCAGGAAACCAAAGGAAATATTTATGAGTGGTAGTAATAGTTAATTCTTTTAAAAGCACTATAAACCCACATGGTCCAGGTCACATGGCAAACCTCAGCTGACATAAAATCAGAAGGATCAGTCTATTATGGACAAAATATTCCATATGAGATGGGGAGTTTGTGCATCCTCCAGTGTGTCTGAACCTGTCTGCTTTTGCTGTGGCAAACATTCTCCTGTCTCCTGAATTGTCTCATTATTCCTATTTAGTGAAGGCCATAAAGTGTTAGAATTTATGGCCTAGAGAAGGGAAGGCTTTGGGGTGACCTAATTGCAGCCTTCCAGTGTCTGAAGGGAGCTGGCAAGAAGGGTGGAGAGCTGATTTACAGGGGCCTGGAGTGACAGGACAAGGGGGAATGGCTTCAGACTGAAAGAGAGTAGGCTTGGTTTGGGGATTAGGAAGAAGTTTTTCCCTGTGGGGGTGGTGAGGCCCTGCCCTAGATTGCCCAGAGAAGCTGTGGCTGCCCCTGCATCCCTGGAAGTGTCCAAGGCCAGGTTGGAAAGGGCTTGGAGCAGCCTGGGACAGTGGAAGTTGTCCCTGTCCATGGCAGGGGGTTGGAACAAGGTGATCTTTAAGGTCCTTTCCCACCCAGACCATTCTGTGATTCTATTCCATTATTCTGTGACTGTTTTTGTCACCTTTGCCATTCAGCTGAGCACGCTGTGGCAGGGGACAAGAAGTGGCTCCTCTGCTCCAGCCAGTGTCACTCAGGCCATCCCAAGCTGTCCCAGTGCTGAGCTACCCAGAGAGCTGCCTGTGATCAGCCTATTCCTGGTGGGAAATCATAGCTGCCTTGGCCCAGGGAGCTGGGATCCTTTGCACTTGGATGCTCTTTGTACTACTAAACTGAAGATTGTGTGAAATCAATTGGGAGGGGGGAAAAAAAAAAAAATCAATGCCTGGTTTTTCAGGATGAAAAGGCAAGATAGCTGCACAATTAAGCACTGGAACACATTTTCCACACTCTTGCTGTCATGTTCTCCTGATTCCGTGTCTTGGCTGTTCATCAGAAATAATTAAACTCTCTCCCATGGGCAACAATTACTTGCTTAAAATATTTGAGTAAAAAGAATGCATTTATAATTACCTACCCTTTTTGAAGGTGAAAATGGAGATTATCTTTTGATGAAATAAATGTATGTGGGGAGACTTCCTAAGGAGCAGAGCACTGCATCCTGTGGCAGTGGGGAGGGTGTTTGGCATGGGATGCAAAGTGCTCCATGGTGTATCCCAAACTCTGGTGTGTGTTAGTTCAGCTTGAAAGAGCTGAAAGAAAAACCTGAAAAGGTTTTGATTTCAGAGTTAGGCCCAAGTCTGAGCCCTTGCCCATGAGTAAGAGGTGTTTATTCTGGCAAATCTGCATATGGACTTGACATTTTTAAGCAGCAGGAATGAAGCAGGAAACATATCCAATTTGTACCTATCAAATATGGCCCTTTTATTTAGTCACACCATGTCTTCCCCTTTCATGCTAAGAGTTGTCTTTATTCCTTTTGACTCTTACTCTCAAGGGACTTGGAGCTTTGAATGTGTTTTATGTTTCAGAGCAGCCTTTTTTCCCCCTCAGATTTGTTTACTGATCCATCCTTGGTAAGACCTTTTAGTGAATGTGATAGGAAGGTTATTAAAAATAAAATATTCATCAGGAAATCAACCATAAACATGTGGGCTGGTTAAAATTCAGTTCCTAATTCTTTCAACCTTGACATCATTTTGCTTTTTACTTAATATCTGTGTGTACAAATTTCTGAGCTAATTTATTTTATCAACTTATGCTTATTTCAGTTGTTCCTACGACTCGCTCTTGTCTGCAATGTCAAATAACATGACAATGGTAAAAATGACAATGACAAATGGAGGGTTGTGACAGATTGGCTGAATTTGAATGTCTCTTACTGAGAAAAATGTTTCAGGAGTGCCATTAATTGCTTTCACAGCAGCGAGTTATGTTTGTGCATCTTGTCTGTCACTTGGTGCCTGTTCCTGCTCTTCCCATGTGGAGGGGTGACAGCTCCTTCCTTTCAGTGGCCTGGAACAATGGTGCAGGGCAGGGAATGCAGGAGAGAGATATGGGAGGGCAAGCAGAGAAGGTTGGTCCTGGGCAGAGGTGGGAGCTGGATTTAGCTGGATAAATAAATGAGAGTGGGAATGGAAGGTACTGGAAAGGCATCTTCAGGAAGCAGGGTGACAGCAGTGGCAGTGAGTGGCTCCCCTGGGAGCTCTGCTGGGTCACACCATTTCCATTGCACCATTCCCACTGACACCATTGATAATGCTCATTCTGGTGATTTTGTGCTTCATTTTCTAGTTCAGTTCTCTTACTTCCTCCCACAGGCTCTTCCTCTTCTTTCAGCATCCTTCTGTTTTCCCCCACTACTGTTCCTGCTGGGTGCTCACACTGTGGGGTTGTTCACTCAGACCTTCAATCCTGACATGGGAGGGAATTAGTTATCCCCTCCAACACTGTTTCCCATTTCCCCTCTGGATTCAGGCAGGGTAGAACCTTGCTCCACCTGCTCCATTTTCAGGTGGTTTATTCGTGGATTTTAGGCTTTTTTTAATGAGAGCAAAATCCTTTGGACACCTTGCTTTGCAAATCAGCCACCAGTGGTCTGTCAGTTCACAGAATGTGTGAGAATTGTAAAAGGTCAAGCAGGAACCTGAAACATCAGAGAGCTCCCAGCCTCCAGGGTGTCCTCAAATCTGGGTGCTGCTGGCATGCAAGGGAAGGGCAAGTGCTGGGCACAAGGACAGACTGTGCCTCCAAAGGTTCCCTGGGGAGTCCCCGTGGTCCTCACTGGTAGAGGTGGGGGGGAAAAGAGCCACCACTGAACCCATCAGTGTGAGGAGCTCTGCTAGGGGAGGAATGATCTCAGCATTTAATTTGAAGTTTCATTTTCAGAGCCATTCAGATCAACTCCTCAGGGGGACCAACTTATCTGGGAGCCTGAGGAACATCTTTAATCTTGGTAATGTTTATTTTATTAAAAAAGAAATAAGAGGTGACCCTGAAAGGGTGGGAGTAACACATAGGATATTCATTTCTGAGCCTCTCCTGGAGCACTGTTCTTCAGAAACAGGGATTTCCCAAATTGGTTTCTGACCCATGTGTGTCCCTTACCCTTCTGCAAGGTTTCAGTGTGCTTAGGAATGAGAATATAATTATTTCTTTTTATTACATGCGGGTTCTCTCTGACTTCTTCTCTTCAAATTTCCAGGTTAAATAACCAGGAGATCTCAAAGGGAAGGTTTGGAAATGCATGCACTCAATTGCTCAGCCATCAGTCTTAGTTGAAATCATGATTATGCTTTAGAGCAGAGATTGATTTTCTTCCTTGACCGCATTGTCTTTGGGCAGAGAAGATGCTCATGAGCCTGTGTGAACTCCTGCTCTCACCTTCAATGGAGGTGAGCTTTTTTAAGTGCCACAGATACTTGTTGGGTCAGGAAAATCCATTCAGAGGCCTAAAGAGCCAAGGCTTGGAGTAAAATCTCCTTTTTGATAAATCTACCTCTCCTCTCTTTTCCTCCAAAAGGTCGAAGCTAATGATTTCCCCTATGGTTGGCTCAATGGGAAGTAAAGTGCAGAGAATCAGAGTTTGGTTACTACTACTTTGTATATCAATATGGGGAATAAACCTAAATAGGTTTCCTTGCAGGCTGGCACCTGGGGAATAGAAATCAGGGAGCAATTTGCTAGTCTTGGTGTATTTGTGAATGTGCATTTCTGCTTGATGGCAAATGTTAAATCAGCCTCGGAGTCAGTCACCCACCATAAACCTTCCCTATCCTAATATACCCAGAGCTTTATTTCTAAATACAAATTCAAAACCCAGTAGAGAATGGGTTTTGAATTAGCCTTAACCAGGCAGTGTCTCAGTTTTGCTCATGATATGCAAAAAGAGAGAGAGAACAGCTCTCAGGGAAGTGGATATTATTAAATTTGATAGACAATGAGAGATTGAAATGTGAGGATAGTAATGGATTTGCTTTCCCACTTACCTGTAATAAAAGTATGGGGAAAGCAAAGATTTTCTTGTTCCTTTTAACTTAAATGGGGGCATTTCTCATTTATCTCTTCTTGCTGCAAAAAAATTGTTTGGGTTTTTCTTTTCTCCATTAAAATACAAATCTATATTTCTTCTTTACAGGTGCTTCCTTCTGAAAGAAGTTGTTTTAAAACCTAACAGTTCAGGGACAGGAATATTAGCTAACAGCTAACATTATTTTTTCTGATTTGTATGTACTTTTTTCCCATCCAAACTGGTTTTGATCCCAGTTGGGGGTAGTAATTCTTAAAATTTGGGTGTTTTAGCTGATTTGAATGAGGTTATCCAAGAGAGTTTAATTCACAGCATCTGCACCTTGGAAAAAGTACGGACAGGGGATGTTTGTCTCTTGAAAGAGCAAAGCCACGTTTTTTGGCTGAAAAAAATTCAGGGCTTTCCTTCTGATACAGAAGAAGGTTGTCTTTGTTTCTCAGATCAAAGTGTGATCCTGTCGTTGAGCCTGTAAAATGCCCAGTGCCTCCCCCTCCTCCCCTGGATCCTGTAATGCATTGATTCATCAAAATCAATCGCACTTTCATGAATTAGTCATCGGGTTCCTCGCTGCATCTGGACAAATTACGTCCCTCTTCCTGCACGCCGATATCTCAGCTCTGGTCTCTGAAGCAAATGATGCTGACTGCCTTGTTAATAGGCCAGGCTGCCTCTGATACAGAGCTGGCTGACAGCAAATAAACAGTTATTGTGGGCATTTTGTTTGATCACCTGCACGGATCACCCCAGACGTCTCTGACGGAGGGACCTGCTGCCTTCCAGTAGAGAGAGGAATTTTCCCAGGCAAAAAAAGTTCTAGGATGGATTAAATGCCAGTGTTACCACAGTGGAGAGCACAGATGGGCCTGTCCATGTGGCAGGTTGGCCCATGGGAGCCACATCCCTGCAAGGCTCATGCCAGACTCTTGGATACCTCTTGCTCAAACAGTTGGAACAGCAGTCCATGACAAGCTCCACATGTCTGGTTTGTTACCTGTGCCCACCAATGCTTTTTATGACCTGTACCCAGGTCATAAGGAGCAGCAGGAGTGCAGAAAGTGCCCCGTGGAGCACCCCATGCAGGGGACACAGCCTGGCTGCCCTGGGCTGGGAGTTTGAGGCAGGACCTCTCCATCCCCGTCTCCCCAAAGGCTTCACGGCACCATCAGCATCAGAGCATCCACCACATCCTGTGCTGGGAAAATGGGATGTTTTATCCTATTCCTGTGAGGATCCTCCTCTGGTTAGGGCACCTTCTTGCCAGTAGTGGTTTCTGGGCCCAAGGTGAGCTCTGTGTGCAGCTCTGTCTGAGCAGAGGGACCTGCAGCCATTGCTAGCTCCTCTGGCAACGAGCGCGGCCTGGGCTGCGGGCGTCCGGCCTGGCTCCTGTTGTCTCGTGCTTTGGAGCATGAAACGTAATCATCATTACCTTATTGCCCTCTTATCTCCCCTGGGTGCTGAGCCTTCCATCCCAGCCTCTTGGCTGGGGAATCACTGCTCACAAAATTCCTCTTGCTTTAAAATCCAGCTGGAGTGTTTGACTTGATGGCCTTTAGTGATAGGAAATTCCTCAGGCTGGTGCTGTGTGAACAAGTATTTCCTTTTATTCCTTCCAAATTTACTGGCAATTATTGACTGACCCCTTTGCTCCTGCGTTATGGGATGGTAGGAAAAGAGAGGGATTGATCCATCTTCAGTACATTGCCCTGCAGAGTTAACGATATTTTATTTTCCTGTATTACGGGAGAGAGAAAGAGATCTTTTTTCATTACAAGGCTGATCAATTCCTAAGTTTTTCAGGGCATTCAAGTTCTTGAACTTTACAGATAGTAAAGAATAAGGTGAGAAGGCATAAAGTTCTTCTTGAAATAAATCATTGAAGGGGATGAAGAAAAATCAACGGTTGTTCATTTATGTGTATTGCTTTGTGCCTAAATAAATTAGAATCAAAATTGTCCAGTGAGGAAAATGCAGGCCTCTGCTCTCTCCACTGCGTAAGATCTTCAGGCAACATTTATGGAGTTTGAAAATAATGTTTCTGGTAATAAATGGTAGAAATATTCTGTTTTCTGCATCAGCAGATATGAGGATTAAAGGATTTGACCATATTAAACAATTTTGCACAGCTTTGGCTCCCAGGGCTTGCAGGCTGCATTATCAGAGTTCATCTCACGGCATTTCCAGACCTGATTTAAGAAGAGAATATGTCCCTGCTTTGCAAGTTGTCACTCCCTAATTTAGGCCATCCCTGACAGAATTAAAAAACCAAAGATAAAGAGATTATTTTCCTTCTCTTGGAAGTGGGCTGGCTTCCTAAGGCTCTCCCCAACCCAATCAGCCATTTGAAATGATGGAGATAATTGAATTGTATTGTTTCTCCATATTCCCTGGAGCTCTGCTTATACTGGACTATCACATTGCTATGGAAACTTGAAAACGATAGTGGCTGATCTTTGTTTGGGTGAACAAGAAGATTTCCTCTGCCATTTGTCATCACACTCAAGCTGGACCTGGAGTAGAGCAGCCTGCCCCATGGTGTCTCTGAGGCAACTATCTCCCACTCAAAATTGTTATTTTTTAATTCTGATTTTAAACCCATGGACCAGTTTGTTGGTGTTTTAGCAATCCAACAGCACAGATACCAAAATAAGGGTGAGGTAAATACTTTTGAGGTAAATAAGGTGTGAAATAAATCCTGAGCATCCTCCTGCCTTCAGGGTTTATTGTATTAGTCCAAGGAAGTTAAAAGTCACTGCTGTGCTCCAAAAGGGAATGTTCCAGCTTTCATCTGCCAACAGCAGGATGGGTCAGGTATAGGTTTAACTCAGTTGGAGGGACCTGAGAGCCCTAGAGACTGATTTAATTTTAGATTTTTATTTTCATTGTAAAATCATTAAATTTTAGGTGAAGAATTATGTAGATACCCATTAAGCTATGCATGGGTAGCTCTGTTTTTGATCATTCTTTCTCATCTTCTAGTTTCTTTTGCATAGAATCACAGAATCACAGGGTTGGGAGGGACCTTAAAGGCCATCCAGTCCCACCCCTGCCATGGGCAGGGACACCTTCTACTGTCCCAGGCTGCTCCAAGCCCCTTCCAGCCTGGCCTTGGACACTTCCAGGGATCCAGGGGCAGCCACAGCTTCTCTGGGCAACCTGTGCCAGGGCATCACCACAGGGAAGAGTTTCTTCCCAATATCCCAGCTAACCTGTCCTCTGTCAGCTTGAAGTCATTCCCCTTTTCCCTGTCATTCCAAGTCATTGTCCAAAGTCCCTGTCCAGCTCTCTTGGAGCTTCTTGAGGCACTAGAAGGGGCTCTGAGGTGTCCCCAGAGTATTCTCTTCTCCAGTCTGAAAGTCCCCAACTCTCCCAGCCTGGCTGCAGAGCAGAGGGCCTCCAGCATTGATCATTTTCATGGCCTTCCAGCTAGTCTGAATCTTCTTCCAGACAAAAAAACCCCCAAAAAACGAAAAAAAGGACAAAACACCAGTATTTTCAGTCACAGAAGAACTTTTTGGTTTTTATTTTCTAGTGAACAATAGTATCTACTGCAGCATTAAAATTCTCTCCCAGTGCTGCATGTCACAAGCCATATTTTACAAAGCTTCTTTACCTTTATCAAAGAAAACTCTTCCAACTTTGAAGGTCCTGAATGCAGATATCTGCACACGTTGACTTGTGCTGTCAGCACAGGATTAATCAAGGCTGTCACACATCCAGCCATAAAACCTTTAATATTTTTAAAAGGTTTGAAGCTGCTCTATTTATCACATGCATCAGGGAGAACAAACTGTTAAACTGCTGTATCAGTAGGAAATAGTTTTAGTTGTTGCAGAGTAAGGCAGAGCTGAGCCCCAAATGCCAGCCACTTAGGGGAAAAACCCTTTAGATATTAGAGAGATGCTGCTCTTTGAATCTTACACAAATACTTACCCTCCCATACACACATATGCCAATCAGAGTGTATTTGGTGGAATTTGCACATAGAGCCTGGTGAAAACATGAATAGCTTGCTCTAAATAGGCAATAAAAAGGGTAGTGTGGCCTTTCCTCTGCTGGTAAATGCTTCATTTCTCAAGAAATCCCATTGTTGACTTTACCCTACAGGACATTCATTTTGATGCACAATTCCTGAAATTGTGCACGTGGCATCAGAAATTGTCTGGTGTTTGTAGCCTCTGCCCCACCCAAGCACAATGCATAAGTTTGTTATTTTATTTAAATATTTTTCTGAAGTAGCCACATTTGCAAATTCTCTCAGATTTCAACACAGAGGGGGAAGAACTTTGTCAGAATTTTCGCATTGTATTTGGGTAATCACAAACCCCCAGCCAGCGGTGATAGTTTTCAAACCTAATTCAAAATTCTCAAGGCCTCAAAGTTCAATTGGAAGTGCCACCAAGACAGATGTTGCTTTCCCCTGAATTCTGCACTTTTAGCTTTGTTGGAGTTTTGAAAAGAGAGAGAAATGGTGGGGGAAGAATGGTGAGAAGAGAAAAATAGCGGGGAAGAAATAAAAGTTAATGGCTCCTGTTCATCTTTGAAACAGGTTTGAGTGTGGAGCAAGTTTGGGTGAGTTTAGTTTTCCTTGTGTATATTCCTTTTTACACATATATGTGCGTGTCCATGCTTAGAAATGGGTAGCACTCAGTAAGATACAAGGAAAATGCTGCTTATCCACAGGCATTGATTATCTGTCCAGGGAATAACCATGCTGAGATCACATATGGATCTTGATGGCTCTTATCACATACACTGATCCCTGTCCAAACCTGCTCCTGCTGGAACAATGGGCTTTGTTCTGCTCAGCTTAAGGTGTTTGGGAAGGCACAGGCAGAATCTGATGGTGCTGGGGCCATAGCAGGTTTTTCCAAATCTCCAGGAGGAAATATGGTTGTACTGATGCAATTGGTCAAGTGTGTGTGCTGAGACTCAGCTACAGACTGTACTTTGCTGTCCTTTTTATGATTTTCAGTGTTTGGTGGGTAGTGAGGGGGAGATCCTGAGGGATCATCCGTGGATTGCTGCTGGAGCATTTCCTTCCTTATGGCTGTTCCACCCCGTGCAAGCTGAGCACCCACCTGATTGTGCGTGGCTACAACACTTGCTTCTCCCCTCTCCCATCTGCCTTCCTTACAGCTGAAGCGTTGCAAAGGCTAAGTTATCAAAAAGGTGTCCCAATAATGATGGCAATTACATGATTAATTAGGCATGGAAGTGCAGTTGCTTAAAAATTTTCAACAGTTGGCGCTTAATAGCAAAGAAACCGTGTGCAACAACGTAGCCCCCCCTCGAAATGATCAGGTGAATCTGAGGGCAGGTGAGTCCGTTTAAGTCTGGAATTGCAGAGTCACTGTAATTAGTTCCTTAATTGTGTGCCCAAACTTGTTTGATGCACTTAGTGTGCATGTATAATTAATGATGATTTATTGAAAAGCGCTCGCACTGTAAATGCTTTCCTTATCATTTCCTAAAAATTCAAATTTGTTGAAGGAAAGATTGGAATCTGATATAATATGTAGGGATGGAATTAGAATTTCTTCCCACGTTTTTTGCTAGCTTAGAACTGATAAGCCTGAAAATTATCTGTGTGCAGACTTATATGTAGGAATAGACATAATGAGTAAAGTATTTGAGTAAAAGTTGAGTTGAGCACTCTCTGCTTTTTAAATACAAAGACTAGTGGTGGGCTATGGCAACATGAACTGAGTTTGCATTTCCTCAGGAGTGAGTCCGTGGTGCAGTTACAGCAAGGGACCCTTGGAGTGAGCATCCATGTTCCAGTGGTACCTGCATTCCATACTCCTGCTACTCATGTTCCTTCTTTTCAATGTTTCCTTTTCCTGTGATGGGCAAATCTAATTTCTTGGATGTTTCAGACAGGTTCGGGAAGCAAATGATGGAAGAAAATTCATCATCGATTTCCTCAGGTTTCCTAATAATCTTTGCACTATTACCTTTTTCCTTCCTATTTTTTACTTAGCACAGATCTGTCACTGCTCCTTTTTCATCTCTCTGTTTCCAGGCTTTGGTTTCCTGCCTTGCTTTTCTTGATGAGCTCAACGCTGCTTCCCCTGATCTTCCGTTCATCTTTGTTTTCCCTGACACGCGCGGATCCCAGATTCGTTCTGGCATTCAGATCCTTCCTCATTTCCTTTCTATCTTTTAACAGTCTTCTCTCATCTCTTCAGATATGACTTCCAAGCTGTCTGGCAGCTTCTTCTCCCAGCTACCTCATAGCACAAGGGAAAACAACGTGTGCTGCATGGTCCAGTGGGGGAAAGAACAGCAGATTTACGTACAAGAGGTTGCCTGAGTTTTTGGGTTTCAAATAGTGGTTTAAATGAAAATGGATTTCATTGCTTGAAAATACACACAATCAAAGAAATACTGTAATCATCTGAAAAGTACCATTCTATGAATTTAAATTAAAGTATGTCATGTGTAGGTTACTTGCTGCCTATTATTCTAATTCAGTTTTCTGCCTCTTATTCTTACCAAATTTTTCTCAATGTTATTTTGAAAGCTGATTTTCTAGATACAAGCTATGGAAGGAAAATTAAAATGTAAATTATGAAAACAGGGAATCTGGAAGATGACTTAGGTCCTAATTTTTCTAATATCCTATAATATTTGGGTAAACAGATCAAGAACCTCATTGGTTTTAGAGAAGTTTCATGTGGAAACACATATATAGCAGGACTGGTGCTTTAATCACCACTAGAATCCAAATCAGTGTGAAAAAGTAAAAATCAATTAATTGTCTCCCTTTTTTTCTGGCTACACCAGGGCAAGCTGCAATAACTCTTTCCTTTTAGCCCAATTAGGCCCTGCAGAGCACAGGGATTTGGGGACAGTGGTTGACTGGGTACATAAAAATTAGTGCAAAATGTACCAGCAATAATCCCTCCCATCTCCAGAGCACTTCACAGACATTAATGAATTGTCACAGCAGTGGTGTAACACAGACCAGAGTCTTGGTCCTCATTAAAGAGATGGAAAAATGTGGGTAATGAGGATAAATCACTTTTCCTGGGCCCCCAAACAGTTGACAGAAGGGAAAGATTAATAAAGGAGGAATTTCTGGCTAAAAACACAGAAAGGCTGAGATTTTGTACTGCCTCTTGTACAAAATACTGTTAGAGGTGGGTAAATGCCATCCCTTTCCCCCAAACTTCCCCTTCCTTTGGCAAGTTTTACTGCACCTTGCTCTCAGGGCTGTTTCTACAATGCCTGTGTGCAGTAGGTTGGGGTTGAGTATAAAGGTCAAAAATTGTATCTTGGAATATGGTATTTTTTTGAGTTTCCCAGCCTGATGAGTCATTCATTGCTATGACATATCGTGTCTGCTTTGGTTAGTCATGTCAGATTAGACTCAGGGAGCAAGAGTGATCCTGCCTCTTCCAGGCTGGCTGATTTCCTGAAAAAACTTAAATTGAGAGCGACACTAAAGTGCAAAAGAGTGATCTGAGGGAATGCAGTTACTTTGCTTCAGATCTTATTTCTCCTCTCTGTTGGATTGACATGAATGTTTTCCTTCATAACCTGTAATTCACAACCAGCTGAGTTCTCCGAGATTATGCACTTTACAAAAGTGACACTATTTTATTGAATTAAGTAAACAATTTGTCACTGCTGAAACTCAGTAATTTATTACAAATTACATCATTATTTTACAATCCAGAACAAGTAAGTTGGATGAAACATGTCGAGCTAATTCTGAATTTCAGGATAACGGATGAAGCCTTTGTTAGATTAAAATATAATGAATTATCTTAAAACATTTAGCTGGGCCTGGGCTGAAATTTTAATGTTTCTGTAATTACCTAACTCTTAATGTAAAAAACAAGCATACATTTGTATAAGTACTTCCAGTGAGTGTGTGGCATAATTTTCTGATGGTCAAATCCATGAAGAAGTTTTTAATTCTGTGCTCTTTATCACAGGGTCTGGAATTTAAAAAAAAATGTGGATGTGGCACTGAGGGATGTGGTTTAGTGGTGGCCTTGGCACCACAGTTGGCATCAGTGTGGTTGTAAAGTTGTGACCATAATCTCTGCCTTGCTGTAGTTGTGCATTATCTGCAAATCTGCATTTTGAAGTTTTAAAATTAGAAAACTGCAAGATCTTTGTGGGAAAGGAAATATTTTTTTCCAACCACAGAAAAAAAAATTAGGAGTTTTGAAAATGTTACCAGGTGATCAAAAAGCTGAAGCCTGGAATATTTTAATTAACTGAAAAGGAAAGTAAATTTTTAGAAAGAAAGAAGTCAACTGAGGGAAAGGCTTTCTTTCAAGCAAGTTTGATAAGAATTTATATGTATGTCTAAATAATAAGTAAATTGAAATTAGAGATAAGGAGTTTACAAAGTCAGTATGAGTGATGATGATGACTATTCCCAAAACTGGTAGATAAATTAATTGAAAATTACTTTTCCTTTAAAAGTGCTGTTTTAATAAATCTCTTGATTTTCTGGTTTCAGAAAACTGCATTCTGCATTTCCAAATATTCCAGTTTCTGGCTAGGTGAGGAGTTTGTGCATCAGATTAGCAATTAATCTGAGATGCATTTGTCAGGAGGGGTGATGGTGGCACTGCTTGTTGTCACTCACCAAACCTGAGGGACATCCTCCTAGTCACTTTGAGGTTTCTGCCCCTTGTAGTACCAGTAGCAGCATGAGTTCCAGCTCAAGGGAAAACAATCCATGAACTGTTTTATTTAAGATATTGCCTGAAGTTGCTTTTGAAAATGATTGTTAGTCACCTCTGACACGTCAGTGCTTCTCAAAATCATATTTCCTGTCCAATTTCTCACTTTGTCAGACTGCAGTAATTAATGTTCAGTGTGCAGAATTTAAGCCAGAAAGGAATTGCTGTGCAAATTGTGCATGTAGGCCCAGGTGAATAAATTTAGCAGCCTTCTAGCTGTAAATATTTTATCACTTTCTGTGTGAGATGATGACCATGATTGGCAAAGGGAGCTGGAGATGAGAGTGTGGCTCTCTGCTGAGGGTGTCTGTGCTCTGGGATGCAGCAGTGGCTCTGCTGAGCACATCTGGCAACTGGGTTCATTTATATTCACCAAACCTGGGAAATGAAGGGCAACTTGTGACAGATCACTGGGTAATGGAAGAAGATTCTCTCTGGAAAGACCCAGTGCTGGTCCTGGCATGGATTTTTCCTTTCTCTCCCTTTCCTAGGAGAGTTGGAAATGATGCCTTGGTTTGCAGAGCACAGGGAGGAGGTTTGGGGAGTTGTATGGAAGCCTGAGGATGAGCAGAGGGCAGCCAACCCTCCACCCCTCACCTCATCTGTCAGCAGAGGATTCTCTGTGTGTGCTGTCAGGAACACATCTGAGTGAACAGTGATGAGGAAATTACCCTCTGAAAGTCATTCTTCTGAAAATCTCCCTGCTCTGCAAACCAGACAAGGAGCAGATGCAGGAATTGTCGTCCAGCCCTGGGCTCACACAAGGCACCAGCGCTTCAGGCTGCAGTCAGGTGCTTGGTCTGTCTCATGGCACAGGAGAGGAATCCAAAGCCTGTGCTGTCCTTGGGGTGCAAATTCTCTGCTGGGTAACACCAGTGTTATTTAGGGAGCTGGATAAAAGCTAAGGATTATGTATCTGGATTTCAGCGTGCTTACAGTCGGAGCTCCAGTTCAGATAAATCTCTAATTAAAGCCCAAGGATGAAAGCACTCCTCCAGGAAGGTATTACACTGTTAATTCTGTTCCTTGCTCAGTTGCATGAGAGAGATGATAGATTGAGCTTCCAGATAGTTTATACTTGTGGCATATGGGTTGTTTGTTTTTTGCAGCTGAGCAGCGTGGCAGCTCTGGGCTTGCCGCTGTGCCGAGTGTTATAGATTGCATTCACGATTCCTCCATCATTCCCCATTTGCATGGACATTTTAGTGCCTCTGGACCTTTGCAGAATTATCTCCCAGGATTATTAATCAAGTCCCAAAACATTAACACATCCAATCAAGTTAATTGAAAGAGATGGGTTTTATTAAAAAGAAATCTAGCGAGGCCTGTAGCCTATATAATAAGAGTGTTCTATAGAATCTGATGCAAAAGGAAAACCTCTTATGTGTGATACAAAGCAACTGGAGCAAAAACAGCTGCTACAACAGAGACCTTGCTGTGTTTGGCTAACCTGTGGCTTTACAGCAAACAGCAAGGAATGTCTTGAATAGATGAATTTTCCCCTCATTTAAAGCATAAGTTCTGTGTACAATACAAAGTTAGGTAATGCCATCTGTAGGGCATGTTTCTAGCAGTTTGCAGGGGCTTCACTTGTTATTTATACACTTTGTGTATCTCCAGCATGAAAGGATGGCTGGGGTGGCTGCATTAATGAAATAGAGCATCCATCCCAGCGACTCAGGGAAAGCCAGCAAATTTATTCACCATCCATTTGCCAGTTGAAGTGTGGGTAATACAAGGACATCTATTTGTGTTGTGATTCCAGCAGTGGTGAAGGCAGTGCCCTCATTGTCCCCCCTGATTGTGTGCTGATTCAATTCACAGCTCTGCTTTCCTGTGCACCAACAGCCCCAGGCAACGTGTCCCAACATCTAATGGAGATAAAAGGGCTGGGACAGTGATAAGTCCTGATCCACATGCTTGGTGGGCATGTTTGGTTGAGGGGAGCAGATTAAATCTAATCCCTAGTGAATGCCTGAAAATATATATATTTATATATATATATAGTGTAGGCATAGAAGCCTCAGTACCAGATTTGATCTAATTATTTACTTCTGCTGTGTGAATTTACTTGGTAATGTAGATGTAGCCACTGCTACATCTATTACAGACTACAGTGAAGGAGTTGAGTTGGTGACTGTGGGTGTAGTAACTAATCTATTGTCACCAGAAGTTTCTCTCCACATCTAAAACTGTATATTGGACTGAACTGGTGAATAATTTATGCCCCTGTATCGCATTTTCTTTCTTGAAGTCTTACCAAAGATGCCACAAATTTGCCACAGTGTGTGGAAGGTGGAGAGAAAGCAGAGAAAATGTGTGTTACTGGTCTAGACTTATTACATTCTACCAAGGAGACCCTGAGAAGACCCTGACCAAAACCTGTCTTGTTCCAAAAGCACTGTAAGTTACATAAAATTATGTGAAGCACCAGTGTAGAAAACATCCTTAACTCTTTCTGCACCATCTTGCATTAGTAATGCCAGAGGACATTACAAGATGGTTTTTTTACCCTCGTGCTGTTTTCTGTTTAAGTATGATTACTTAATTCTGATTTTTCCTCTAGTAATGCCCAGCTGCAGTGAATACAAAGAAATACTGCATCTAAAGCTTTTATTTTTTTTCTTGTTTTGACCACTTATTTATGACCATTCTTGTACCTTTTAAACATCACACTCAGAAATCTAAATTTGGGACCCAAATGAGCTGGAACTATACCCTTAAAAAGAAAGAAAGCAAGCCCCAAACCTTTATTAAAGTTACCCTGGCATTGCTGTGTCAGCATCTGTGTGATTAACCTGCCATACAAATGTGGGTGCTACAAAATGAACCTGCTCCAAGGCAGCTTTGATTTGCATGCTCAACACTTTCCAAGTGTTGCATTCATAAATCAGTAGGGGTTTTTTTGTGTGTCTCTTCTGGGTAAGTGTTTTGCCTTCATTCTCCCCTCTGTCCTGCAGCCCAAACTGTATATCATGGCCAGAGGAGACCTGACCAGCATGTAGATTTAAAGACTGATTTTAAATCTTAGGTATAACCTCTTGCCCAAGCTTTCTAAAATAAATATATTTAATATTGATAGCTTGTGGAAAAATTATTAAAAAAAACCCAAACAGGTAGAAAGTGACCTGCCAGTGCATTATCAGGAAATGCAGTATTAGAGCAGCTCCTTGTTTCTGCCCATTGCAGCACGTGGCATCTGAGTTCATATAAGCAGAACCATTGGCAGAATATACCTAAATCCCCTTTTATTTGCAATTTTGCATTTATTTCAGAGGAGCTGAGCTGTTGCTGTTTCAAACATTGTCCCAGGTCTTTCTCTTCCAGATAATTCTGTTTTCTTGGGAGTGCCTTGCTTGGGTGCAGAATTTCTCAGCAAACAATCCTGGTTGTTTGTGGTGGGGAGCATGCTGGCTCTGCCCAAACACTCTTGATGCCAAATTCATTTAAATTTCATGAAGTTAATTGACTCTTTGTTGTGGAGTGGGATTTCACCCCTCCCTTATTGCAGTCCAATGTCCTCATTTGATTATACTGATTAATAGATTTCCAGTTCCTGCAGATAAACTTTCTAAGCAGAGTGGTGGCATCTTAAAAAGTGGAAGGAGCTATTTTGGGGGAGGCTGATCTGAAGCAATTGTTCATTTTCTTATAGTTTATCCATACTATGTGCAGATGTAGGAACCATGGGAGGAGAACACTGGGACAGGAACTTGAGTCCAGATTCCTTAATAGAGATCTCTGGACTGACAAGATCCAGAAAGGCCAAAGGGTCTGGAAAACAATATTTTGTAGACTCTGTGTCCTGTACAGACTGCAAACTTTAAAGGTGGCTTTAAATGTGAGACATTTGAATTAGAATCTTCCCTTTAGCTCCTGAACTGCCTAAGGAAAGAGCTAAGGAAAGATGTTGAGCTTTGGGAACTGGCTGGCATTTGAATGCTACAGGTCTGATTCTCTTCAGGCTCTTCTAAAAGGGGAGGAGACAGAGAATACATCACATTATGTGAATATATATCTATATCTATCTATCTATCTATATATACTCTCTTACTTAGAGCATTGTTTCAGAGCAGACAGGAGAAAAGAAGCTAAGTAAGGTGGCCTAATTAGGCTTGAAACAGGAAAAAGGAGAATATGAATTTTATTTTCTTTTTGTCTTTCACAGTTTTCCTTTACCTTTTTAACCTTGATTTTTCACAATGGTCACTGCCCCAACATGACCTGCAGCTCTGCATATCAATACAGAAAGTGCTGCATGGGAAATAGTAAAGCAGGGCCAATATTTATTGCACCAAAGATACAGATTTGCTTGGTTGGATTTTTGTGTGTGTGTGTGGTTGTTCTTCTAATATTGCTGACTTGTCTCTAGGCAAGAAAGCAATTCTCTCTTTGCCTCAGAAACATGTGGTATAACCTCATGTCTCACTGGCAGGGGATTTAAAACAACCACTATAATTTACATGATAATTGTGTCATATTTTTTTTTACTTCCCAAGCAAGTTCCTCCTCATTTGAGATTGTTCTGTCCTTTAGCAAATAGTGCACTTACTGTTGGCTCTGCAGGGAGCTCTTGGCAATCTTGAGTCAGAAATATAATGGAAAAATGGCTCACCTGATGATTTCAAGGGGATTACAGATTTAGGGAAAATAATCTGGTAGATGGGAAAGGGAGGAGAATTTCACTAAGCACGGCTGGAGAAGAACAAGAATTGAACTCTGTCATTGTTGGCTTGCCTGTCTTTCAGCACATCTTTTTTTCACAGTGCTGCAGAGAGTGAGAGGGAAGGAGGCTGGAGGGATGTTTGGGATTGCCTGAGAGGAAGGATATTTGGGGATGCCTGAGAGGGATGTTTGGGATTGCCTGAGAGAGAAGATATTTAAGATTGCCTGAGAGGGAAGGCGGCTGGAGGGACATTTGGGGTTGCCTGAGAGGGAAGGAGGCTGGAGGGACATTTAGGATTGCCTGAGAGGGAAGGAGGCTGGAGGGACATTTGGGGTTGCCTGAGAGGGGAGGAGGCTGGAGTGACATTTGGGATGCACCTAGTCTGAAGGTGCACAGACAAACTGAGATGTCACCTGTGCTCTCAGCAGGCTGCCAGCACTTTTCACATCCCAAGTCCATCTTGCTCCAGGCTTTAGGGGGAATTGCCAGGCTAAAGGGGAGTGCTCCCAACTTGGCCTGAATGACATTTTTCCCAAGTTCAGCCCTGAGAAGGTGCCCCATGTCGATACCACATGAAGCTGGTTGAGCTGAGCACTTGTCCTGACCACAGAGATCAATCACTCTGGCCTGTGCCTGGCTCCACTCTTTGCCATCCAGCTTGTCCTCTTTGAAATACAAATGATAGGAATTAGGATATTAGCAGGAGAGTGCAGGATGTAATTGTATGTTGACTGAAATGTTTCTGATGGATGGACCTGGTGAGGTGACATCTCTTATTTATGGAGAAGAGAGCACAGGTAGTTGATAGATTTGACAAGAGCACAGTGGCAAAACAAAATAACACTGAGGCAGAATGAGAATATATTTGCTAATGGCCTCCCTCGCAGCTGTATACACTGATTTAATCTCTCCAAAACACTCTGTTGTTTATGAGGCCTGTGGGTACAATTTTATGCCTGACTGAAGAGGTTGCTAATAGCTGCCATATTTGTGTTTAAGGACCTGCAAAGGATTAAGCTAAGTATTTTAAAGCAATGAGCCATAATAAAGTAATAATATATTGAAAATAATAAACAGTCTTTTTTTTTTCAATAATTGGCTGCAAAACTGGTGAACTTTAAATGACAAAACTACTAATTATAAATGCAATTGCTAATCATATATTCATTGGGGAATGCAAATTAAAACCATGGCATAAAGTCTCTAAGGCAGAGACAATAAGGCACAGAGCAGAACTGCAAGCACCTTTAAAAAAACATGAAACCCTCAAAAAAAACCTCATAAGGGAACCAAAAACATTCCTGTAGGAACAAGTTGTGGTGATTACTCAGGGTTGCTTTGATCAGGACAAAGCTGCTGCATGAGGGGAGAATTTTCTGTTCTCAGCGCCCAGGTGTGAGGCACACGTGGGGACATTTTGTGTCTCAGTCAGAATTAAATAATCTGCAATCCACAACAAGTACTGGAGCACTGAAGGTTTCCTTTTCCCACTTTTGAAGGCTGATACTCTTTCATCCCAGTAACCTTATCCTCTTCCCTTCTCCAGGAGCTGCAGTTCTTGTGGTTGCCATCCTTCAAAGCACAACAGCACACTCAGGGTTTCCTCTCTTCTTGAATATCTTTTTAATAGGACAAGTCTGGTGGAGAGGATCTGAATAGATGATAAGAGAAGGAGGTTCCTGAAAGCCTCAATGCTGAGTTATTTTGTGCTTTTCTTACCAAAATGTGTCTGGTTGGAGCTTACCAGGGTCTAGACCCCCAGACTCACTGCCTCCTTCCTGCCTCGGTGTGGGACGGATTAGGAGGTTCTGGAGGAAATCCCTTTGCAGACAGACAATTTCTGGGTGTGAAAATGTGTCATGTTACTGAATCCAGTATGAATCCAGTGTAGTGCATGCTGGTGCACAGAAATATAGGTACAGAAGCTCTAAGAGAGCCTGGCTCAGCAGAGACCCTGCTAAGGGCATGGAATATTCCTGGAGCTGAGAGAACTGACTCACACAGAGCCTGCACTGCTGCTCTTATAATCAACATTTCACACAGCTTATTGATAAAATCTTAGCCTGAACCTACCCCTCAGTGCTGAAGTGTAATTTAAGTTTTGCAGGTCAGGAAGTGACTTCAAGGTCTGTGAACCAAGAACTCATGAAGATGCTGAGGATAAGCTGTGATCACCAGCCACATGTTCAAGGGCAGGAGCCTTTCTCAGGCCATTTCTAAGCCAAAAGTCATCATCTCTGTCTCTGTGCCACCTGCCCAGCCCCAGCCTGATAACAGAGAGCAGCTGATACTGTTGATTGCAGTTCAGTGTTCTGCATGAAATAAGTTTGCTGGCCCCGAGTTTGAGAAAATCCTGCCTCTCCCTGGATCTGTGTGTGGATATTTCCATGTAAATCCCAGCAATGGCTGTAATTCTGTGGCTTTGGGGCAGGCAGTCTCAACAGGATTTCAGGAGATGTTAAAAGGAGACAGATCAAACTTTCCCAGTGCTGTTCCTTGTTGAAGGCAGTGCTGGCTCAGCAGCACCCAAATCCCTGCTGGATTCTCTTGTGGGACTTGCACAGCTGAAGGCATTGCAGGGCCCTGTGTCTGACAGGGTGAAAAATGTGGAGGCATTTCTGGAGCTGTTTCTCCACTAGGAATATTTGGCTTCCAGCAGAAGCTGTACACATGGCTGCACAGGCACATTTCCCTTCCTTGATGAATGTATAAAATATATATATGTCCATTAATTTGCTCTTAGGAGCCCTCAGGTTTCCATTAATGACTTGTGTCCCTCAAGAACCTGGCAAAGCCAAGTTTTTTAGAGAGATGCCAAGTAATAGCCTAAGGACAAGCCAGCACCTCACATGGTTGATGCCTTCCAGGAGATCATGGGGATGGATATCAACAGTCCAAGTGTCTTGACAGGTCCCTGAGTCAGTGGCTCCTCCTGTGCAGCCCCAAGAATTTCTCCCAGTCCAGCAGCCAAGGAAGAAAGATCTACCTGTAGTGAAAAGCTCTCGGTGTTACAGGGTGTTGACAGTGTTGAAAAATGGATCAGATGCTTAGACACTTGTATATGAATTTTGGGTCCTTGCCTTAAAAGTTTACATCAGAAATCCTTCAGAATAAAAAAAAAAAATAAAAATTCCAGGCAAGACATAGTTGTAAGCGATACTTTTTACTAATGCTTCCTATAGATTGTATTTTGATATAATTTTTTTTATTTCTTAGGAGTCACCAGTGTGGGTTACTTATGCCTTTGTAGCTAAAAAGTATTGAAACCCCATCTGTTTTAAATGAAGGTTGGACAACCCTTAGAAGACAGGAATCAGGATGGATGCAGAGGCAGCACATGAGCTTTCAGCACAATTTAGAGCTGGAGATTTTGTGAGGTGATGGGGGGAATCTGTCTAGAAGATGTTCCCAGTGTGGCCCCCATGTACCTGAGCAGGATTGTGCAGAGCAGAGGCCTCTGGCTCATCCCAGTCCCCAGGGAAGCAGGACAGGAGCAGATGGAGCTGGGGAGGCTGGCAGCCAGCAGCACAGAGTTGCAGAAAGTTAATTTTTCAGTGACCACAGGAGAAACACAATTTTTTTTTTTGTTGTTAATTTGTTAGTGTTAGAATTTAGCCTTCAGAGAAGCGATCCAGGGACGTGGATTTCTTTGGCTACAAAGCTCATTAGTGTAGCTCCACTGCACTCCATTGCTAGAGAATTTCCAACCAAAACAAAGCAAGTGAAGAAAAAGAAACAGTAAATCTGTGAACATTGTAACTCATTAAAAGACAATTTATGGACAGTGAAGGGGTTGAAGCCATTGAATAAATTATTGTAATTGAAATTATTCAGGCCTGTTTAAATTATGGAAGATGGTACCAGGTTGTTGTCTCAAGCCATCGTGCATAGTTTATGTGCAGAGGTCTTCTGAACTCCTCTGAGATCTCTTCCACTGAGCTAAACTGTTGGTTGCATCTTTGTAAACATTTCCAGTCTGTCCACAAAAACATCCCCTTGTGAGAGGGGCTTGTCTCAAAGTGACACATTGAGGAGGAATCAGTGCAGGGTTTAGTGGCCATGGCTCTCCAGACCAACTGGAGGAGGAGATCTCTGGAAAAGAGAGATCTCTGCCCTCCTCTGGGCAGAGGCTGGGCTTTCCTGGGTGCTGGTTTTGGTCTGAGGAGTGATTCCTTGCAGGGATACAGCATTTGTCAGTCTTTCACCTCACAGGACCAAGTGTGGATGTCACTCCTTTAGCTCAACTGGCACTGGAACTCCCCAGAGCCCAAACTCCTGTAGGATCTCTACGAAGGCAGCAGGGAGAGGTGTTTCTGGGATGTCAAGATGTTCCATTGTGGCAGGGTATGGGGCAGGACAGGGCTGGTCTGTGGATCCATTCCATCCATGGCTGGCTGGGAAGGTGGTGCAGGGTCTAGAGGGGAAGCCTTGAGGAGTGGCTGTGCTCAATTGGTTTGCTCAGCCTGGAGGAGAGGGGACTGAGGGGAAACCTCACTGGGGGCTGCAGCAGAGGGGCAGGGGCTTCCCCCAGAGGGTGGTGGGGCACTAACACAGGTGGTAACAACTGCACAGGTGATGAGGACACAGGTAATAAAGACACAACTGCACATCATTTTCAAGCACAGCCACTGAGCCAGGTGTGTGATCACAGCGTTCTGCTGGGGATGGCAACAGCCTTGTTGAGGGGTCTGTGGCTGCTGCAGCTCCTCTACCACACCTGGGCATCTCCCAGGCCTGCTGGGAGTGCTCAGCTGGAGCACATTGGAGAAGGAGGGGCTTTCCCAGCTCCCCCTTAAATGCTGCCTTGGTTGGAGCATGTCTAGAAGGAAGGTTATGCTGCTGGAATGTTTAGGGCTACAATGATTTTTTTTTTTTTAATTTTTTTTTCTTTTCCCTCCTCTTTGAGTTACTGAGTAATTTGGATGCCATGAGTGGGAGCAGCTCTGCAATGTAGAAAGGTACTGCTTTTTATTTAAATTACCTGATTTCTTGGAGCACAGTGGTACAGAAATGCTTTGTTGAATAAAACAAGAGTAGGTGTGCAATTCTGTTGGTTTGGAGGCATTGTGGAAGTATTGGCATACAGACTTACAAGAGTCAGCTCTGTGACAAAGGTGCTTTTAGCAGCAGTTCAGCTGCTGTCTGTGTTTTAAGATCTGAATCCCTGAAGTTTAGCTGGATCCTCACTCCTATGGGCAGGGCCAGGGCTGAGGGTGAGTTGAGAGTCATTGTTTGTGGTATAATGCACAGAAGTGTAGGGATGTGCTGAGTGGTGGGAGAGCTGAAGCTCAGAGTTCTGAAAGTAGGATTAAAGTTGCTCTGTGTTTTTGTGGTTTGTAAAGCTCTGACTTTTTTCCTGTTCCAGGTTATTCTGTACATTTTGTGTGCATGAGGTCTTGCACTGTGTATTTTTTGAAGGAGAACACGTGTTCATTGTGTCATTGGCTTTGGGGATCAGTGTGGGGAGTTTCTCTCTGGACTGCTGGGGTTTTTTTGCTGCTGCTTTTGCTTTGTGGTGGCTTGGCATCCCCAGACCATGGATGTGGATGTCACCAAACTGTTCCTCTGCTCCTCAGTGGTTATGTTTAATTTTGCTCTGGTTGTTTTAGGGATGCTTAACAAATTTACAAGCAGGGGTGGTGGAAGTGTCATGGAAAAGATGGGTTTAATAACCACTTGTAGAGAAAACAAAAGCAGCTCCAGTGACATCCCTGGCAATTCCCACCTTGATTATTGCTGGCAGAAGGCACAGGGATAAAAACAAGGCTGACACTAATGTACAACCAATGCTGATGTCCCCGAGGAAATGTCACCAATTAGCAGGAAAGCTGCTGCAGTTATCAGCTCAGACAAGATTTGGCTGTGTGAAGTAGGAGGTTTTAAGATGAGCCTATGACTCCTTCTCCCAAATGCTTTTCTGTTCATGTGTGGAGATTGGTGAGACAGCACAAATGAACTTCTTGGTTGGCTCTTGTGGCCTGGCAAAGCACTTTGCTACTCTGGGAGCAGTTGGGATTGAGTTCTGGTGGAAACAAATCCATTTGTTTTTATATTATAGAAGTATAAAATTATGTCTAGAAAAATCTCACTTTCTGGATTATTATGTGTACCTATCTATGTAATGAGATTGAATGACAAGGTTCAACACTGGTAAAGTCTTTAGAAGCCAAAATGAAAACCCTGAGCTGTGTGTTAGGGAGATGGAAGATAGCAGGGGAAGGATGTGAGTTCCTTCAATTTGCATAAACTGCCCAATACACCATGTTTAATCTGAAACTGGACAGGAAAAAATAAGAGGGAGGGAAGCTGCTGTGCTATCTGTAAAAACTGCCATGATAATTTAAGCAGCATTAAAAACCTTTCCCTGAAGCTGTGCTTTAATAAGATTCTCAGTCAGAAGTCAAACTCTGCTTAGTAATTCATTCTAAACTCTCATAATGCATTTATTAGTGTGGGAAATGGCAGAAGTGAAGTGACCACACTTGAGGTCCATGTTCAAAATTAGCAAAATTTACTGTCATTCCTAGTTAAAAAGGAAGAAAAATGAGCACACTAACAGGCAATGAGTGATATCTTTTGTATTAGCAGGCAGCTAAATGGACATGGTTTGAAACATTTTTTGGGCTTCTTCAAACCAGATGCTCAATGTGAAAAGTTTTTTTATCTCAAGATAGTTATCAAAATGAGAAATGTTCCATTATAATGGAATTTCTTGGAAGACAGGGATATGTTTTATCATATTATAGCTCTTGCATCATATTAGATGCTACTTATGTGCTTTATTGAAATCCAAACCTCTTGCTTAATGTTTCTTTTCCAACAATACAAAAGGTTATGATTCACAGCCTCTTGCATAATAGATAAATTAATGAGTTTCTGCATATTTTATTGCTTTGTACTTTCCTAAAAGCCACTAATCTATTTTTCTTGATTATTGGTTATGACAAAAACATTATAATTTTTCCCTGAGTTTCATGGCTGCCAAGTTCAGGACTTTCAAAACTAATTTTTTTATCTACCTGTTGGACTCAACCTCATTCTTTTCTCCTCCCTTTTTCCAGTAAAAACTCTATCCAGCCAAAACCCAGTGTATTTTTATCTGAGTACAGGAGGATGAATTCTGCTTTGGGGTACTTGTGTGTTCTTCCACTCAAGTAGATTTAGAGTTGAGCATATGAATCTCAGGCTCTTAATTATGTTTCTAATAATAGCAACTCCTTGCTATAAATACAGGACTCGTTGGAATGATTCCGGTGTGTTTAGGCTGCAGATGTGACTCCTGCATCTCATTAACCTCCCAATTCTCCACTTGAGATATGGAAATGTTGGGTGATTAGCAGAGGACAAGGGGAGGGAAAGGTTATTTGTCACTTCTCCAGGGGGGGATAAAGCCCAGATAACAAACTGAGGGAGCAAGTGACAATGGCTTCAAGCTGTCCTTGTGTCCTCTCTGTCCTGCACAGGTTTTTACCCTGCTGTAAGTCAGGAGAGGTTTCTGAGCTGGGGCCACCTCCTGTGGTGCAGTTTTGACTCCAGGTCGTGCTTCAAGCTCTATATTTTCTCATCTCTTCCTTAGATTGAGTTGGTTTGTTTGCTGAAGGAGGGGGAAATTAGATGGGAAAAGAAAGTTGAAATTTCTATTTGTGGTGTTATACAGAGTCATTTAGGCTAGATATTTAAATTACCTGGTTTTTAAATTAGTTTTTTATGAAAGCTTGGAGTTTCACAGGGATCTGTGTGGTTCACAGGCCCATAACTGGCAGTTTTGCACTTTGTGCCAGGAATCTGGTTTTAGTAAGGATCAGTGTCTGCACTGGTCTGAACAGTGCTTTGCATGTGTGAAAAACTACCATAACATTATAAACTGTATTTTTGGCACTGCTACTTCATTAACTCCCTTCTGTTTTCTTCCTCAATGGCTTTAGTTCCTATCAAAACAGGACAGTGATGTGTAAATAAAAACACCATCTTACCCATGGATGGTAAAACATTTCCACTGTGCTGAAGCAGATATGTGGGCCCTACATCACTGAATTCCCCACACCTACCTAAAATGGGATTTAAGTAATGCACAGGTCATGAGCTGTCCCAGCTCCAAGGGGTCTGTGTCACCCATGGGGAAAAACCCTTGGGTTTGATTAGTAAATTGCATGATGTGAGATGGGAAAACAAACTCTTGTTTTACCATGGCAATTATTGATTCTGTGGTCTCAGAGTGGCAGAGCATTTTTATTTCTATGTCCAGCAACAAGTTGTTGCCATGGCAACATGAGCATTGGGCACTACAGGCATGCCACCCTCATCCCAAAGTGAAGCCCAGTAGATTCTGAAACTCTTTAGAAATTATTACAGCAATAAATTTTTTAAGTTAATTTGTACTTCTTGTCTCCTTTCCTGTGGGAAGGATAATTTATGTTCCAGGAAGGTAATGCATGAATCTGCTGCTTCTTCTGCCAGCCACTGTGCCTGTATGGAGCAAAATCCAACACTCCCTACAAAAAGAGCTGGAAAAGCTTAATTTTCCTTCTCTTTGATGCTTTGCCTATTCCTTCCCTCCTGCTTTCTTGAGGAAGGGGGGAATAAACCCCCACCAAAACCCAACCAGCCTCATCCCTTCCTGCAGTTGCACCCTTGCTAAACTGTATTTGAAATCTGTAATTGGTTTCTACTCCTCTTGAAGCCAATACTGCAGTTTGCAAAGCTGAGTTCTTGTGTTTGCAGGGCAAGGCACACATAACATCTCCTCTGTTTGCTGGGTGCAGTGTAGATGCTTTCCATCCTGGTGGATCCTTGTTTCATGGGAAATCTTTATCTCTCCTCACCAGAGATGAGGTGACCAGGCTGATTCCTAAGGCTGCAGTTCCTTTTTTTAACCTCTTGCAGTCACTTCTGCTTTTACTGCTGAACTTCCAGGCTGTGCTCTGTCTTACAGCACCCAACCTGGGTTCTTTATCTGAATATTTAGAGTCCTGCTGCAGAGAGCCTGTAGTCTACATCTAAGAGCTTTATCCCACTGATTGCTGACCTGCTGCCATCTCTGATCTTTCAAGAATGAAAATTTGGGCTTCAAAGATTATGCCTCTTTTATCACAGAATGATTTGGAAGTGACCTTAAAGATCATCTCATTCCAAACCCCGTGCCATGGGCAGGGACCTTTTGCACTCTTCTTCTGACCTCATAAAGGCTGCTCCTTTCCTTGCTGGGATGGCTGAACAAGCATCATGATTTCTTCCCCAGCGTGCTGCCAAATCCAACAAGAAAATCCCCACGCTGGTGCACCTATTTCTAGTGTTGCCTGCCTGGAATTATTTACCATTAATGAGTGAGCAGGTATTTGAACAATCTTTCCTTTTTCCTTTTCCGTCTTTTTGCAATTTTAAACATAATTAAAAGGAGATAAAGGAAACTTGATTTTTCAGTCAATCTGTGGGTGACCCAGCAAACCACATCTTTTTAATTTCATGCATCAATGAGATGATACGTCATGCTTTGTACAGTGCGACAGCTTGCTACATTGCATAACTCAACGTGCTGATGCAACCAGGCATGCAAAATTAACCTGATCCTCAAACCCAGGGAATTGAAGACAACAAGATCCTCCTCTGCAGCTTGCCTTGTTCGACAAACCTCATTATTCCCCGTCGTCCCTCTGATTCTGCTTCTGTACAAATGATGGGAATGGAGAGTTTAGAGAGAGATGTTTGGGTAATGGCTGTGGAATGTGAATAACTCCAGGATGGATTGGGGTTGAACTGATGCAGTTTCTCTCTTTTGGGCTGCTCAAAAGAGTGGGGTCTCTGGGGCTTTTGGGCTCCCTTGGGAAGGAGTGGCTGGCTGGTGTTTCCAGAGTTGTGCCAAGCTTGCTCTCAACAGTGGGAAGAGGCTGCATTTTCCACAGCTCCTTGCACTTCATTTACCTGCACTTAGGACTCCTCCAGTCCTACAGAGAGGTTGTGGGTTCAACAAACCTCGTATGAATCTCCCTTTCTCCACTGTCCCACTACACACTGTGTGAGCACCAGCTGCCACCTGCCCATTGTGGCTAAATTCTTTAGTGGAATGACACAGAGAGGGACATTGCTGCAGCTCTTCTCTGACATCCTGTGAGGCACTCAGGTCATCTCATCTGTTCCCATCCAGGGAGGAAAACAGGAATTTTGCTTGGCAGATGTGGGGCTGCTTTGTGGGACCCTCTGCAGCCACCCTGGAAGTTGCCAGCACCAAATGCTTGCTTTCTGTGCCTGAGTGAAGCATAATCATGAACTTCAGGGAAAGAAAAGGCTGATGCTGGGCATGAATATCTCCAGTCCCAGGCTGTGTAAGCCTAAGCATCCAGTGCTTTGCTTGGGGCAAAATTTTTGCTTAATATCTGACATCTGTCAGTGGCTCCTTGTGTGTTCCTGGGTGAAGTAAAACAGATTCTTCAGGCATTTCTCGCATGGCTGCAACAATGGGAAGCCCTGAGAGACTGCTCATGATGACCACACTTAAAAGTATGGAAAATGGGCAGGATTTTCTGTTCAACTTCACCCTTCTGCTTGTGTTCATGGTCACAGCACCTCACCATAGCTCAGGGAAGGCCCTGGCCATGGTGACAAGAGGCAGCTGCTTATTTGAACAGTGACGATCAAACCAAGATTGTGCTTGGTGGCAAAAATAAGGATCAGCCTCAGTGTTGGGATTATTGCAGTGGTGTGGTTAGATCTTGGTGGTGGTGGCCATGAGAAAATACCTGCAGATGAACAAGTCAGGGTGGGGGTTTGGGTGACCAGGGACATGGCCAGGTGCTGCTGTTCTGGCAGGAATAAATCCCTTTGGAGCAGGAGCTGCCATCTGTTTGTGTAGCACCTGGTGCCATGCAGTTGGGATATTTGGCCTGTCCCTTTAATTTTCATGTATAATAAAAAAAGGGGAAGTGAAATCCATTTCTCACCTTAAGCTCTGTAACAGCAAATGGGCTCCTCTACAATACCAGGAATTATTGTGTCTGGGAGAGGCACAACAGGACCATGGCAGTTCAGAGTCCAGAGATATTGTTCTTGCTTGAGTTGCTTTGCATTTTCTCCAAGTGTACAGTGCCCTGTGGCACAATATCCATCCCCACTGCATCTCTAAGTGCTGAAACTTCACATCTTAATTCTGTGTGAGTGGTTTTCTCTCGAGGCTGCGATGCCTCTGCAGAGCAGGAGCCTGATAGCAGCACTGAGAAGGTTACATATTATGCAGGGAAATGTTGATGGTGTATTAACAATATCTCCACTAATGGCTTTTTTATTTTTGTTGTCTTGTACAATCATTTGAAGCACATCCACTCTGAGGTTCAGTGAGGAAATGCCTGTTTATTTGAAGCTGATGGAGATACTTGAATGGAGGATAACTGGGATCTAGGGCTCTGGGATAAATTACTCCACTTGTATTTTCTTCTTCTTTTAATCTGGAATGCACATAAGCCACACAGCAATATTATCATCACTTTGCACTTTCCTTAGGAAGTATCTTAATATTCTATAATCCTCTTTGCTACAGAATGGGGACTGAACTAAGATGGAATTATATTTTAATGTAATTCCTCGTGAAACAAAAGGGGACCATGTTCAGAAGCTGGCTAGATATATGGCAAATGGGAACTAGACAAGCTGTGTAACATCATGACCAGTTTCTATGGCAACAAAAATGTCAGCTATCCTTTTGGCTGATTCTATTAATCCGTGGTAGAGGCACTGATACTGACACATTTGGAATTTATTTAAACAAGAAGGTGAAAAGATAACCCCAGCACAGCTTATAAACAAGGGGGAAGTTAAGCCACTGCCATAATGCCACCTGATATGGATAGAAGGGAGTAACAGGCAGGAGAGACATTCCAAGGCAGCCTCTCAGAATTTTGTCAGAGAAGTGATTAAGCCATTTACTGAGAGGAGTTTCCCACTGTTGTCTGATATTTGATGAAATTTCATCTTCCTCTCCAGGGTTGTCATACCCCAAACTGCTGCCCCGTGTTCATCCCTGTTCTGTGGATCCTGTGGCCCTAAACTCTTCAAGTGGGATGAGCTCTGGGCACCTGGGACATCCTAACCTGGCTGCCTGGTTTGGGGTTTTTCCTAAAAAAAACCAAACCCAGGCTTGTGTCCTGCTTTTATCCATGTAGTGGCTGCCTGATGGAGAAAGCTGTAGCACTCAGTGATTAAAATGCATGGTCTGGCCACTGGAAAATGGAAAAAGCAGTTGCAAGGAGGCAAACCACATTCTGTATTCCCTCTATGTGGGTCAGATATTTTCCTAGGGACACTCAGAAATGCTTGTGCTGTGAGATTTCTGCTGGGTACTCTATCCTTTATTCTCCTCTTATTGAAGGAGCTAAATGTTTTCCCACTTTCCAATGTACCATGACAATACAAACTGTACGGTGATGTCGGAGCACAAAATAAATATGGATGCAGATACTTGTCATTATGATAAAACAACATCTTTTCATCTTTATCTTGGAATTACAGGCTCCTCGGGAAGATGACAGTGTCTTGTTATGGAAAATGAATTTTCGGTAGTAGAAAGATATCTTTTAACTTATTCTTGAATTCTTCCTGTTTGCCAGAGGCATATAGAAAAATTAGCTTCTTTCCCAATTCTTTTGCTGGTTTTATTAAAATTCATAGTACAAAAAGTGCCATATAAAAGTGCTTGGTGTGTGAGAAAAAGAAGAGCTGGAAAATGCAGAGCTGAATTTATTATAAGATTATTAGCTGGCTGCTGGCTGGATTTTTATTTTTTAGTTAGTTAAAAAACAAAGCCATCAATATTTTTTTGCTCATTTCTTTTTAAGCTTGTAATGTACTGAAGAGACTACAATATGTATTAATGTATTTCTGATTAAAAAGAAAAAAAAAAACCATTCCCTAATAGAAAAACTCTGCTGTGACTCAGTTTAATATAGCTCCTGGAAACAGAGTTCATGTGAACTTTTGAACTTCCTCAGATTCAGAAGAGCTTTCTGGAAGGGGCAAATTGTCAAATTTATCCCATACTTCTGTTAAATCCCATTCCTACAACCTCTAGCTCTGCCTCTTGCATCCCTGTGTCCACTGGCTTTGTTCAGCAGGTTTAGTGCCAAAATTGCACAAATGTGTGATGCTTCCAGCTTTTGTGAAGTTGAAAAGATAAGCAGTGATAATGTGTTTGGTGTACTGGGTGGTTTGGGACTAGAAACCTACGTAGTTGTTATCAGCAGTTTACAAAGTTGTGCCTCTTGCTCCCAGGGGAATTTCCCAGTGTTCTAGGCAGCTTTTTTCCCATCTTTTTGATGCAGCAGTAGGGGAAGGGAGGTGATGTCACTTGGTATTACAGAAAATGAAGCAGATGTGTCTTAGACTGAACTTGAGAGCTTGAAATAGTTTTGCTTTGTCCTCAGCCAGGGCAGGTGAGGATGGAGCAGCTCAGTGGAAAACTCCACTCCCTCCTAAGCCCCAGAGCAGTTCCACCTGAGCAGGAGCTTTTGCTGAAGATGGTATTGATCATTTTGCTTTATTTTCCCATGGATAACTTCAACAAACTGTATAGTTGGGAAGATTTTTCTAGTCCTGGTAGCTGTGAAGGAGGAGTTCCTCAGGTTTTATCCTCTCTTGGAGTGCCCATCTCTTCTGCTGGAGGCTCTTCCTTAGCACCTCCTCACTGCACCCCCACCTGAGCTCAGGGCTCCCACAGCTTGGGCAGTGTCCTGCCCCCAGGAACCTCACTCATCTGTTTTTTAGGATAAATGTGGCATTATTCCCTGTGATCTAGAGACCAACACTTTAAACCTCTTAAATAACTAAAATAAATGAAGCCTGTTATTCATCCTGGATTAATTGTTACAGCAACACCAGACCTCCTCCTTCAAAGGAGGTGAAGTCTCCAGTGAGAGGGGTGAAGGCCTGCGAGTAGAATTTCTTCTGGTTTTGTTCTTAAGCAGCACAGCTGATGTCACAAACATGAGCATCTCTCAACTCAGGTGGAAAGCTGTGCCAGAGACAGTGGTGGGAAGGATGCAGTCCCTCCTTCTGAAGCCACTGACTTGGAAAACTCACACACTCACAAAGGCTGACCTTTTGAGGAGTCACAGACATTAAATACAGGACTTAATCAAAAGTTAATTTCACTGAGCATCTAACCTGAGGGCAGGCTCCAGCTCACTGTACTTTGAAGTCAAATGCCTGGCTGGTCCTCTAGTGATCAAAACATGTTTTGAGCCCTAGGTATTAGCAAGGGAAATAACTGTGGTGCAAAAGCAGATACATCTCGATTTCAGTCCTTCCTGTACAATTTTGAAGGCAATATTTGGGATCCCTCCTTTAGTGTTTTTAAAAATAAAGACCCTTGTTAATTCTTTTGGTCAACAGCCATAATTCTGATCTGGTGGGGAAAAGTAACTTTGTTTCCATTGCTTGAGCTGCCAAGCTTGGACTGGCTCTGTGTTAGTGCACTTGGGATTCCTCATCTGCCATTCCTCTCGCTCCTGCCCTTCAAGGAGATAAGAAATGGTTTTACATTTTTTTAGGGCATGTTAACATACATAAACACGTACATATATGTATATAAAATTTATATATGTATATAATATTATAGCTCCTTAAAATATATATATACTCTTATAATGGTATATTTTGAGTATCAAGCATTGTTTCAAATCCAGACATTCTTCATCAGTGACCTGGCAGTGGTCTGGCAGATGCATGTCTAATGAGCCAGATGTTGATAGAGGAGCTCTTCAAAACAGTCTGCCAAAGGGCTGGAAATCTCATTGCTGGCTCTGGGCAGGTTTTGATGTGTGTTGGAAGCTGGGCCTCCAGCAGGTGTTGCCTCCCCACAGCAAAATGATCCCTGTATTGAGGGTCCTGTCAGAGCAGGAGAGGCCAGAAGTGGAGGGTGGTCTGGAATGGTGTAGAGGAGCAAAGGGCTGGCCTGGTGTTCATTAGCAAGGTCACTGCTGATTGAGTGCCTTATTTGAGACTTCTAAAAACTGGTTTTTAGAGGTGAAAATACTATTATCAGAACCACTTAATTGTGAGCTGATGGGCCTCCTCCTGCCTATAACCAATGTTGGTTTTTCATCTGCTTATGAAACAGCTGATAAAATAGTAAAATGTCATGGGAAGATGTCAGAATCATACTCTTCATGTCCTCTTTTCCTTTCACCTCACAGCCTTTTTCTTCCCTTCCTCACATCTACCCAGCTTTAAAAATCAGCATGAAGGAAGCCTTTGCCATGTCAGGCTGGAGACCTGGACTCTTCTTGGGTTGTCCTGAGCTTGCAGTGAGGGTGTTTAAATGGGTTTAATATGGGATTATTATAATCTACAAATCAGATGCCTGTTGCAGTTGCTCTTATTTAGGCTCTCAGACCAGCTCTGTTGCACAGGGTGAAATGTATTTACTCAAGAGGTTGATAAAGATGTTTTTCCAACTCAGGCAAGCACAGGTGTGAGGGCCTTGTGCACACAGATGCTTTGTGTGTGTTGGCCAACAATTCAACAATTCAAGGAGTTGAATCACAGCAATGTGATGGCTTGCAGCAGCCTGTGCCTCCTTGGAGGAACAAAACCTGTCTTCTCACAGCCAGAAAGGTCTGATCAGCAGGGAAAGCCATTAAATTCAGAGCTGCTACATGCTCACTCCAAAATACGCTCCCTGTTGAATTTCCTTCTGCTAAAGAGAAGCAAGTCGGCTGTGACCAGTCAATAATTTCTCCAAAACTCCTGATCTTTCACTGGTGCACAAGATACAGCATTTAATGATCACAAAACCTTCTTCAGACATGCTGTGTGGAAGTGCCCCTTGGCAGTCAGCAGATTCCTGGGGTGGGTGAACACAGGAGATTTTCTTCCCTCCCAGCACAGTGGGAGATTCACCCAGATCAATGTCTTACCTTTGTGTAGTACTTAAGGAACTACTGAAACACACTGAAGCAAGAGAACTCTGCCTTTAATTAGGCTGGGCATGTGCTGAATCCACATAGGAAATGGGGCAGGATTGGAGCCTCCACTGTGCAAGCTCTGGGGGCCTCAGCACGGTGGGAGCAGACGTGCTGATTCACCCTCCCCGCGCGTGGCGTTAGCGCCCGTCCTCCTCACCAGACTAAAAATGTCTAAGACCACGCAAGACTGTGATTCTTCACATTTTTAGGCAATTGCTGTTTTTGTCAAAACTGTCTGTAGCTCCTCTTCCCTGGTGCAATATGGTGAGTAATGAGCTATTGGAGTGATGTCTGTTTGAAACATCCGTAGCCATATGGCAATGTGGGAGGCGAGGATAAAACAGGGATCAGTCACAAGTGTTTACTTTGAAACACAGATAAAAAGGCAAGTTTTTCTGCTGTGACTCAGTTATGTGTTGGATCAGGTACTGGAAACAGTAGTTTTTAATTACTTCTGTGTTTAGTGGACTTTAAAATCCCAAGCACTGAAAGCCAGTGTGTGTTAGTCCTCCAGACTGCTCTCTTCAAACCTGCTCTGTGAAACAACGAGATGAACGGGTGTTGCATTTGAGCCAAAGCACAGCCACCTAATCTGTGGAGTCATTAGAGATTATTTTCAGCACTGCTATGGGCTGTGTGTGGATGAAATGGGGAAAATGTTGCTGAGGAAGGTTAGCCTGGCTAACCTTGCAAGATGGTTTTGGAGGTTTTGGGTTGTTCTGAGACCAGTTTGAGATGCTCTGGCAAGTGCTTGGCTGAACAGTTTTCTTGCAAAGAGCTTAATAACTTGGGCACCTTCCTGGGGTGAGGCCCAGCTGCTCCACAGAAGTGGAGTCCTGGGAGAGTAGGTAGGTTATTTAAAGAACTTAACTGTTTGTGAAACTATCCCTCTGGAGATAAATCCTTATTTGGGATCAGGGAACCTGCCCTGTTTACTTTTGCTGAGCTCTGAACCTGCACAGCCAGCTCCTGTTTGTGTCTGGGAGCCCTGGACCTCATCTGTCCCCTCCATTGTGGGGGTCCCATGTTAGAAACTGTTTGGGGGATTAGGGAAAACAACACCTGCCAGTGAGGCCTTTGGAATCACAGAGTCATGGGGTGGTTTGGGTTGGAAGGGACCTTTAAAGGCCCTCTGGTCCAACTCCTTTGCAGTGAGCAAGGACACCTTCCACTAGATCCCTGCCCAGCCTGACCTTAAAGACTTCCAGGCATGGGGCATCCACCACCTCTCTGGGTAACTTGTGCCAGTATTTTGCCACTTTTAAAAAAAAACTTTACATCAAATCTAAATCAATCCTCCTTCAGTTTAAAACCACAACCCCCTTTGTTATTGCAAAGGCCCTTGAGTGGTAGCAAGAAAATATTTTGGTTCAACAAAGAAAACATCCTGTGGCCTGAGTGCATTTCATGTTTAAAATACCTTAGCAGATTAATTAGATTGATGAGCCTATTGGGTAGGATGAAGGTGAACATGTAGGTGAAGGGAGAAATTTACTGCATCAATATGGTCTGGCAATTTCCTCTGCAAATACACGATCAACTGAAGGGATGCATGCTGGTTTTTAAAAGGAGATTTTGTGAAAGTGGAACACTTTTTTTAATGGAATCCTAGAATCCCAGAATGGTTTGGGTTGGAAGGAACCTTAAAGCTCATCTGGTTCCAACCCCCTGCCATGGTCTGGGACACCTCCTGCTATCCCAGGCTCCTCAAACCCCTTTGCAGAATTGAAGCACAGAACAGGGGGAAAAAACCATTAATCTCCAACTTCTCTAATACTGTGTGGGCTTTGATTAGAGAGCACTCTGTGTGCTAATTGAATGTTGTCTTCTATTAGCATAATCTTGGGGTTATGTCTGGTCACTGTTAATGATAAGTGACAGAGATGAGTTTCTGAAACTCTGTTTCATCAGTTGGGAATTGCACCCTGTAAATGCAAGCCCTGATCATAATATTTCATCTGTGTTGATTTATCCCAGTCTTAGAGTATTTATATCAATTTGCTACTGGAAAACATATGGAGTAGTTTAGGTTGGAAAAGGCCTTTAAAATCATCAAGACCAACCATTAAGATCATCTTGCATGTGCTCTAATTGCACACATATAGAGCAGACATTATACACTGTACGATGTATAAATATATAAAAAATTAAGGCTTTTTGAAACATAACTGGATTCTAAAATCAGTTTTTATATAAAATTACTTTGTAAAGGAAACATATTGTATATATTCTTATATGTACAACATATACATATGTTTTTATAAACTTTAGAACCATGTTTAATGTGTGTGCTTTAAACTTGTAGGACCATATTGCTAGGAGACATTTGCCTGTAATTGTTCACAGGATGAGTGTTTGTGCTCAAAAATCACAGCAATTATAATTATTGTAAGTAGCTGTGCTTCAAAATGAGCATTTAGGAGAGAAATGGGTTTTTTTCCAGGAAAGCATCATCTTTATATGCATTAAAAATCCTGGGGAAAGTGGCTTTGTTCTATCAGCACCCAGGTAACTTGAGGAAAACGAAACAGGAACAAACCCAGCATCTCCCCATCACTCAGTGCTACATACAAATGTCTTCACAGCTATTTGCACTTGAAATGCTTCATTTGCCAGCTCCAATGTGGCATTTGCAAATGCAGATTAGTGACAGGAGCGCTGTTGGCTGCTGCTTCTTCCTCCTTTCAGATGTGGCTCTTACTGGACATTTCCTGCCCAGACTTGTAGGCAGCAAACATATGGTCTGGTAGATAGTTTATGGAATAACTTGCTGGGAGTACTTTGACTGTTCCAGAAATCTCTCAGGCAAAGATGCCCAGTTTTCAACATAACATTCATCTGAAATGCCAAAGTTAAGATATTCATTTGCTCATTGGTATTGTTGCATTTCGTAACGAGAGCTCAGACGGAGATAAATTGTGGGTTAAATTCACAGATAGAAATCTCTGCCTTTATGAGCTGTTTGCTTGAAATGCAATTGCTTTCAGGGCCTGTATTACATGAAAAATTACTATATCTGATTAACAGATGAATTCCACAGCATCAGTAGCGAGCAACAGTGGGATTGTCCATCAGCCTGAGATTCCAATTTCTGCTTCTACACTGTACAGCACTTCTCTTCCATCAAATGCATTCAGTGCTTGCCACCATGAGGGGAACTAATTCTTCCTAGTACTTCTGAACTGTATGAAATGCTCTGGGCATCTGTTTTCCTACAATTTGGGGTTATCATAGCCTATAGAAATGTGTAGCACACTGATTTTCTTCTTTTTGTGTTTCCTCTGGCATCTTTTTCATACCCACTCTGGTGCATGGGGCCAGGATTCAGTTGATGTCACTGTAGCAGAGTTTGATTTCAGTTGCCTGGCACTATGTATTTATATAAATTTATTCTAAATAAGGATCTGGATTCAAGCTGTGCCTGAATATTACATTTTCAATGGAAGCAGAACTTCAGGTTTCTCTTCCTCCTCCTTTCTGTTTGTCTTTGGAGCTAGATATTTGGTTTTGTAAGAGGATCAGGTGGTGGACCTGAGTGAGGAGCATGCCCACAACTAATTTTGGAGTTAATCACAGTAAATTGGCATTCTGCCTTTCAAGTTTTAACCAAACCAGTTTGTTGATCTGACTGTCTGGCCCTGTGGGTGCAGAGGGGTAGCTGAGTGGTGGGGCTCAGCCTTGGCTGCTTACAAATCAAAAGGGAAAATGTGGCCATAGTTTGGAAAGTCCTTTTGGCCCCATATCTGTTGTCCCAGAAGTCCCAGGCACTCCTGCTCTCTTGACAGCTGCACTCCCCCAGGTGCCAAACTGAGCAAAACATGCATTTTCTGGTGGCTGCCTTATTCGTGGGATTTTTTTTTTTTTATATGATCTCTTTGCCTGTGTTTCTTGTAATACACCTGGAGCTGGTCCAGGTTCACACCTGTGGCAGCCTTTTCTGGCTGACTCCTGGTTTGATCAGCCCACAGTTGATTCCTGTGAAATATTTCCCAGTAAAAACCTTCATGCTCTCTGCAACTCCCTGATAGGAGGGTGGAGCCAGGTGGGGGTGAGTCTCTTCTCACATTTAACAAATGAGGGAGTAAGAGGAAACAACCCCAATTTGTGCCAGAGGAGGTTTAGATTGGGGAAAATTTAGTTACCACAGGGAAGCTCACTTTTGTCACCTTTTTTTTTTTTTTTTAAACATAGATTTTCAGGGCTCAAGAGAGGTGGAATTTTGAGCATTTTCACTTGCCTAGCATGGCACATGCTGTTGTGGAGAGTTTTGTTTCTATCCCACTCACTTTCCTCTTGTTCACCCAGAGAAATCATGGTGTCCAGCTCCAGGCTGGGCATCCATCCCTCTGTGTCCAGGCCTTGGCCCAGCTGGGTTTCCCACCATTCTAAATTAGGCCCTTCCAGTTCCAAATGAAACATTATCAAGCTTTGCATTTCTTTTTCAACATTTGCATCCTAAGAAAAGTAGTGAGGAAAATCAGAACCTATTCAGTGTTGTAAATACAGCAGATTATTTCCCTAATATGTTATCCAGCAGTTACAAGCTAAATAATTCAGCACAATTTCAGGTCTCTGTTCAAACTGATGAGCTAAAATAAAAAGTGTTGATTAAGGCAAGCACATACCTCAGTGTTGATTGATTCTGCTGTTTTGTTTGATTTGGCTTTTTCCAGATAGGGGAGAACTCTGATATATATAAATACACCACTGCTCTTGTAAGCTGCATTTCTTTTGTGTTGTGTTGGTTTTTTTTCTTCTGTCATTTTGGTGTGATCACTTAAAAAAACCCACATTGCAAAACTAGGGTTTTCTATCACGAGCTTGTGTGCTCATGATGGGTTTTATTTTAAATCCTACCTTGCTGCTGGAGTTCAAGCATCACATAAAGCAAACCCAGCTGCAGGACAATGATAAAGCACAAGTGTCAGCTCCTTGTATTTTTCTAAAAGTGTGTTGTAATTGAGAATGAAATGTTTTTACCTTCCCTCTGCTACTACCCCTGTCAAAGACTGAGGTTTCCAGAAAATGCAGTGTTATCATCACACTTGAGTGACACATCTGTATTTAACAGGAGATGTTAAATGCTCTCCCTGTGGAGAGCTTGTGAAAGAGGGCATGGCTTTCATAGAATCCCAAAATTATTTGGGTTGGAAGGGACCTCAAAGCTCAGCTCATTCCACCCCCTGCCATGGGCAGGGACACTTTCCACTATCCCAGGTTGCTCCAAGCCCTGTCCAGCCTGGCCTTGGACACTTCCAGGGATGGGGAAATTCACAACTTTCCTGGGCACCCTGTGCTAGGGCCTCCCCACCCTCACAGGGAAGAATTTCTTCCCAATATCCCCTCCAACCCTGCCCTTTGTTTGAAGCCATCCCTTCTTGCTTTGTGACCCTTTGGTCACTTGTTCTGTACTTGCACAAAAGCCATAAATGTGTTCTCATGGCACACAGCCCCTGTAAGATGTTTGAAGGAGGCTGTGCTGCCTTTGTGGTGTGTCACTGTGCCAAGTTAGTGGGGTTTTGGGGAAAGAAATTATTTTCTGTGATCCTGGATGGCTTCATCATAAACAGCCAACATCCTGGGATCTTCCCATTAGCAAACCAGTTTGCAGGGATATAATTGTACCTATTAAACCAGTATTTTTACTCTTCAGATGAGCTGTTCAGGCTATAAAGGTGTTTTTTCCATGTGCACTGAGTTGCTTATTCCAAGAAGCCCTGAGCAGGTGGAATCCAGGTGCAATTGTTATTCTATTTGTATGTGGAAATTCCTGGTTGGAGCATCAGGTAATGGTTAGAATTGAGCTGTGTGATGTCATGCCTTCCCATAACCTGCCTGTTAAATTCACAAAGTAAAGCTTTTGTAGAGGTAAAAACCTCCCAAACCTCAAGGTTTTTAGACACAATGCAATGAATCCATGGAGAAGATGTAGGCAAAAGTAGATGGCAGTCTGCTTTAAGCACACTCATTCAGGACACAATAATTGTTTCTTTGGGAAGCTTATTTAATGTGGATAAAGGAAGGAATAACACTGTTCCTTCTGAAATGAGCTATCATTGGTTCTGTAATTAACCCAATGTTAATCATTAGACAAGAGTTCATCCTAATTTGGAAAAAAAAAGTCGTGTTTTGGAGGCTCAGTTGCCAGAAAATTGATGGAAAAAATTTAAGGCTTGTTACCAAGGATTTAGATAAATAAACTTCATTGGTGTTTGCCTAAATTAGAGAGAAAGTTGTTAATGTAAAAAAATTGAAGTGTTAGGAAAACCCCACACATATTCACTTTAATATTTCTTAATTTTATTTATAAATATAAATGCTTGAAGAATAAAATTATCAGATTTTGGTCAGTGTTTTTGTTGTGGAGGCTCTGTCTGTGGAGCTATTTCTGACTGGCACTATCTCAATCAAGTTCAGGAAGCTGATTTTTCCTTTTCTGTCAGCACAGATACAGAAAAAAAAGCTGCTCCAAAATGATCCCTTTTAATCCTGTGCCATTTTTATGTGCTGATTAGAATCAGGGTAATTTCAGCCTGTGTTGAAGGAGTTAATCTTCCTGATGGAGATGTGAAAAGTCAGAGCCATCTTAAATCTCAATACCACATGCTGCCTTAGGGATCACACTGTGCTAAAACCCCAGATAAAAAGGCCTGACAAAGATTATTGACGGTTTACCTTTTAATGAGCAGCTTGGATTGATTTTCATTTCCCTCCAGGGCTGCTTGCTTTGCCCTGTTTCCCCCCATGATGTCATGATTAACAAAAATAACAACAAAATTAAGGCTTCATATCTGAATAATTGTGGGGAAATAAAGAGTAGCCATGGCATTTAAGGGGAACCTGTGCCAAATCCCACTGAAGGTGCAGGAAAAGCCAGAGAGCTTCCAATCAATGGTTGGTGCCTCTCCCAGCAGAGGGAATGCACCTTCAACCAAACAACCCCTCAATTCTACAGCTGTTTTATGTATTTTAAATAACAGATCACTCTGCAGATCAACAGAAACACAAGAACTCCAAATAAAGAGAAAATGCCTTCGAATATATATATTATTGTTGAAAAAAGCCTTGATTAGTCTTTTGTTTACCAAGCCCCCACCCCTCTAAAGCCAACACTGAAGAAAGTGCCTCTGGCTGAGTTCCCATAATTTCGTTCAAATCCTTAAGCTTCAAAAGAGGGCAGCTCTGCCACCACAAAACTGTCATCCCAAAAGCTCTTAAGCTCTGACATCATCTATTCTGTTTGAGTCCTTCCATATAGACCTTGCCAGAAAATGGAAATCCCTTTTCCATGTGGGAGAAAGGGGGTGTTTTTTTAAAAAAAAAAAACAAAAAAACAAATTCCCATCCTCATCAGTATTTAAAAAAAAAAAAAAGTGGAGAGGGAGAGAAGGAAAAGGGTGGTTTTTTTTCCCAGGCTTTGCAGAACAAAAACCCTGTTTTCCAGGAACAGGATGGAGTGAAGCCTTCCAGGCAGGCAGATGGGAAGCCGGCGGCACAGAACTCTGCAAAGTGGAAACTTTCCATGGAAGGCTCCTGGATTCCAAGGGCAGGGGAGGCTGGTGCCTTCTGAGCCTGGTGGGGATGTGGCTCCAGCCCCCTGGGCAGGGCTGGACACCCTGCCTGTGCTCTGCAGGCAGCTTTTGGAGGCAGCTGGATTGGAGCAAAGTGCAGCTCTGTGTGTGTGGCCACTTGGAGGCTGTGAGGGCTGGAAAATGGGAATCCAAGCCAGGAGTGAAGGAGCCTGCTGAGAGAGAGGTGTTGCTGATCTGGAGAGTTCCATGGGGTGGGCAATCAGAAATGTGGTGGGTAAGAGCACTTGAAGAGTGGTACTTGTGTGGAGCTGGAGGATGTGGAGCCTCATTCCTCAATGCACTTGGCCTGGTGCACCAGGGAGGCTGCTGGATAGGGGATGGAGAGGGGAAAACTGCAGGTTAAACCACTTGAACTATCACTAAAATCCTCATCTCAAACTGTGTCGTGTTTTTCTTGTCAGATTTTTTTTTTCCTTCTGGGTTTTTTTTTTTTTTTCCTTGAGGATAAGCTACATTGAATAACTATGGGCTATTCTCAGCAGTGTAAAATTTCAATTCCTTAAAGCACATCCTTTACCTATCAAATTGGCAGGCTGGAGGAACAGTTATTCTGCTGCAACTTCAAATCACTGCTTCCAAAATTGATCTGGGCTTAGGTATGTCTTTGTGTGTCCACGCTTATTAGCTTCATCTTGTGATTAACTTAATGGGCTATGGAATTTTACTCTATGCAAATGCAACTGCAAAACCAATTATTGAAAAGTGAAAAATGAACTCTAGGAGACAGTCATTAGACTATTAGAATCCCCCAGTTCATTTGGAAACTGTGTTTGGGTAATACGTGGTTTTAATACAGAATTTCAAGCTCAGAAAAAAGCTATTTAGCAATTACATTTTTTTTCAGGCAGTATGGAAACACTTTGACAGGCCTGCCTACATGGGCTACTAAGACCCACTGGGTTTAAAGAGTTGGAAAATTAGTCATAGCTTCAATGAAACGTTGTAGTCCACTTAGTACCCTATTTTCAGGGTCCTTAGATGTACAAGCATCCGTGAATTTAGTTTGGATGGCTGGTGAGTGTAATCCAAATTAGCTGGGCTGAATCCAGCAGCAAGATGCTCCCTGGCTCCATCCTTGCAGGACTATCTTCCAGTCAAGGTGTTGTGTGTGGGTAGATGGTGATGAAAACCTCCTCTAAACCTGATGAATTAATTTATGTGCACATGGACAGGCTGTGGCAGCATCTATTGGGGCAGCAAGTACATCACTGCAACTGTTAACTGGAAAATGATGCTGATGGCCCCCAACCCCCCAAAACAGGATTTTTTTTGACATAGTTTTCTCCTCATCTGCCAAAGTGGGTGATTAGCTTAGAGGCATTCACAGGCCAGTGGCCCCTGCTTTGATTAAAAGCCTTGAGAAGGAAGCTGCAGGTGGGGACATGGTGCTGACCTGGAGCTTGCAGGGAGAGCACAAATGCTGGCACTTGGTGAGCTGTGTGCTCAGATCAGAGTTCACCTGGTGGTTCAGAGAATAGAGCTTGGTGGAAAGTAAAAAAAAAATTGTTAACCCATTGTGGAGGAAATGTGTCCTCAAATGTGCTGTGTGCTATCCCTCTAGATGATGGGCTATAACTGGCATTTTATGTGCTGAGATGTACATTTGGCCCTTTTATCCTTCTTCCCTTCCATTTCCATCCCAGGTTTGCCTGGTTTTCACCACCTGTAGCTTCAAGGCTCCCTCTGCAAGAGGTTTTTTGTTTGTGATGTCTCAGTGCCAGCTGGCTCCCTGCCATGGAATGGAGGTACCTGTGACACACCCTGCACTTTGAGTTTGGGGTCAGCAGGTCCTGTACGGGTCCAGGGACCCCCAGAGAGGGTGGGGCCCAATTCTGGTCGTTGTTTAGCTCACTTTGTGTGCTGTAAGTCACCCTTGGGACAGGGTTGGCAGGCTGGGAGCCCTTGTGTAAGAATGGGTCACCCCAGGGAGCTGTGCAAACAAACCAGGGTCACATCTGACCTTTCATTTTCCATAGTGCCTGGACACAACTGGATGAGGTGAGAGGGTATCCAAAGGATGCTGGCTGTAATTTCATCAATTGACATTTAGGTATGTGGTGATGAGTGGCTGTAAATGCTTTGTGTGGGTGAATACAAGAGATACATCCTTATTTGTCTTCCTTTTGGTTTTAAATTCCCTACAAGAGAGTCTGGAAGTATGGATGAACAGGACTGAGATGGGATAAATATAACAGAAGCTCAGAGCTGCTGGACATAAAGTGTCTTATGTTGAACTGCTTTGAGTTTATTCCATCAGGTAGCTTAAAGCCATTTAAAATATCTTCTATGCAAATGAAGAAGGGAAAAATAAGAATAATCACAGTACAGCTAAAGCATGTATGAAGAATAAAAGACACTGATAAGGAAGATTATGAAGCAAAGAGGAGGAATAAATATGAGGTGGAAAGCAGATGTGGAGACTGAAGGGAAGGTGAATAAAAGATAGATGGAAATATTAAGACATTTGTCAAATCCTTGAATGTAAAATGTCATGGCTTCAAGAACTTGTAAAGGTTATTTACTAACTAAGGCCAGAGTGAAATACTGTGTAACTACATTGATACAACACAGACATGTGCATGTACTCTTTGCAGAGTAGGACTGGTTTGATTGCTTAGTGCCTAAATAAAAAAAACAATAGTTCTTTGGCTCTTTGTTGCCAGGGAAATTGGAGATGTATGCCATAAGAAATAAATGTAAATTTCTGAGCTTTTAAAAGAAAGAAATCAGGGTGGAGTGGGAAAAATCCCACCAGAAATTATAGTCCTTAAGTATTGAAATCTATACTGGAAAACTTAAGAGGTAGAATTAATGTAAATTACTTGGATTGAGGAAACTGTAGAATTGCATTGTTTTAGGTGTGGGAAGGCATTGATAAATTTTCAGAGACCCTTAGGGAATAACATTTTTAAACAGGCTCTAGAAAAAATCTGCTTTTAAATCTTATTTTGGAATGGGAGACTTAAAGAAAACCCCTAAGAGCCTCAATAAGATATAATATGGGAAGCTGGTTTGAGTTGGGATAATTGGATATCCATTCAGAATTACATAATCACATGCAGTATTGAATGAATTCTTTTTAGGAATCTGTGTCAGTAGCTAAAAGGGAGTCAAAATGTGTTGGGAGTTTGGTGAAGCATCTTTAGACCCAGTAGCATTTAGGGGCTGATCCTTCATGGGCAGCTAAGGAGGGGCAGGTGTCTTTAACTTATACTTCAGAAATTAGTGCTTCCAATTCCCTTGGAAGACTTGAAGGAGTTTAAAATTATTGGCATAGAGGCAACAGAAGGAATTGTAAAAGCTTCCTATGTTAATAACCTGGAAAGGGGAATTTACTGCAGGATAAAAAATTGTATATATGTAGTGATCCAGAACTGGGAACAAAGAGTTAGAGCTGAGGAGGTAAGCAACTTATAAAGCTTTGGGATTCATCCCATAGATTAAGAACACAGACAGATAAGCAGGCTGCACAATTTATGGTAAAGCAAGATAAGCCTATGGACAGACAAAGAATGAAATGTAAAAAGATGCAGGAAAAAAACCTCCATGGCTGTACAGTGAGGAGAAGGAAAAGGAGCAAGGGGGTTGGATGATGTTGCCTCCACTAGAAATGCTATCATCAGTGCATGACAGCAAACAATAAATTGAAGCACGTGTAGCAGAGTGACATTTAAATCAGCTGAAACAATCTGACACCCAGCTAAGGACCAGGAGACCTCTGCAGTCACATTTTGGCTTGTGTTGTTCTTGGCCCCAGGCCCAGGCAGTGTGTGGCAGAGGGCAGCCACGATGCTCTCCTGAGCTCTAGGAGCCCTTTCTATGTCCTGCCCTCACACTGATGTGTACTGCAGTGTTAGATTTTCATTACAATTAACCAGTTTGGTGTAATGGCTTCAGTTACCCACACACAATTGCCATGGTTGTCCTGCAAAGGGAGAGGGAATCAAGAAGAAATGCTATAATTATACTCCAGACTCTTAGAATGAGATTTCTGTACTGGCTGAATGTAAATTCATCCCCCAGATTGTTTCTCTCAGCTATTTATCCTCTGAGAATATATTAGCTGTTGCTGTTCCTGTGTGGGGAGTGGGATGACTGTTTATAAAGCACCCTGCAGATAAATCAATAGCATTTGCAAATCTGATGAACTCGGGTGTGCTGCAGGTTGCTGTGACCAGGCTGCTCAGCACACCTCACCTGAGTCACAGCCTTCTCCCAGGTGTACAAGTCAGGCTTTGTCCTCTCAGTGATATATTATTCTTTCTTTTCTCAGTATTATTTTATTCTTTTTTGTGAAGCAGCTGCCAAGTATGGCACAACCCCAAGCTGGAGCAGGGTGAATTCCCCTGCTCAGTTTCTCACCTCTGTCCCCTTCTGACAGATGACAAGGAGGCAGAGCCCTGGGCATGCCATGAAGGTGGTAGTGGATTGCCCTTTGCTGAACATCTGTGTGGCTTGTGGCTTCCTTGCCACGAGCCTCAGGTCCTGAATACCCAAATTCCTTCATAGATGGGTGATGGGCAGCAGGTGCAATCTTCTCTGCATCCTGTCTGTCTTTCTTGCCAGCTCAGAGACATCAGGTGCATCCTTCAGACAGACTGTCCTGCTTCCTTAGGTGCAGTTGTTCTTTTCCAGGTGTTATGGTACAGCTGCACAGTGAGTGGTGTTCACATCTTTGAACCAAGAGCAGCCCAGTTCAGTTTTAAGCTCGTGAGCTAAATTATTAGGCCTGTAAGTCTGACTTCTGTAGGCAGAAATCCTCCTAGTTTTGGGTGTCTGACACTGGATTATTGGGAAAAGGCTGCTGCATCCACACAGATCAATTGATCAGAGGCAGAGTGTGGGTCTGGTGTGACCCACCTTGGATGTGCAGCCTTCAGATCTTAAATCTGCTCCTTGTGGGATGTTTGGGTCTCTGGCTGTATTGCACTGAGGATAAAGAGCACAGCAGCTCTTTCCTAAATCCTTTACAGTGTGCTGGAACACATCTAAAGTGACCCCAGAAGAATTTCTCTGTAGTTTCCCTTAGTCACACACTTTGAATTTAACAGCAGCTCCTAATCTCACCGTGCTGGAGGTGTTCAGTGGGTCAGAGCAGTAGTGGCTGTGTGTGTTCTCCTGGCTGCATTTGCTCTATCAGCAGGGAAGAGAAGTCTTTACTCACCACAAGATCAATGATTAAATTCCAATTTGCAGAGTTTGGAGCTGATCCAGCCTAGAACTTCTCCAATATTTATGGTGTTCAGCTCCAGGATTTTCTAATTTAAGCATTTCTGTAGTCTAAGGAAAGTTATTAAGTGTTGAAGCAAACTCTCACAATACTTACCTATCCCTAAAAGGAATAATCCATGCAATAATATAAATAGTTGTAATCTATGCACGTTGAATAGTGGTATGACAATCTCCAAAGATGTCCCATTTAATTTGGAGTTAATTTTACCTTCATTGCTCCATGGATGCACTTGAGGTACTCCGTGGTGTTTAATTTGGGTTTTTCTGAATGCCAGATGCAGAGAATTAGAGTAATTATAAAATGTAACTCAGCTTTTAAAGGCTGTTTCCTTTTTAGAGAGCATTAAGAGTATATAAATTGTTTTAAATGTTTTGGTGGGTATTGATGGCCTGAAAGATTATCCAGCTGGAAGAAGAATGCAAGATCTTTGTGTTTCTCTGTGCAAAGATAACATCACCATTACTGAGTGCTTTCTTAAGGAAAAATAAAACAACCAACAAAAAGCCCAAACCTTTCTGTGGGATTGGAAATAACATGTATGGTGTTCTTTGAGAAAAATGCCATCACCTTGATGGAAATCATATTCATGCAGTACAGAACTGGTTCAGGTTGGAAGGGACCACTGGAGGTGATCTAGTCTGACTCCCTGCTCAAGCAGGGTCACAAGGCCACATCACTCAGGATTGTGGCTTTCCACGTGCATCTGTAAAAGAACCTGTTATTTCTCTTCTGAAAACTGACATTTGTGCCCACAACATCTCAATAAATGTCAGTTTTCCTTCAATCTACTGCCTGCTGTGGAATCTTCCTCCACTTGGTCTTAGGTCCCTCCTGAGCAGCAGTGTCAGGAGAAGGGACTTTGTTCTGTGCTAGTGCAGCACCAGGCACAAACAGGCAGGAAATTAAGCTTTTACTCTTGAATTAGCACATGAAAAACAGAGAAAAAGGGGGGAAAAAAGCCAATGTACCCAGGTTCATTGGGATGAACTCTTCACCCATTCTGCAATTCAGCTGCCATGTAGACCTGAAGCCACTGCCTGCAGTTTTCTTAAGTTCTTTGGGTGTGCTGAAGTTTCAAAAGCAAAATAATAAATGGTGGCAAAATACATAAATGATTGTGTTCTCTCCTTTTGGTGCAGTTGAGACTGCAAGGTTTTAGTCCAGAATAAAGGCAGTGGGCAGGGATTTTGTTTTCCTTACAGCAGTTGAAATAATCCTACAGTTTTCTGTGGTGCCTGTGTTTTTGGCAGTGGGTTTGGGGTGTGCAGAGCCCATTTGCACCCACTGGCCCCAGAGGGTGAGGAGCAGCTGCCATGGGGGACAGGGGTAGTTTCACTGTGCCAAACAACTGGCTCTTAGGAGCAGCCTGAGGTTTTCTGCACATTTAATCAGCTCTTCTTGGTTTTAAGTGGAGAACTAAACCAGAAGGAATAGATGTACCCCTCAACCTAAATAAAATTTCCTGTGTGAATGTGAGCCTGACACTTGGGTGTGATGTGTTTCATGATTCACCTGGGCAAAACGTGGTCCTGGAGCTGCCTCACACGATGCATGAGCTGTGATGAGATGCAGCATCCCCAACAGGGGATTGCAAGGCACTGCCTGCAATGGGAATTGTCTGACAGCTTAATATTTCAGTTGCAACTGGCCATACTTACAGGAAAGAGTATGTAATTATTTTTTTTTAGCCTGATTAGAGCCACAAACATATGGCACAGTAGCAGAAGAAATTATTTTGGGTAGTAATCCTTAAATATTTTTTTGGCAATCAAACAATTAGGCCTTTCCCGAGGGAAACAGAAACTCCCATTAAAGCACTTTGCTGGCAAGGCTTTGCTACTGCTCTGCCACCCAAAGACAAACCCTAGCTCCTCCCAGCTTCTACTTGCCTGCATGTCTGGACAACATATTCAGTGTTAGCAGTACTTGCCTAGCTTGCTGTCACCTGGAGGAAACTGCAGCAGTGTCTTTTTCCTTGCTAAGTGAAGGGCTAATGTGTTGACAGAATTACTTTGGGGTTGACTTATCTATTTTTTTAAAATTATTTTATTTTACCCCCCTTGTAAAATGACTGTACCAATGTTTGTCATCAGTGGAAGAGGGAGAGGTGGATTTCTGGCATGTCAGTAAAGTTTTATAGATCTCTTTTGAAGAAACTGTAAGTAGCACGTGGATGTTCATGGATGCGACTCCTGGACACTGGAGATTAACAGGAATGTTGTTTTTCTGGTCATCCTTGTGCCCAAGGCTCTCTGCTATGCAATACACAGTTTTTGTGCAGAGATGGGAAGTTCCAGTGGGGCATCCCATAATGATTCTGTGTCTTTGTCCCTAAGGCAGGTGACACATGTGTCACTCCCTCACTAGCATGGGCAGCTCTGCCAAAAAGGGCGAGCACCTGCCTGTGGTCCCAGGATCTGCGTGGTGGCCGCTCTTGCTCCCTCTCCTCCTTCAGCACAGGTAATTCCTGTGATGGGGCCAGCACAGTTTGCTGCACAGGCAGGTTTGTGTCCTGCTGCTGGCTGAAGGGGCTGCTGTAATCCAAAGCAGCAGGGATCTGATCTCAGGTGAAAGAACCAAGTCCAGTGACCCCAAATACCCGCGCCGACATTTACAGGGCTGTGAGTAAATTGCCTCAGCATTGCAGGAGCCTTTGTAGGGGGAAAACAAATCTAGGATGAGTGGTCCTCCAGCCAACCTTATTTTCCTTCCTTGCTGGCACAGAGCACATTCCCAGTGTTTCCAATGTAAAAGGCTTGCTTTGAAGGGGAGACCTCTGACCTTGCTCTGTAATGCACTCAGCCCTGGAAGCTGTGTTTTGCTGAAAGCTTTTGCTTTTGAAGAAGAAGAGCAAACAAAGATGCCCTGTGGAGTAAAAACTAAAAAAAAAAAAAAAAATTACCTGTCTTTAATGTTTGCTCTTAGAAGTTTTAGAGGAATTTAGGGTCCAAGATTAGGTGTTGAGGTGTTAGTTTGGGGAGAACTGATGCCCTTACAAATGTGGAGATGAGTGTTGTATCCTGAAACACCTCCTGAGGCTGGTTCTCTGCTGTCCCATCCTGCAGCATTCCCAGCCCTGATCCCTACTCTGAGCTCCTTATTTACATTTATTCCTTGGAAGTTGGAGGCAGTTTCACTTTTCATCCCCTGCCAAAGCCTGGCTGGAGAGGCAGGGCTGGAGCCACTGCAGGAGCTGCTGTGATTGAGGGAATGAAGGCTTGAGGCCTCTTGGGAAGAGCAGGGAAATGAAACCACATTTTTTTCACGTGGTGGGCACATGGTGAAGGCTCCAGGCTTTTCTCCTGAAGGTGCTCTGGTTCTGTCCTTAATCTGTAGTGCTAATGAGGGGAAAAGTACAAAGCACGGGCAGATTAGTTGATAGCATTCCCAGGAGTTAGAAGGCTGTGGAGACAAGCCAGGTATCAAAGTTGCTTTGATTTTTCTAACTCATGAAAATGACTGAAGGATTTGTCTTTGCTGATAATTGACCTCAAGCCTGGATCTCTTTCAGGCAAGGAAGGTGCCTTTTTTTCCCTCCGCTTTGAGAATAAGGCAGCCATAGTCAGACCTTTTTGTTCCTGACAGACAGAATGGAAGAGAGGGGTTTCAAGGTGAGAAAGCTTCAACATGAATTTGTCCATCTATTAACTGCTGTTGTTTCTCTTGGAAACATCCAAATAAATGCACATGTTCTTATTTTTAATCCGTTCTATGGAAAGACTAAATGATAAGTTAGATGTTAGCAGTAAAATGTACTCTCTTATCAACTAATTTGTTTATCATGTGATGTGCTGTTAAAGAAAATTAATCAAAGGGCATATTGATTTCACACAGTTCTTATTCTGGAGGAGCTTGGGTTCCCCTCAGCTCCTGGGCTTGGCAGAGGGTGTGTGGTACCCCACAGATGTGATGCAGTGCTTTGGGAAGCTGGATCCCAAATTTAGCCAGCTCTGTGACACTATTTCACACCCTGGTTCTTAAATAAGAATTGGGATCAGCTCTCAGAAGCTGTTTGGGGCTAGTTTTCTCCCATGTGTTTAGCAATTTGCTAATCATGTTGTTCCTTGGCTCTTGAGGGGCAAGGAAGAGACCTTTATTGGGCAATGTAAAGTAAAGCAGGCTCAGAAAAACACATTTTGTAGGTATTTATATGGTACCTTCCAGTATGGGGAATAGCAGGACTGCAGAGAATTCTTCTTTGGCCTTTTCCTCGTGTTTAGTAGCTTGGTTGTTGAGTGGGGGAAAGGGACTTGAGATTGGGCAAATGGGGGGGGAAAAGCCTCCCAAAGGGCTGCCCAAACCCTTGGATGCAGGAATGGCTGCATGAGTGCTGCTGATGATCTGCCAAAGCCAGAGGATGCTTCGTGTGGCAGCCCCAAAATAATGAGCAGCATTTTCTGAAATGAAGATGTCCAAAGGCTCTACGTGCTTTGCTAGGAAAGTGCCTGTGAACTAATTTAACTCAATTAGTGTTGTCTTGCTCCTTCCCCTCTGCTACAAATTGGTGACATTTAATTCTTCTTTAGGCTGTGGGAAACACTCACTGTCTGTGGGCAGGACAGATGGGGAGTCAGAACTGGAAACAGCAGGAGGAGCAGAAGCCCTTTGTCCTTGTCAGCACTGGCCTGTTCCTAAGGGTAGCCACTCATCCATGGGAAATGAACCTTGATCTTGCCACTGGCCCCAAGAAAACACAAGCCTCTTGTGAGGAACAAGACACACATTTTAAATAGAAATTATGGAAATTAGCACTTCCACCTACCTTAGGGGGTGGCATTCTCTGTCAGTGACTCTTGTCAAGTCCTGTGTCCTACTGGGTGAAGAGCAGGAAAGGTGTTCCAGTTCAAGTTTTATCACCTACACAATTTTAGGTGTGGCAGAGGAAATGTTACTATCTTACCAACCCAGAATCTCTCCCAGAGTTAGTGGAGTTATTTAAAAAACCAAAAAATGTAATCTCTGCTCTTGTTAGGCAGTGTCAGCTGGGTCATGACGAAAGAGATGCTGATGGGGTGCTATGGTCCCCTTGTAAATCAGAGCCTGTAAGAGTGGAAAGCACAGTGACTCACTGGCACTTGTCACCAGGGCCAGGAGCTGCTGCTTCCTTTGGGATGTGGGTGACAAAGAGCACAAATAAATCAACAAGACTGCATCTTTCTGATGTGTTTGTAAATGCTTCCTGGTTTTCTTCACTTTCTTGTTAAGGAAGTGAAGCTGCAGCTCCCCCCTGGGCAGGAGGCCACTGTGAGGCACCTCCTGTCTGCCCTTCTGACCCTTGAGGCATTTTGGTGGGCATCAGGTCAGTGGGGTGGGAAACGATGGCAGGAGCAGCCTGGTTTAGATTATTAACACGTCTTGAACAAAAGGGGGAAAAAAAAGAAGAGACTCTTCCATCATTTGCAGCTCCTGAAATATCACTAATTAGTGTCTGAGGAATACAGACTGCGTGGGAAGTTAGACATTCACCAGGCTGTTCATCTGGGAGCCGTCTGAGGAACAGCTCCTGCACGCCGGACATCTGCAGGATTAAAAAAATAAAAGAGAAAGGAAAAGACACAGTTCATTAACCACCAACAACATTACAGGGGAAGCAACTGGGGAAAGCTGATCACTGCCACTAACTCTCACTCTGTTTACCATCAATTAATATTTAGTCTCCCAAATTTGGAGCGCTTTTGTTGGCGTGCCTCGCGGAGCTGCCCGGAATCCGGGAGTTGTGACTGGCTGTGGTTTGCATCAGAGAGCCCCAGGAGCTGTGGGCTGGCTGCTAAAGCCTTCAGGGGGCCACTCTATTAAAGAGATAATAGTACAGATTTGAAAGCTTCAGCTGATTAATTAAATGCAAACACAAGATTGTACTCGCAGGCTCTTTCAAAGGACTCCGAGTCCTTTCCTTAAGTCGGTTCAACCTTGACCTGAGCTAGCGCTTGTAGAAAAGATTAAAGGTGACCCATAAAGAGAGAAACTGGATTTGCATTGTTTTAAACTTGGGTTTCTGTGTTGTTGGAGAGGAGGTTTTTTTCCCACTGCTCACACTGCCAGCTCCCCCCTATAGGAACGTGTGGAAAATGGCATTTTGTGGTTCCTGATGATGAGGGGGGCTTGGGCAGTGCATCAGATGGAAGTGGGATCAGAGAAACTCTCAGCCTGGGCAGTGCAAGAGCTTGGCACAAACTGTGGTTTTGGTGACCCAAAAGGGCCAAACCATTTGGTCAAGTTTGTCATGATGCTGAGGGTGGAACACCTCAGAAAAATGGGAATAGCCCCGAAACCAGCAGAGCTGGGCCTGTCTGCTTGGGAAACACATTTCCATCCTATTCATTTGTGTGGAGTTTAATCTTGGAAAATGCTTCATTAACACTACTTGAGTCTCTTCTGGGACCAGTCAGAGCAGAATGTTGCAGGGAATGTTAATATACTTGGGGCTTCTTCAGACAGTTTCATTTGTTTTGTTTTACTGTTTAATTCTGGTTGTGCTCCTTACTTGAAAGGGCTGAGCTCCACGTTTTGCATTTGCTGAACAACATGACAGCCTGTGAAGTATGTGACAACATAGCTTGAGTAAAATGCAGTGGACATCCTAAATTACCTCTTCAGTTGCATTTCTGAAGCTTTTTGAACAACTGAGATTTGATCTTTTCTAACTTGAGTTGAACCTTATGAATTGCAGATTACTATTATTTTTTGATCAGAACAGAAAAGGTTTTCATTTTCAGGCCTCGTACGTGTTATTTTAGCAGCTATTTCCTAATCTCTAGCTGTTGTAACCCCTTGGACTGTTTAATTGGGTGTTGCCAGGGAGTGCATGGAATTATAGCATTACCAATTGCTGTACTATGTTACAAAGCTGAGTTCATCAGTGTGTCCAATTTTTTTCCTCACCAAGTTTGTCCCTAAAGACTTCTCTTTAAATTTAACACTTGTCCTTGAGAGTGTGCATGGAACAGAAGCAGTAGAAAGGACCAGATGTAGTGCTATGGAGCTTCTTTGTTCTCCCCTTCGTGATAAAGCACAAAAATACTACATAGTTTAACAAAACTCTGGTATCTGGTCTTAATTGCTGTAAGTAAAGCACGTGTGATCTAAATGTTAATCAGATTTCTGCATTTAATGAGGGAAAAAGCAGCTATTATATGAGAAATGTTCAGGAGCAGGAGCTGTTCGTGTTCCAATCAGGTGATTGTGTATTTGAATAGTATTTCCATTTAAATAGCTTTATCGCCCCGCTGATTCCTAAGCACTGAGTCAAAACAAAAACTAACAGCTAAATTGATATTATTACTAAGGAGGAATGAGTAATAGGCAGTAATTCCATACCTGCTGGGAATCCTCAGTGTGCTCATGGACTATATAGGTGTAAGGGTCTGCACCAGCTCTGTGAACTGTTGTGTTTACAGAGGAGCATCACGGGGATCTAATTCCGCCCTACTGAGTCCGTGTTACGATCCCGTTAAATTCTCCCTCTGCTTGTTTTCCTGTTGATTCCCATGAAATGCTTGGTGGTGCAGTGGGCTCCCTTCCCAATTCCCAGGGTTTGGAGGAGCCAAGCCTTTCCAGCAGGCAGGTTGCAATCCACAGAGCTCCTGCAGGACAGGAGCTCGTTTCCCCAAATCCCCTTCACAGCCAGAGCCTTTCCCGGGACATCGGCACGGCTCCATTGCTCTGGCCACCCAGATCTCCTAATGCTCCTGAAAGGATTATTTCATAATCTTATCCTGTGAATGCAACAGCTGTAAGCCCAGATAAATGGCATTCCTCTAGGGAAAGCGAGTTGGGACTCATTTTCAGTGTATCCCAGTGGAATTGCATTATCTGTGATGTTAAATGGCATTTGGCTGGCTGGGATTGTGGTGGATTTAATGGAAGTGCCACCTTAGGATCCTGTGGCCTCTTTCTGTTTATATAAAACAGGCTGGTGTAGGCTGAGTCTGAAACCAAGCCACGAGCTCATGTGTATTTACAGGGGCACTGCCCTTCAAATAATGGCCTTTGGGAGAGTGCCATGAGAAGCACATTTTATTTTAGATCTGGCTACTCCTTTCCAGCCCGTGCAGCTGCCAGGCCAGGTTGGATACAGATCCAATTAGACCTCAGGAATGTTCAGGACCTCTGGTTCTTTCAGGCTCTGCTTTGCAGCTCCCCAGATGGTAAAAGCCAGCTGAGGTTATACCATGATCAGCATCCAGTCCTGCCTCCTGCACAGCCTGGACCAGAGGATGTCACTCAGCAGCCTTTTCATCAGGCTCGGTGCTTTGTGCTTGAACCAGAGCACTCCTTGCAGAAATACACCCAGGCTCCTGTGAAATGATGGGGAATCCAGCTGGTCCTGCCTATCAAAAATAAAAATCAGGGATAAAACCTGTTTTTTGTCCCAGATGGGAGCTCCTACTGTGACATCTGGTCTTGTGGGTGGTGTCCCTGCCCATGTAGGTGGGGTGGAACTAGATTTCTGTAAGTTTCTTCCAATCCAAACCATTCTGTGATCTGATCAGAAGATGTGATACTGAAAGGGATCCATATCAGTGAGATTCAGAGCATGTGAACTTTGGTCCCTGTGCAGAGGTTGGTCCTCACTTGCTTTTAGCTGATGAGGTATTTCACAGTTTCTCTCATTACAGCTCCTTAAGAATCTGCTCACATTTTGATATCTCTACTTGTTAATTCTTTTTCTCTCCCAGTTCCCTCTGGACCTGCTAAGCAGAGAACTCCTGTTTGTGTGATACTTCTCTGCTCTTGATGTTTCTTTTCCAATCACCCTCTGCTTTCACAGAACCATGTTCTTAAAAGTTCAGCCCCCCTGTGCATACTTACAAAGTAGTTGAACACTTATACCATGTTTTAGGTAGTTAATTAATAGTGGCTGAAGAGTAGGTATTTCTTCTTCAGGCTATTTCAGCTCTTCAGCATAAGGGTAACTTGCTTTTTTTAAAAACTTTTTTGTTCTCTGGTCAAAAATCATAGAAACTCCAAAGAAAAAGCATTTGTAGAAATCCCACTGCAGGTGATGCTCTAAGAGGATGAGTCCTTTGTATGGGGGAAAGGTCTCCAAAGACATTAAATCCTGGTTGAGTGTTTTCGGCCACAATTTCTCCCTTCCTTCCTGGTGTGTGTAGAGCTATAGTAATTGTATGGCAAATAATAAACTTCATATGAATATTGGTTACTTAAGAAAAAAGATTGCATTTTAAAATGTGGTTGAAGGTGTCAAAGATGAAGAGAGCACAGCCAGGAATCAATCATAAATGCAGATATCAGTTAAATGATAAATACAGTGATAGGCAAATAGCTATAGTGTTGGGCTATTTTTCTAGCTGGATATTAGAATTTCACTTTGGGCTTGGTAGAGAGAAACACTTGTTTAAATGTTACAACTTAACACCTGAAAATCAATTCTTATACACAATCTCTTTTAAAATGCTAAATGGAAAATATTTTCCTGACATCTATGAGAGACACACTTTCAGCAGTAAAGATTGGAAATGTTCACTAGGAATTAAATCAATGGTAAAGTCTAGAGAACAGATCTGTTTGCAGGTTTGAGATCTGGGATGGATGCTTTGTTTTTCTTCTGTTACTAATGATTGCATTAGGAAAGAAAGAAATCAATCTGTGGGCCATACTGGGGAAGTAGAATAAAATGACAGAATGGTTGGCAAAAAACTTCACAGTACAAGAACCTGCAAAGATCCTTTGCACAAGAAGCAAAGAGCAAACAAAGTGTTTGCATGATGACACTGCAGAATTCCCCAGCTGGGGGCTTTCTGCAGCCCTAGCTCAGCTCATCCTTGGGAGCACTTGAAGGTTCCCCTCCAGTGTCAGGCTTAGCAAAAAAACTCCCAGACTGATTCAATAGTGCTGAATTGCATTTAGCTTTATGTTGAAGTGACAATTTTTGCATAGTTTTAATGAGCAGCAGCCCTGGGCCAGAAAACTTCAGGCTGGGATGCTTCTTGCTTGCTGCCCTAGTTTGTTTTCATGCCTCTCACCTGAGAGCACCGTCCTGGAGCGCATTAAGCAGCAGGGCTGGCATCCATCATGTGGAGTTTATCCTGTCATCTCTCCCCAGGAAGAGAAGTGTGAGCAATGGGGTGTTTTATTTTAATAGCATTGTTGTTTGGTTGGTGGTGTTGTCGTGGAAGTCCCTTCTGAGGCAGAGCGAGTTGTTTTTTGGTTTTTAACGCATGGCTTGCTGAAGTTGAGGCAGGGAGAATCAGGCTTGGATCCTGCATCTGGAGTGGGTGGCTGTGAATTTTCTCCTAAGCTTTGCAGTTGATTCCCCAGCCTTATGCTTGCCTTGGAGAACATCTGCCTTCTGCCTGGGTGAGCTTTGGCTCGTGGTGCAGAGCGCTCCCGAAGGATGGCCCGTGGCACACGCAGTCTGCACAGTCATCCTGGAGAGCTCACAGGAAGGCTTTTCCCAGGGAGATACTGAGTCACAGATGGATTTTGGTAGGCAGCCACCAGCCCAGCATTTTGCCTTCATCCCAGACTTCAGGGCAGTCTCTTAAATCCCTTGGGCCAAGCTCGTGGCCTGCTGTGGTAGGCCAGGGACAAAGCTGACAAAAGATGACAAAACCATTAGTATCTTTGGTCTGGTCATCATCTCACATTAGTGTCTTAAAAGAGCAGCTGGAGGGAAGCTTTTCCCACAGAAATGTGAGAGCCCATGGCCACAAGAGACCAAGTTCCTGACATTTTGTCAGGAACAGCCACTGACCACTGGGTGTGGGAATAGCTGATTTATTTCTCTGTGGTAGTCCATTCTCCAGAGCTTGGTCTGGATCCAGCTACACCATCTCCATACTTCTATCTATCTAAAAATTGATTTTTATATACATATATAGCACTGTTGATCTTTCACTGTATGCATCTTTCTGTGCTGTGGAGCCATGGTCAAAGGGAACAGCATCACAAAAAATATGAAGTGTTGTGGAGCTAAAAGGAAACAACTGGAGAGGTATCCAGACACAAAAACTGGAAAGGGCAGAGGACAGAAGGAAAGGAAAGGTGGAGGAGGATCTAAGCACATTCTCTTTGGCTCATAGGAAGGCTGCCAGTGGTAGAAAGACTTGGGAATACATAATTTCTAAGTTTATACTGCTCATCCAGAAAAATGAATGTATCTGGGTTTTATAGGATTAAGCAGTAAAGTTCATTGCTGCTCAATATGAAGTGGAGAGGAGGATTTCACATGGGGGAAAAAGAAAAGAACATTAAATGTGAATTATTCAGCAAAAATCCCAATTAGTTAGCATGATACTTGATCAGGAAATGACTAGACACTTTCATCTTATTAGTAAAATCACTCCATAAAGATAAAATAAAAAGAACAAACTTTGAGATGTGAAAACAAGAGAAATAAGTTTTAAAAAATGTTTTCTTGCTGTTTCTAGAGAGCTCAAAGATGATGAACACAGTAATAACACTAAGATTACTGTTGGGCACAAAGTGGACTCTTACTCAGGCACAAAAGCTCCAGCCAACCCAAACGACTGGGTCAGTAGAAATTAAATCAGCAGCAAGCCCCAGATAATATCTGATGTGGGTTTGTGTCAGGATGGATGGTTTCTTTCCTGTTTCCTCGTTATGACTGATTGCAGTCACTGCAGAAATCAATAGTCTGGCCATGGCTGGGCTCTGAAATGGGGGAGGCAGGGATGCAGAAGCACAAGAGCTTTCTTGGAGGCTTCCCAAATGCCAGCCCCAGCCTTCCCAGGTGCACAGGATCTTCTGCAGGGACTGAATATAGAAGCTGTAAAGCACTCAGTGTTGCCTGCTCAGGCAGGCAGTTTATTTCTTTGTGTAGTCTCATGTGAGAATCCCAAAAGTTTCATCACAGCACTGGAATTCCTCCCTGGACTTGGTTTGAAGTGTGTGCAAATCCAGCTGGGTGGAGGGAAGAGCACCTCAGAGAATCTTCAGCCCAAAGCTTGCTGCAAAGCTCCTTCTGGTGCTGAAGTAAACAGAGAAAGAACCAGGCATAACTTCTGCTGGGGGAAAAGGCAACTAAAAGCTTTGAATCTGTTCTTCTCAGAGCAGTAACTGAAATGAAATAATAAAATTTTTGCTGTGGTTTTTAAATAAACTTTTAAAATACAAATTTGGATCTAAATATTTTAAAAGGCTATTTCAATAACTACATACTTGGTTTTATTATTTCATTGGTCTCTGCTTGGATTTTGATCTGGTGTTTGTGAATAGCAGGAAAAATGAAATATTCATTTAATATTAATAAGTAAAACTCAGTCTAAATCAGGTGACTAATTGTATATTCCTTGATCACTAGCACATGATTTAATGGGTTTTTAAATCGGGTTTTAGTTCAGAATTTGTGGATCTGCATATCCCTGAGTTTTATTGGCAAGGCTCACACATCCAGGGATCTTCCCCACCTGGGAACAAGCCTGCCCAGGTTTGTCTCCCAAGACCTTGGAGAGTTTTGGGCCAGTGCTTCCACCTTCTCCACACTTCAATATTCAACAACTTCTGGGGTGTGCCTTAGGCTGAGGATAAGCAGAAGCTTAATTTGTTCCAAATGATTTTCCACTCTTCTTCCTATTGTTTATTATTTATTCTGCTATAATTTATTTACAAGATTAAGTGGGTAAACAACATCACAACTACTTCTAGCTGCACAGTCCAGTGAGCATAATGATGCCAGCTTTAAATGCTGAGCAGTGCTGATTAGAGCTATTACACAAATATTCATTTGTTTGCTTTACCTTTACCACTTTGCTCACATACTTCACAAATTAGGGTATTATCCTTTCTTTTTCCCCCCTTACTGTTTTTACCATCAAATGAAGGTAATTTACCATTTTTCCATTTGAATTGAAAAGTTAATTGAACTTAATGGCTCCAGAAAAATCAATAATTTCCTACTGTTATTGATATAATGAAGCACATGTACAAAATCACCCAGTAAAGACACAAACCACTTAAATGAAGAATTCAGCTCCACATTGAACTATTTAAATTCTCTGTGTGGACAGTGAAGGGAAGATCCTTGTGTGTGGGGAAGCAATTGTAACTTCAGCACATTGAAGTTATCAAAGAATCATTTAGTTTAGGAAAGTCCAACCATAACCCAGCACTGTCACATTCTCCATTAAACCACGTCCCCAAGTGCCACTTCCACATTTTTGAACACTTCCAGAGATGGTGACTCCACTGCTTCCCTGGGCAGCCTGTTCCAATGCCTGACCACCTTTTCAGTGAATAATTTTCCCCTTATATCCAATATAAACCTCCCCTGGTGAGAGTTGAGGCTGTTTCCTCTCATCCTGTCACTTTTACCTGGGAGAAGAGACAAACCCCCACTGAGCTACAGCCTCCTGTCAGGGACTTGTGAAGAGTGAGGAGGTCTTTGATTGTGACACAAACCATACAGGCAGGATTTTGTGGTGTTTAACATACTCTATTTTTCATGCCTGGTTTTATGAAGTAGCAAGAATCCCATACTGAAAGGTGTTTGGGGTCAGAAATCATCTCATGATAAGCTTCCTCAGCTGCACAGCTCTGCTGTGGAAAGGGAGAAATAGGAGTTGGTTTGAAATGGAAAACCCTGAGGTTGCTTCCCAAATTTAAAAATATAGATTTATTTGGAAACTGTCATTAGCTCCTATCCTGGTTCTGGAAAAGGTTGAATGGCTCCTAGGAGAGTATATGGGAAATTCCAAACAAAACCCTTCTAAACCTTTAAATCTGGATCAAAATCATTAAATCTCTAAATGACATAGGAGACATTAATGCCCTTAATTTAGGGATCAGTGTAGTAGAAAGGGAATGGCAAATATAAAATTAATGACATTTAAATTACTGTTTCATTAAAATACAACTTTGCCACAGTATTTTACTGATTTTAGGACACCCAGAGATCAATAGCAATTCCCTTTATTTAAGGCTCTGGTGATGTTTATGGTGTAATTTTTTTTTTGAAAGGTGTTGCTATTTGTGAAAATGTTTTTGTGAAATATTAGTGGAATTAAATGCATTTTTAATTGCACTCTACAGTAGTATTAATTTGGCACTTGAATCTTCTGCATTAATTTGTGTGACAAATGAATGTGGAGGATACAGGATAGACAGTTTCTGCAGGATTTGCAGAATGGAAAAGTGAGACTGAAGTCAGTTCAACACTGTGTGCTAGGAGATGAAGAGGGGACAAAAGGGGCAACTTTATCTTGAAAACTAAGGAAATAATAACTAAAAAATACAGGCTAAATTATAAAAGTTGGGCATTTTTTAATTCTTTTCCCTAAAAAATTTTGGCAGGTGCCTTGGTGATGCCTCATGAGCACCATGGTGTCCACATTACCTTCATTCCACGTTCCCAAACTTTTCTCCCTTGGGTTCTGGAGTCCCCCATCAGTGGGATGAGAGATGCTACATCCCAATATATTCATGTCTAGACTGCTCTGGAAAATAATCTCCATGAAGTAATCCAATTAACCCCCTCAGAGGCACCAAGGGAGGATGGAGTGGAAACCCTTTCATTTAGGAGGCCCTGGCTTCTGTTGCAAATTTTTGGAAGATTCCAATCAGAATCTTCCAAAATCTTATGGAAGCTGCCAGTCCACGGAGATGCATTTACAGAATTAAATGTTGAAATGAGCTGTTGAGGGTGGGCAATAATTTCCTGAAGGCTCTGTGCATCCACCTTAGGATGTGGTAAAGAGCACAATACAATCTGGGAGTGTTTTCTTAGATTACAGCTGAGGTGCATCTTGTCCAGTTCTCCCCACAATATTTGAGGTTGACACTTATTGTCACGAAAAAAAAAAATAACAAAGGCTGGTTGGACAAACCACTTCTTTTTAGCACTTTAAAAATTGTGGCTATTACCTTCCCAGCACCCTCTCAGGTAATGGCCTGAAACAGGGACCAATATTTGGTTTCTACTTGCTGTATTTACTTTATAAATAGATACTTCATGGGCTTCATTCTTTACTGAGATTGAATTAGTGGGTTAAATAGACAGAAATATTTCTTACTGTGGTATTCTGATCTCTTAGCATCTTGCACTGACCTGATAACAGGCTAGCAGGAGAGTAAACTTAATTATTTTTTTAAGCTAGAGACTGACAATAGAGAACACTGAATATTTCTGAAACCGAGATCTTCTTTTCTGTCATTAAAAAGCCGGGGAAGTCTGAAAGGAGAGTGAGTTCAAGGCATATATCAGTGTGATTATTGAAGGGTTTTCAGAGAGTGGCTTATCACCTCCCCAGCTTATTTACCTGATAAACCAGAGCTTTATGCTTCAAAAGCCCCAGCTGCTCAATCCCAGCGTGGTAGCCACCTCTCAGTGAGGATGAGCCCACTCTGATGGTGCTGGCAAGCAGGACCTCACCGAGGCCTTTTGCTGCAATCTGCACTTCAAAGCACCCCTGCAAATTCTCAGTTTCATTAAAAGCAGGAGCTGCTTGATGTGCAGGGGGGTTTTGCTTCCCTAGTTCTGCCCTTTGAACTTGATTTCTTTGTGAGTGAAGGTGATGGAGAAGCTGAAAGGTGAGGGTCTGTGGTTTTGGGAGTAGTGGAGAGGATGCACAACCCATCCCTGTGAGCTGCTGATCTCTGCCAGCCACTGGGACACGAGATTAAGATCTAATTTCAGATGGCCTTTACCAACCCCAGTGTGAGCAGCAGTAACTTGCAAAAGCAATAAACGGCCTTTGCATTGGTATTTGCACCCAAAAGCTGCTGCTGTCCCTGGGGAGGTTCTGTGAGGGGTTCCTGCATCCCTGAGCATCCTTTGCCACCATTCCCTGGCTCTCCCTGCCTGTCACCACAGCCCCTTGCTCCAATCTGCACATTAATCTTGATTCTAAACCATCCTGCAGACGCTGCATGCAAATGTACTGAGTGATTCAAATTGGTTTTCTCTGTTTGTAAATGTAGTGTTCTGTGACTGCTCAGGGGCACTTGGAACATATGCTCCTTGATATCTGACATTTTTCAGAATTCCAAGCAAGGGAGGCTGTTTGCAGCGTGGGCTTGTGTGGCCTGTGTGAGAGCAGCTTCACATCTGTGAGGGAAAGGGTTTCTTTTGGGATGGGGGACAAGCAGCAGCATGCAGGGTGTTTGTGAGTTAAGCAGCACAGCCCTACCCTATTCCCAAAAACTCAGTTACAGCCAAGTCTCTTGTTCAGGAGGTTTGTGTGAGAGCTGCATTACTTATCTCCCTGTTTTAAATGGTCTCTGCCTGGTTCTCTGTGGGCTGGTGATCCAGAGGGGTGAACCTCAATGCTGCTCTCAGCAGGTTGGGGCCAAGAGCCCTGGGAAAGGGGCTGGGGAGCAGGAAAGGCACAAGAGAGCCTTTTGCTGCCCCTTCCCACACCAAACCCCACATTTTCCTGACCTCCACATGCTCCTTACTGCTCGTGGGGAGGCTTCACAGTCTCTCCTTGTGCAGTGATACTTGAAGGCCATTCAGTGGCTCAGGTCACAGGCCTGTAAGCAGGACAATCAGTTATCCAGAAATAGCTGGAACTCCTCCTGCTCTCACCTGGGTGTCCTGCCCCTCTGCTCTCAGGTGAGGCATCCCTGGAGCACCTGCAAGGCTGATGCTGAGCACGGTGGTGTTTTCACATCAGCCCTAAAAAGTGTTTTCACATGGGCCCAGCTGCAAACTGGGAGAGAGGAGGAGTGGGTGATGTGCTGTTTGACCACTTCACTGCAGGGATGCTCCCCATGGGAAAACAGCCTTGATTCACCCAGCTGGAATCACCTGTTGGCAAGGCTGCTTGGTTTCTCTGGGTGAGGGTGCTGGAGGGCTGCTGCATCTCCTGTGGGGTTCCCAGGTGCAGCCCCACGTGGAGTGTGGGGTTTGCAGCCCAGTTTGGTGGCCAGAAATCACTGTGGTGTGGCCAGAAATCACTGTGGTGTGGCCAGAAATCACTGTGGTGTGTCCAGTGAGAGGCTGTGGTGTGGCCATGGTGCTGCTGGGCTGGACCACTGCTCTCCAGAGACACTGCCCAGGGACTGCCAGGGCTCCAGGGGCACACAGCCCTGTTCTTCCAGTGCCTGGCTGCACCACAGGGCTGCAGGCACACATCTCAGCACTAATTCCTTCCACTGAAAGGGAATAAGCACTCTAGCAGTTCTCTGGGATAATTAAAATTCATGTTATCCTCCACCAAGCTCAGACAATTCTCTGTTGTCAGCACCTCCAGAGGTCCTGGTTTAGCTCCTTCTGGTTCGTTTAATGATGTAACAGTGAGAAGGAGAGATATTCCTTTTATTGTTGATGTGTAAGGTTTAGAATTAAACGTCTCTGCTGGTTGCTGGGTACTTTCTGCTACTGCCAACCCCGTGAACTCTTTAAACATATGCTAATGAGCCTGACTTGCTCCCATTCCTTCTGTATAATCCATGAAGGAAGAAAAGTCAATCTTAGTCGTGCTTCCTAATGGCCTCTATGTGTTGTAGTTAGCACAAAACCACTGTGAAGTGATGGAGATCTAGAGTTAAATGCACGAATTAAGCAGAACTCCTCTGACCACACTCCATTAGAAGAGAAGCTGTCTCTAGGGAGACAAAACAAGATTTCTCTCTATATATACATTGTAAGAGTCACCCACTGATCCTCCAGGCTTTTTGAAACATTACTGGCACCCAAGTGATGTGGACAGAATATAATTTATCGATATGGCTACAACTCCCCACCCAAGATGTTGCTGGAATACTGATGTGCTACAGCATAATGAGCTTTGGAGGGAGGGTGTATGTTATCCATACCATTGCTTTCTCTCCTGCACCCAACTCCTCAGCCCTGATGGAAATGTGAAAGGAATTCTGTGTGTTTTAACAGTCCGTTATTGCTTTTTATTTTAAACACCTTTATGGAATTTTTCTGGCTTGGCCAGCAGCTGTTTGTGTGTGATTTGCTGAGAAAATAGAGGGGGAAAGTTATGCAGTTATCCTGTGATGGATTCATGCACAGGGATAACAGGGTTAAAAGCTGGTGCAGTGGCATTGGGCTGGTGGGGCTCAGCCATGGGACACGAAACTTCTGCTCTTTCAAGGAGAATCTTTCCATCTGGAGCAGCAAGGAATCAGCAGTCCCTGCACAGACTGTCCCCACTCCAGCACTGTGCAGCTGTTCCTAGCAAGGTTATGATTGATTACAGCAGCTTATGCAGTCAATGGGTAAAAATAAGAGACTAAGAGACCTCGTTTCCTGCTTCATCATCCTGCAGCTCCATTCAAAACTCAGCTGCTGGGATCAGCTTCTCACCTGAGGGGTTTGCTGAGTACATGGGCTCCTCTGCTGCCTTGACACAACCATCTGATCTCAGCTTTTAAGGCTATTAACTTATTTCCCATCGTGTAGCTTTCTGTGGACAACAGATACCAGATAAGAACCCAGGACTACTACTTGCATGCAGAAATTGTGTGTTATGGGATGGGGCTGTAGAAATCTTATTTGGATGACACCTTCTTGGCATCCCTCCCTTGCATGAGCTTTCAAGAAAGGGTCTGCTGTCACCTGTGCTGTTTAGCAGGGTTTGGTACCAGTACCAAAAACTCTAATGGCTGTTTGGAGTGAAAAACTTCAAAGAGGAAAAGTGCAGAGACGGTAACAGCAGAGAATGTTTACTTTTGTTCCAAGAAATGCAAGTGAGTTCGTTCTGTCACAATGGTTTGGACAGACATTTCTTACTGTCACTCTTCCAAATTCCCAGGAGTGCTCCCAGAGGGTCCTCCCATTTCCTACAGGACACTTCAGCCCTTCTAATAAAGAAATATAAAAGCAATCTCTTAATCTGTAGTGAGAATCCCACTAGACACTGTTTGCCTTCTGTATACCTGAGGGTGAGAACATTTCTGCAGAGCCTTCACCCCAGGAGGGAACTTTGCAGATCCCCACAGCTGGGACCTGCAGATGGTCACAGAGGAAGGATTTTTGTGGTACCTCACTTTGGCTGCTCTCACTCTCATGCAGTGAATGTGTTTGCTCTGTAAAGCCACAGGCTTTGCTTTAGCTCTGTAACATTGCCACATTTCTGGGTTTCCCTCTGATATTTGTTCTTCATGTCCTGCTCTCCCCCATGGTGTGTTGGTTTGATGCAAGTTCTTAATGGGATAGCAGTTGCTCAGGGAAATGTGGTGCCTATCAGCTGTCTGATCACAGCTCCCCATAAATGGAATTAAACTGAGGCTGTATTGGTATAAAGACTCCACAAAGAAGATTTGCTTCATAAAATTCATCTTGCATATCATGCCTCTCTTTGTGTGTGGTGTTCAGAAGCTCACTGCTCTGTTCCCATAATCTACTAAATAGTAACAGTTAGCACTTACATCTGCAAATCAATACTCAGGCTCTGGCTCCTAACTGTAATGGAAGTTTGTTTTTGTGTGAAACAGTAACTTTCATGTCTATGACCGATTGTTGCATTCTGTATTTCTGTCAGATTTGATGACAGTCACCTCCTGAAGCTTTAACAAAAGGCAGAAATTCCCCTGGTGCTTCTGGCAATTACACATTAGTCTTTGTGGAGGCAGAAGATTACTTGCTGATTCCTGTTTGCTGATTCCATTATGTATGTATGCTCTAGTACATAATGGCTTGTTAATCCCTTAAAACAGCATGGCTAGGAATATTCCTTCAAAACTGTATTTTGGTTCAATTATAAAAAAAAACCCCAACAAACCAGCCATCAAAAATGATGAATTCCATAGAGTTTCTTATAACCACTGGGGTTTTGAAGATGATCCCTATCAGGGAACTTATCATTATGGGAGCTGGACTGTGTGTGATGTGGTGAACTGTTTCCTTTTGAAGATATTAATTTTCCTGCCACTGATTTGATGCAATGTGCTCGCAGTCAAGCCAGGCAAGAGTAATAGAGCTGATGAAGACAGCTTGGTGTGTTATTGTGCTCTAAAATAGTTCTGTTAGGATCCAGTCTCTTTCCTGAGATGAATTCCTGTTTTCTCTTGGCAGTGTTTGGGATCACTCAGCTGCAAGGCTCATCCAGAGCCCTGTCCCCATGGACAGCTGTGGGATGGTTTGGTCTTATTAAGGTCAGATTTTACACCCTCTTTAGGGGATACCTCAGCCTTGCTTGCAAAAAATGCAGTGCTGTATGATGCCATGCTCTGTGAAATGGGATTAGGACCTGGAAGGCAGAATGGCATAAAGGATTTGACCCTGTCTTGCTTTGTGCTTTGGTGCAAACCTCACCCTGCTGAGCTGCTGTCCCACCCTGCACTGCTCTGTGCAGCTCACAGCCCCAAGCTTCGGACTTACCTCATGGAAAAATGAGCACAACAGTCACTGAGAAGCCCTGCAAGTTCTCTTGAACCCCTTTTGTGTTCCTCGTGCCCAGGCTTGTCCCACGAGGTGACAGCAGTGAGAGGTCATGGCCTTGCTGTGGGCCTGAGAGGAGGACAGGTCAGCAGAACATCCCTCTGCAATTCCCTCCCTGTTGCTGGGGTGTTGTTCCTAAAAGCTTTAATAGACAGTCCTGTCCCTGCAGAGCTCATGATCCAATAGGAAAGATGGAGATTGTGTTGGAGAATGTAATAATATCCATCTTTGCACATGGGGAAAAGAGGTGCAAAGAGATTGAGCACAAGGTCACAGAGGAAGTCCTGTGACAGGACCAGGAATTGAATTGCCTCCTCTGGGGTCTTGGTCCAGTGCTTTAATCACAAAACATGCCTTCACCTTTGTGCTTTTCTGTTATTTAATCAGCTGAGGAGAAGAAAAATGCAAATTGATTTAATTAAAGGAGAGAGCAAATTTCTAATTTCAGGCTGGATCATCCTATGGTTATGGAAATTTTGGGGAAAGGAGAGAGTAAGCATCTGTAATCTTTCTTTTCTGACAGATGTATTTTCATTTACACAGCTGTGCAAAAAATATATTTATATATCTTGTGACATTTAATTTTAGCCTTGGAGCAGATCTGATGTTGGGTTACCAAGAGGTGTCATTTTCTGGCTTGCAGAATAATCCTCCTTCTGGCAAAAAATTGGTCCTGTTTCTTCCCACAGACATGGTTTCTTCCTTTTAAGTGTCTCTCAGAATTATTTTATACTCAATGAAGCAAATCCTCCAAAGGCTTCATTATTCTGATGGTAGCATCATCTGATTGAATATTTCAATCATAATGTCCTTTGGAGAATTTTAGCAGTTTCCACTCGGGATGTTGGAGGCTTGGATTTGTGCGTGTTCCCGAGGTTTTGAGGAACTGGTGTAGGAAATTGAGATAATTTCAGATGCACAGAGTTCATTGGGGATGTAGATGGTAATGTCTGGCTGTTAACTGGAATACAGTAAATCATCCCTTTCTAAAATAAACACAAACACAGCTTCTCTGAGCCCTGGTCAGCAAAGCATTTAAGCACGTGCTTAGGTTTAAGCACGTGAGTGTTGTCCAAGTGTGGTCCTGCCATGCATCACCAGTAAATCCAAAGGGCAGTAAAGTGTCACTTGTCAGATCCAGCTGCTGGGGACATCATGAGGACAGCCCACAATTCCTGATTCCAGGAAAACCTGTAACATTTGCAGTGTGTGCTGAGATACTCCCTGTGAGCTCTGTCCTGTGATCCCCTCCTCTCAGCTTGGTTTCCCTCCCCTGACATCCCCACATTGCTGGGAAGCCTTGATTCTTTTTCCTTGCTCATTGAAAAAAAAAAAAAAAAATTCAATTACTCTGGAAAGAAATCTGGGCTTGTTTTGTTGAATTCCAACAGGGACAGCAGTTTCAGGGCTCTCTGTAGGGCTGTGACCTCATTGCCTCCTTCCCCTCCCCTCTCATCCCCTGGATGAAAGATTCCAGCACCCACCTTGGAAGGAGGAGCTCCTCAGGCTGACATTGACACCTCTGAATTGCTGAGGAATCCTTGGTGAGGGTGCTCTGCTTCTTTCAGCCTCACATGAGGTTTTATGAACTTTAATGAACAGTGTGTAATAAATTTGCTGAAGAAATTGGGTTAGCCTGTGATTAACATTCAGAGTGATGCAGATGAGTGTACCAATGATGGGAACATGTGCTCACATCACGATGAAATGCAGATGAGAGGCCCTGGAGCAAGCCCAAGGATGTGGGCCAGCACAGTTTCATCTCTGTCAGCTTTAATCTGATCTCAAGTGCCACTGCTACCGGCCTGCAGGAGGAACCTCAAACCAGACCTCAACACAACTTCAGTTTTCTGTTAGGGGCTATGAAAACATTGCTTTACAACAAAGCTCCACATGTAGAAACCCGAGTCACTGTCTCTAAAAAACAATATTTCTAGCAGTGGGGAAGAGAGGGGGAAATGGTTGGAAGGTGCCTCTTGGTGTGGTTTGGCTTTTACAAACTTTTTACACTGCTCTACTGAGCAGTGGTTTCAGTCAATTGAAACCCAGCTGAGCCCATCGTTGTATGACGGCGGCGTCGTGGGGAGCGTAGAGAAAAATCCCCCCCGACCTCCCTTTTAAATGAAGTGCAAAGTAATGCTGGGAAGGGAAAGAATAAATCAATTTTAAGTGGTAATCTATGAAGTTGGACAGAAAATGATGAGAAATGAAGCAACTGGTCATAGGAAATTGACCTTGAAAATGGTGTTTATCTGGCGGCCGCAGTGGCAGAGCCCCGCTACTGCTGGGGGCCTGAGAGGGAATTTAAATCAGAGTTTCTTTGCTTTGAATCTCAGTTGGGTTTTGGGGGAGTTTCTTTCAGGACTGTGCTTTCTGACAGTTGTGCCAGTGGTGCAGCTCAGCAGCATCCTCAGGCAGGATTTGTCCCTTTGTGGCAGCCTGGTATTTTGCTCTTTTTCTTGAAAGGCTGCACCAGTTTGGGAGTTGTGGTTGTAGGAGAAGGGTCAGGAGAATCACTGTGGTTGTATAACAGATACATATGTTAGGGGCAGGGATGTTATTTTTACCTGGCTTTTAATTTCCATACAAATAAACTCATTAAAGCGAGCAAAAGGACAAATGAGTAATACATGTCACCTCTGCTATTTTAAACTGTAACACCTACTTACAGCAGAAGGATGGCTATTGCAGGATTATACACATCTTATTTACAGTGAGGGGACAGCAGGATGTGGGAGGTGGAATATATTGAGTTTTCACTGAAACTCTAGCAGAAAACAATTGACAGAGTATTTCTGTGATCTTTGTCTTGTAGGGCAGGTGGTCAGGGATCTGTCAGATTAAATAAATGCTTTTTGGACAATGTTTTTCTGCCTTTTTTTGTGTACATCAGCTGTGTCCACAAGTGATCCTTATGCAACTCATTGATGTGGGTCATTTGCTGCTCTCAGCACCTGCTGACTGGGTGCCTCAGGAATTGTCCACTAAAACATCAAGGCACATGTGCTAGACCTTGGAGAATTTATGGTCTTGGTGGCCAGAAGAATAATCTGGTACTGACCTATAAACTCTACAGAAGGATCAGAAATCCTTGTGTCAGTTCTGATGTGAACCACACAGGTGGGCTCACTGGTTTGCTCACCTTTGCCATCACTGACCTCCTCTGCCAGATCCTCTCTCAGCAGAGAGCAAACACAGGCAGGACATTTTTTGTGGGGTAAGAGAGACCAGGACAAAACCTGAAGTGCACCACTGTATTGTGTCTTGTTATAGACTTTGCTTCACACCTGAGCTTTTCAGAAGGCTGAGGCATTGCTCATTTTGGCCATTAAATGGGGGGCTCCAGGCAATTCCTGCAAGCAGCAGCTGCTGCTGCTCCTGTGGCAGCACCCACCTGAACTCTGGGCCTCCAAAGGCTCCTGTTCCTGGCTGGGACCTTGCTGGAGATGCTCCAGCTCCAGGGCCTTTCCCTTGCCTGGGAGCATTCCCTGATCCATTCAGTCTGGGAGAGAGTCAGGGGTGAGCACTGGGAGCAGGAAAGGGAAACAAAGGGAGAGGTGGGAAGCAGGGAGGCAGCAGGGCTGTGGGAGGAGAGCAGAGGAGGGAGCCCCGCTCCTCCCAGCAGGAGAAAACCTGGATTGATCAAGCACCAGCCATGTCAGGTTGGTGGTGTTATCCCAGTGCTTGTGCTCTGATGGGAAGCTAGCAAATAATAAATCTGAGCAATGTTTTCAGACTGTGTGAAAATTAAGGATTTTGAGGCAAGCCTTCTCCAGATATTTAAAATTCAGCAAGCTTTTTTTGTCCTGGGTCTTGAGATGTTAATAACTTTGACTAATTGTCAACACCACCAATTACTATGACTGATACCTTATCATTTCCCACAATGAGCAATGCTAATTAAAATTGATTGTGCTGCTGTTCTGGCACAGCAGCAAGTTTCCTTTTCATTTTTTGTTTAAACATGAGCTTATTGTGCCTATTTGGTGAATTAAATAAGGAAAGCTCATTATTCTGATGTTTATTTTTGAGCAGGGGTTTTAAGCCACATTGGAAGCCTGTTAAAAGTGTCAAAGAAATAGAGTTTGAATAAATTGTATTTTTTGGAGTACCAAAGCATACACCTAATAATAATATTTAGCACTTTTATACCACAGTGCTTTTTACATGATCACATTTCTGCACAAATGTAACCACTTCTATTATCTCTGTAAGGTGGGCAAACACTGTTATTGCTGTTTCACAGACACTGCAGCAGATATGCCAGAGCTTTGATTCCCTAATAGCAGAGCACTTCAAGTTACTCACTTCAATTAGGTTACAGATCCCTGTCTTACAGCACTCTGAGCTGCCTAAGTTACAATTTGCAAGACTGGTGTTGCTTGAATTTTATCCAAACTTGGCCTTTTATTTCTCACTTCTTCTTTTTGGTTTTTTTTTTGTTTTGTTTTTGTTTTGGTTTTTTT